>NIPM01000293.1:97741-247676 GCA_002738285.1 Holacanthella duospinosa
TTTTTTGAAATATGCCAGAGAAATGGCTTTGAGATATTATACAGGGTATGGCTGAAGTAAGCAGACAATGGAAGTGCAGGAATGAGATAGGGGATGAGTATAGACGTTTTTTTTTTAGTATGTGTTTTTTCAGCTATGCTTTCTCTATTGTCTGCTTACTTCAGCCATACCCTGTAGAACCAAGAATGAGATACAGTATCACGTGACTGCAAAGAGCAGAAAATGAAATTTTTCAGGTTCGTAAATTGGAGGAATTGTGAGGAGGGAAGGTTGTGCCGCTAATTTCATTTATACTTAATTTATTAGCAAACTTTAATATCGAGATTAGCTTAATTTGTTTTATTAGTTAATTTTTTGGTTTTATTAGCTTGATTAGTTAATTAGTTTTTTTTCTCCAGAAATGGAACAAACTCCTAAACAAAAATCAAGGGGTCAGAAAGTCAAGGGATAATATTAACAAAGTAATCTGTAACGTGAGAGAGTTTTGGTTAATTTAAACATCGAATTATCTAATTTTTGCAAATCAAAAAAGATTAAACCTTTATAGCTGCCAGTTCAATTATGAGGTGACGTAGAACTTACAGCTCAATTGTGTGACGTCTGTGTTTCCAAAATTGCAAAATTGGCAAAACTGCCAGGTGATGAAAATATTGTCAACAAAATCAAACACACTGGACTCATGGATTCATGAGTGGGACAGCTTTTTAACAACTCAGGTAACTAGAAACAAAATACTCCTTAAACCAAAATGTCACAATAAACAAACAATATCGTAGTGGATTGATTAATTTTACATAAACCAAAATAAACAAGGTTACGACACTGGTGGTCAAGCCACCTCCTACTGTATCTCATTCTTGGTTCTATAATATTATCTTCTCAGAAACTCCCAAACTATCGGTACTTGTTTGCAAAGTTCTTCACTTCCAATGTTGTTTATCATTAAAACTTTAAGTTTCTCAATCCTAACCATGTGCCCATCTAAAGTTGGCATACTCGCGGTTGGAATAAACCCGCCACTGCGGGTGAGAAAAAAAATAAACTTTTACGAGCGAGGATCTCATAGTAGAATACAACAAATAGGTTAATGAAACAGTTCCCCCAAGGGTCTGTGACCGCCCGCACCATTTAAACAAACACGAGTATATTCTGGGCCTGAGAACCGAAAGTTTCCATTAAAGTGTAGTTGTGTGTCATACATTCTCTTCAAATGGGATGACAATAGGCTGAGGTTGACAATAGGCAGAGTATTTAGTACATGAGAGCATGAAGTTTAGCCGGGGAAAAGCCAACAGGATGACAATAAGCGAAGTGTGACGTTAAGGGGTAGTAACATTAAACTAAAACCACTGTATTCATAAAACCATGTACTCTATTGCCGCTGAAGTGGTGTGATAATTTTTTTGTAATTAGTCTAAAAATCGCAAACTAATTCAAGAATTTCCATATGACGATATTATATAGATGACGAATTTCCATTTTCCAAGTTATAATAGTACGAATTAATTATGAGTCATACTTTAGGGGGAGAAAATTTCAAAAATGAGAGAAAAAAAATTTTTTTTTTACTTCTGCACAGAAGGTTAAAAATGTTCAACGACTATGTAAACGTCCAAGTTGATATTCCGCACAGTAGTCTATTATAACTTTTAGTTGCTTTTTTTTGAACGATAAATGTAATTATAAAAAATGAATTTAAAAAATTATTATTTAATAGTGTTCTCCATGACTCCCAGTTTGGCCGGAGTCAGAGTCATTGACTCTGAGAGTCATGACTCTGACTCTCTAAATGTTGGGAGTCGACTCGGAGTCATGACTCTGACTCCTTGCATTTTGGGAGTCGACTCTGAGTCAGAGTCAGAGTCATGACTCTCGACTCCGGAGTTACATAATACAAAAATGGAAAATCGGGTCTGAAATTGAATTTTTTTTTAACATTTAGTTTCCTTGTTTCTAAGTTTGCTAATTTTCTAAGTTTCCTTGACAACAAGAAACTAAAAAAGCCACTTTCATCAGGTTAAATAAACAATTCGTAACTTTTTTTAAATATTTCTTTGTAAAAATAACTATCGAAATAATATTTGCATGTAAATTTTGTTAAAAAATAGTCCCATATGCCCATGTGCGCATGTTTCAAAAGAGTCATGACTCCCAAGTCTGGGAGTCGACTCCCAAAACCCTTGGAGTCAGAGTCATCAAATGACTCGAAAACCGACTCCCAAAAACCCTGGGAGTCAGAGTCATGAGAGTCAGAGTCAGAGTCATGACTCCGCAGTCAGAGTCATGGAGAACACTATTATTTAAAGTCGAATTTTGAACAAACATTTTGCCCATGTTACAATTGGGATCCACATGTCACATGAGCAGAACAGACAACCAGGAAAAGACTCGAATTGAATACTTCAACGCTGTCATAGTTTCTCTGAGTTCTTTGAAAAAAAATTATATTGTCACAGCAGTAAAATTTTAAATTAAAATATAATAAAAGAACATTTTTGCTTCATAAAATTTTCCATCTTTCTAATTTTTTTTTGTAACTTATTCAAATTTTATGAGGTAGGCATCATCTCTACACGAACGGATGTTAGAGAAATTACCCGTGGACACGGTTGATTTGTGATGATATTCTTCAGCCAGCCGCCGCGTGTCGACCAATAATAATCTCTAATGATAGCTCATAATTTCATAAAAAAAATCCATTCTACTCTTTTCGTCCCATCTATTATCTCATGAAATTTTTTATTTACGACAAGCAGAAACAAAAAATACATTTTTTTTTGACCGGAAACCTTAAGATCACCTTCTAAAAATTGAGATTTTTTATAAAAGTTTTGTCAATGAAGAAGAAGTTTCTCACTGGTCGAGAGTTCGGAAAGGCAAGGAAGCGTGGAATGGTTTCATTGGTTCATGCGCACTTCTTGCCATATGAGCAGTAGCATCGTCACGCTCACTTAAGTCAACATGGGATCTAAAGTAGATGTGAATGAGCTCAATTTTGTGGTCCCAATGAAAGTGCTCGATACTTAATGACAAAATATTAAAATTTTTCACAAAATTTTAACAAAATTTATAAATTTAATTTGAAAAGTCATCAATACAAGTCGTTCAGTTCAAAACAAAAAAAAATTTTTTAATTTTTAATTTTTTATAGGTATGATTGAAACAATTTTATTTGTATTTACCAGTGACTAACAATCCCTCCAGGAATTACATGGATCATCCCTATGCTCTACACAACATTTCTGATTTTATCAAAATACAGTAAAATTCATTTAATCTCACTACAATGGAGCCAAATTCGGTTCGAAATTCATTTATAATACGTGAATTACACAAAAGCTTATAAAATAGGATAATATGGGTTATCTCCATTCACATTTTTTTGCTGTTGTTAGTCAAAAAATTGTAATAAACTATAAACAAAACATAAACAAAGTGTAAACAAAGCATAAACAAACTATAAAAATTGGTGAAATGAAATTGCAAATATTCTTATCTTTTGTGACTCCTCTCACTTATAGTCAGATAGGCTACCGGTCAATTATCTCAAGCCATGGCAAAAACAAATACACATGATCTACATTGTGCAAATAATCGAGGAAAATCTTCCGAAGGACATCGGAAAAGTGTAAGAAATTGTAACTTTTGGCTTAATTTTAATTTTTGATTATACGTTTTGCTAATCAATTTTAAGTCTTATGTCAACGGAACGAACACTTCTGCACGTTTTTCCCGTAACCATGCAATTTCAATTTTAATTTAAAAAAAGTGAAAATACCTAAGCCAAATTTTGTAAAAAGTTTTGCAAATTTATAATAATTTTTTTCTTTTTATGGGGTTAGGTCTGAAACAAAATATATTTTTTGTAACTTCTGAACACATTTCTTATGAAATTGACAAACACGCGTTGTTAAATCTGGAACTCTGTTGATTTATGACGAAGACGTGCAGATAGAATAAAAAAGCAGGCAATAGTATTCCTTTTATTACAAGTATAGCTGAAAGCAAAAAAAAATTTTTAAGAATAATTTTTTTTGGAACCACGAAAATTGACTTCTGTGCGTGGTGCTTGTAATTTTAGTTTTAGTCGCCTGACGACGACGACGTGTTGTCTCAAAATCATTAAAAATTGGTCCATGAGTTTCTGAATGAAATTCGGGACAAAAAATATTTTCAACACTTTTACAACAATCTAAGGTCTACATCCGGCCTTAAATATATCACACAACAGGTACCTAGTAAATTATCTTCTGCTTTTACATCAATTTGACTTCATTCATTGCTTTTTCGGTTTTTTTTTCAAAAGTTATTTTAGGAGTCTAAAGTCGCCATAGAGTTAATGAAATCGATATTCATNAACAGGTACCTAGTAAATTATCTTCTGCTTTTACATCAATTTGACTTCATTCATTGCTTTTTCGGTTTTTTTTTTCAAAAGTTATTTTAGGAGTCTAAAGTCGCCATAGAGTTAATGAAATCGATATTCATAACCAAGGCCGACCAAGAAATGAAATTTTATTATCAAAAAATGGGATTAAATTCGTGAAATATGCGATTTGGTAAGCTTTATTTTCTAAAGAAAATAGCATTAAAATTTAATGGTAATACATGTTTAATGATTTAATATATAATTTATAAGGATCGACCGATACGAAAATTTTGACTCATACCTACACCGACCGGTACACAGGATTTTATATCGCCGATACCGATATAACGGACGCAGATATAAAATTCTAGTAGTCACATGATTATTCAAAAAAACCTTTACAAATTCGTTTATTTAGTAAATTTTTAGCTTATTCTAACCTCCAAGTAAAATTCATGGGTTTTACACTTTATCATAGTCAAAATAGTAATATTTTAACAAAATTGTATTCAAACCAGGGGACGAGATACAAAAAAGGTAACGTGAAAGTTTCATAAATCATTATACAGTAAACCTCGGATAAGCCGGATTTCAAGGGACCGGAAAATATGGTTCGTGGTAACCGAGGTTCGGCTTAAGCGTAAGCCGAACATACAACTTGGGGAATAATTTGTTCGTCTTAGCCGAGGTAGTTTTAATTTACCATTACTTTATAATAGTAAGTTGTTGTGGAGACTAAAAATGAATAAAAATATATCATTGGTACATTTTCTGTCGAATTTCAATGTTTGAAAAGTCATTCAAAAGAAGTTATTCGTTAAATTTTGTAAGAAAAAAGGTGAAGATTCTTTAAAAATTGATCAATTAATTGGTGTTCGTGTTAACCGAGGTAAAAAAGCATGTGACTTATGGACTGGGACCACGGAAAGGCGTTCGTGGTAGCCGAGGGTTCGGCTTAGTCGTTCCGTTTATACACAAATTCCCTATCTCAGGGCGCGGACCGGACCAAGTGGTTCGTGGTAACCGAGGGTCTGTGGTAANGTTTATACACAAATTCCCTATCTCAGGGCGCGGACCGGACCAAGTGGTTCGTGGTAACCGAGGGTCTGTGGTAAACGGAGTCGGCTTATCCGAGGTTTACTGTATAAATATCTTTATTTTGATTAATTAATAAATGCAGCGAAATCTTATAAAGTTATTACTTCAAAATCCACCAAAACTACTCAAATTTTACAAATCCTGAAGGGCAGAACGTTAATATGTTTATAATACTTTGATAAATTTAGTACGAGGGCGTTTTTGTTGAATTTATTTAATCCAAAATTATCTTCAGAAGCAAACTGCTGATCTATGGAAACCACAAATCGATTTGTACACATACTTGTGTATCATTTAAATATTATAGGCTGTTACTGAGTTCGAAGGAATGATATTTCTCAGGTATCAGATCCATCCAGCCTGGAAATGTTAACTTTTCTGATCTCTGAAGGTCATAGGTCAATTTACATTCGATTGCTCCAGGTCAAACTTTTCATTTGGGAGCAAGCCTATTCTGTATTATGCTAAACTTTCAAATCCTTTCAGTGTGGGAATTTTGTCATCCATTTTTCACTCAAATAAATAATTTATTCAGTCCCTTCCATAGGTATTTGAATTTAGTGCAGTGTTGCCGATTTCCTCCCTTCAGGATAGCACTTGTTGGGGTTCCATCCACATTGCCGGGATTTCGCTCGATTGATTATATTATGCTATTTTGCTGTCATTATACTATTTTTTTTAAGAAATTCAACACGATTCTCACAAAATTGTTTAAATAAAGCATAATTTATTTTATTCAACAACAATTGTTAAAGCATCATTAATTTGTTTACATCCCAAATCTTTTTGCCATGTTATCTTAAATTAATATTTTTCTANAATTGTTAAAGCATCATTAATTTGTTTACATCCCAAATCTTTTTGCCATGTTATCTTAAATTAATATTTTTCTAAAAGTAAAATATGATGTGTTTAATTTGAGTGATCTTAATACTAATTAAATTAATAAAGATTAATAATTTGCTCAATGCCTAGATATCTTAAAGCTAAAATAAACAGAATTAAAGGATTTCAATTATAAATTTACAGAGCGTTATTTTGGAAATGATAATTGAGATCATTATAAGGAGAGTGACGCCATCCATATCAGGATTTCGATTATCATTTTCCAAATAACGATCTGTATAATCTAATTCGAATCCTGTTTTAGAGAATTTAATTCTTTCTACTTAATTAAAAAATTTTCTTAATATATAATCTTCAGAAGATCATATCTATTCATCTAGCATTAAAAAGTATAGCGATTATTTTGATCAAACTGGTTGACATGAGTTCAGGAGGTAATATTTTTGGTATCATGTTAAACGAAAGTTTCAATTCCAAGGAAATNAAACTGGTTGACATGAGTTCAGGAGGTAATATTTTTGGTATCATGTTAAACGAAAGTTTCAATTCCAAGGAAACAATATTTTAATGTTTAAACATTAAAAAACAATAATTATTTTCTAAAAAAATAATTTTTTTTTATTCGGAGAGCAATTATTGGGAAAAAAGGAAATTTTGAATTAGGAGATAATGTTCAAATAATATTGCAATAAAGCAAAATACAAGGCAAGCTATATAAATTTCAAAAACGCTCCGCACACTTGTATGTCTCATGCTTAATTCAGTTGGATATGGTGGAGCATATTTGTATTTACGATACCACGTAGAATCATGTGATTCGAACAAGTTATGCCAATGCAGCCGAATTCCTGATGAAACTAACTCACCAAGTCTCCTAACCAAAAGTATTTGTTCCCAGGAAAATTTTTGGGTAGTAAACAAATAGTCTTGAGTTGTATTACTAACTCAATGCCCGATATACACGAGGAAAGAAACTTTCTACAAAGATGGAAAGTTTCGTGAAAAGTCGAATTTTACCATGTATCCACATCAGAAACTTTTCTTAAAAATTCTTTCCAGCAAATTTTTTCTCTCTTTCTTCAAATAGGANCAGCAAATTTTTTCTCTCTTTCTTCAAATAGGACCGAATTCTAATTTGAGGAAAGTTTTTGAGAAATATCTGATTAAATTCGTGCAAATGGATTTGTTTGGAAGTTGGGGCTAGTTGAAAACATATGGGGGTAAAATAAATAAATTCAACTCATCTTCCGCGTGGATGTCACATGGGAATCTGAACGCGGGAATTTTCATGAAAAATATTTTGATTTAAAAATTAATAAAATAAACTTTCTTCGTGTAACCAAGGAAGAAAGAAATGTTTCCGAAACACGAAAGAAAAACTTTTAACCTGCAAAGTTTCCTTCACAGGAAATTTTCTTTCCCCGTGTATATCGGGCATAAACCTTTCATCCGCCATATAAAATTTCCGAGAAGAAATTTTTGTAAAAATTTTTAACGCTGCATATACATGCTTCTAAAACCCGATATATGCAACATTGTTACACTTTGTTAGTTCTTCTAAATGACTAACTGATTTATTATATGCAATATCTGGATATTTGACACTATTAAGCAATTGTANCTTTCATCCGCCATATAAAATTTCCGAGAAGAAATTTTTGTAAAAATTTTTAACGCTGCATATACATGCTTCTCAAACCCGATATATGCAACATTGTTACACTTTGTTAGTTCTTCTAAATGACTAACTGATTTATTATATGCAATATCTGGATATTTGATACTATTAAGCAATTGTAATAAATATTTATGTGTTGTTTCATTACCCATATCATTAAAACAATAGACTCTACTCGAATGTATAGTTGCAGTAAAATTGGAACTACTATGAGCCCATAGATANCTTTCATCCGCCATATAAAATTTCCGAGAAGAAATTTTTGTAAAAATTTTTAACGCTGCATATACATGCTTCTAAAACCCGATATATGCAACATTGTTACACTTTGTTAGTTCTTCTAAATGACTAACTGATTTATTATATGCAATATCTGGATATTTGACACTATTAAGCAATTGTAATAAATATTTATGTGTTGTTTCATTACAAATATCATTAAAACAATAGACTCTACTCGAATGTATAGTTGCAGTAAAATTGGAACTACTATGAGCCCATAGATACATAATAATTGCCCTCCCAAGCTTATTGGCTAACCTGAAATGATTTTTTATTATTCTACCCCTTCCGTTTGAACTCAACATAGGCATGGGCCAGAGTGTCCAATTGACATCAATGGCAACTTTAAATGAATTTACACTTTGAATTTCCTTCGGCACGATTAAATTAGTGACAACTAAACCTTTGTATGAATTTGTTGAAACTATAGCCATCAACAGAAAAATGGAAATAATACATGTGAAGAATACCTCTGATTCTAATTTTTTTGAATAATTTAGACATTGTTCTATTAAGTATCCCATAAACAATAAAAAAGCAATTATCTCTAATATTTTTATTAAAAAATATTAAACCCAAAAATAGAAGTAGTGTAAATGTGACAAAAGATATAGTAAACTCCGTAATGAAATGGTTTTATATATAATTCTTAATTGAAATATTGCCTACTCTGATCACAAGCAATAAAATTGTAAAATTGAACTGAGTTTGACATGAAATATCCCCATACATAGGTAATTTCTACTTGGAAACTACGTTTTCTGAAATAATCAATATAAAATATTTTGTTTACTTGATCGTCCTTAATTAAGGAATCATATATGTAAAGTTCAACAGTATTGTAATGTGATTTTGTTAAAAAATCGATTGTAAGAGAATCATAAATATATTCATCACCAAGGACAACCAAATGCACTTTTTGCACTTTTTTGCACTTTCCACCCCCGGTTGCCTACCCTATAATCTGGATCTCCACGAATCATTAGAAATGACGGCGAAAGACGTCAACTTTTTTTTGCACCTTTTGCACTTTTTGCATCTTTTGAAAAAAATGCACTAATTTGCATTAAAATGCATTTATTAAAATTTTAATGAAATTTTTTCTTAAATTTTTGCAAAAAAACAGCCAAAATTTTGCTAAAAAAGACAAAAGTTTTGCCAAAAATCTATGAAAATTGAGAAAAATACTAAATGATCAACCCATTTCGACTATAAAACGGTAAATATCTTGCTACAAAACTAAAAAACTTTACTAAAACCGAAAAGCCTCATTAAAAAGTAAATAAAAATGCTAAAAATATTTAAACAAAATAATAAATTGTCTTCAAAATTAGATTCATCTAACCGAATAAAATTATAGATTCTTTCGTCAGTTATACGCCCAAAGTCAATGCATGAGCTATGAGTTGTATTACCTGTTTGTAACAAATAAGGTCAAAAAATAGTCTTTCTCAAAATTTACAAAAATCTGCGTGTTGCTAAACCGCGTACGTTTTCGGGTCTCTACGCAGTCTCGTAGTCATTTTTGAATCTAAAAATAATTTTGGTGCAACTGCTTAACAATAGAGTTAAGGTTGAAAATACAAATGTAATAGGGTGGCAGATGCGCAAAAAGTGCAGTTTAGTGATATACCAAAATCTTTCATAACACTTTTTTCTTTCTAAAACCTGAAAATTAAAAAAAAAGTTTTTCTATAACCGGCAAGAAATTCCGTTAATTGGACTATAAATTAGACTAGAGATATGCGTGTTCCTTAGTTTGTGAGCATGATTTAAGAAAGTATCAGTAGTAAGCTGATTATAATTAATTTTTTTTGAGTGGTATTCATCACCTTTTATTAGCGCAGCTTTTATGCGCTATTGCAAAATTTGTGTGGAAAAACAGCAATCGACGCATTCTATTTTAACTTTACTAATTGAAGAGTTTGATTTTCTCGCAGAATTTTTGTGATTCCACTTCCACACAAATATTCACTTACTAATATAAAATAATGATAGGAAATCGGTTACTCTACGCAACGGAGAGCGTAAAAATTTGCATATATTTGCACTTTTTCAATTTTTTTTTGCACTTTTTGAAAATATTTTATGCATTTTTTGGTTGTCCTTGTTCATCACTATAATTTAAGAATATCTTTTTCTATTTCAATCCATTCAATTTCATCTTTTTTACAAGTACCAATTTGGGTTTAGGAAACGCTACTCTACCAATATGGCACTTCATTTAATCACAGAGACTATTTATAAAAATCTTCAACTCGGAAATATCTCAATACTTTTAGCACTGAATCTTCAGAAGGCATTCGACAAAGTGGACGAAGGAGTACTTCTTGACAAACTCCTATGGTACAACATTGAACCACATTGGTTCTCTTCCTATCTCAATAATAGGAAACAACAAGTTTTAGGAAAAGGAACCAATTCCACTATTAAAGAAACAATTCTTTCTGTACCTCAAGGTTCGGTACTTGGACCTCTTTTGCTCTCAATCATGATTAATGATTTGCCACTATACATAAAAAATAGTCTTACGGTTCTCTTTGCAGATGATACTCATCTTCTTATCAGTGGAAAACCCCAATTCTTGAGCTCTTTACTCCAAAGTCTTAAAGAAGATATTATTTCTATCACTGACTGGATGAAAAGCAATCAACTATTTCTTAATCTATCTAAAACAAAACTCATTTTAATTGGCGAACCTAGAATCATATCCTCAATTGGATCAGTCTCAATTAATGTCCTTGGGAATGAGATCATAAGCGTAAATAGCCTCAAATGTCTTGGCTTAACCTTAGATTCAAAATTTACATGGATTCATCATGTCAACAATGTGAAGAAGAAATCAAGCTTTATCTTATGGAAATTATTACCCTTACAAAAACTACTTTCACAACAAAACAGAAAAATATTAGCCACCAGCTACGTACTTCCTGTGATACGTTACATGATTACATGTTGGGCTAAATGCAAAAAATATTTACTACATGATGTGGAAAAGGTGATTAGGAGGTGTGCTAAATTTGTACTCAATTTATCTCGTACTGATAGGGTGAAAGAATTAATGACATCTGAATTAAAATGGTTATTCCCTAAACAACTAGCAGACTTTGACTCCCTATATTTGTTTCAAAAAATATTGTCAGTTAACAGTTTTGCATATTGTGATCTAGTAAACAATCTTCAACAAAACATCAACTCCAGAAGATTAACAAGAAGAAACTCATATTTTGTAAATAACAAAAACTTTCATCTAAATTCACTTGAATACAGATTAAATGAACTTCTATGTAGTCTTCCTAGATCCCTTATATCCCTTAATAATTGTGTTCCTTACTTTATGTTTAATAACGGAGCCTTACTAGATTATTTCCTTAAAAAACAACTTGATGAATGTTTAAATAATGACAACATTGGATGTGACTTGTCATGCATTGAACTAGCCATTAACTCTTAAATTAAAGTAAATTTAAAAAAAAAAAAAAAAAAAAAGAGAAAAGTGAGAAAAAAAAGGAAAAACAAAAAAATTTTTTTTTCTTTTCTTTTTTTCTTGTCTAAATGATTTTTTTTTGTGTGTGTTCTCTTACTAATTTTAACATTACTACTGACATTTACTATTTCATACTATTAATCGAATTAATTTAACTACTAAACTCCTAATTAACTAATTTACCAAATTCTTCAATTTTGAATCAAATTTCATAATTCTTAAGTTTCTAATTTTCATGTTTCTAATTCTAAAGTTCAAAATCTTATTTTTAATTTGCCAGAATTAAGTTAATTGTAATCCGAAAGTGTAAAAACCTAAATTAGGGTACTTTTGATGAATTAATTTAAATTAAATTAAATTCTAGCCCGAAAACGGATAACTGGCCTTTAGCACGATTATATGAATTAAGTACCCATTTTACTTCTATTAGGCTTAGGAAATCTAAAAGTTGTAGAACAAAAAGTTTTCGATTGTCACTAACAGTAGTTGTATTTGAAACGTTGAGTATATTTGCAAAACTAAATTCCCAACTGTATTTTTGAAAATTGCCTAATTTCATTTTCCATTGTAGCGGATTATGATGATCCTTCCAGATCAATACTAGACTAGACTTTTGAGTTGTTGGGTATGGATGTGCGTTAGGATTTTCAAATTCACCTAAAGCACTAATATAAATTTCGTTCAACAATTTGTTTGTAGTATCAGAAATATTATACTGCCAAAACTTGTTGAGAATATTAACCAAATACAGAATTCCCACCCGTGGGTGCCTCCAATATTTGAAATCCTCATCACTGAGGAAATTTGTTTAAACTTGCTCACGATAAAACGATTTTGCTAACGTAAAGTCGACTTGCTCTGCAAGAATTTTTGTTGGTAGATTTTGGTGAAAGGGATCAACTATTACAGTAGCAATACATTCTCTACGAAATCGTATTTGTAGACTTTTGAACTTTTCCGCCTTATTTACATTGCGAGGTTCAATATCATACCAATTTGGGGTGAAAACTTCTACAGGAAAATGAAAAGATGTAAATATAACTTCCGAATTTCGAAAAAAAAATTATATCAATGTAACAATCACTGAATATTTGTAACACTGGGTTCAAATCAACATTCGATTTATCAGAGAAAGTTTGTGGTCTAACTAAAGGTATGGAAATAGTGAAAAAATAACAAAAAATTAAAGTACGTTCCATTATAACTTTGAGATATATTTTGTTTTCTTCAACTACAGGATCTGTATTGGAACTTAAACCTTTTTACAAAATTAGGACATTATAAAATAATGATTTAGTAAAACACGCTAGGATTATTATTAATTCATAAGGAACCTTATGATTTCACAAATTGGTGTTTAATACGTGAGCAGGTATAAAGAAANATTCATAAGAAACCTTATGATTTCACAAATTGGTGTTTAATACGTGAGCAGGTATAAAGAAAGACAGACCTTCAATATATCTTCTNTTAATTCATAAGGAACCTTATGATTTCACAAATTGGTGTTTAATACGTGAGCAGGTATAAAGAAAGACAGACCTTCAATATATCTTCTAAAATACTGTTGTCAAAAAATGTGTATTTTGTTATTGTAAACGCCAAATTTATTTCGTTCTGTTCAATGAAGAATGACGTCAAAATTCTACCAGCTGTGAAGCTGAGACATATCTAATACAAAAAATTGGCGAAAATGTCATGTTCATATCAGTTGCATCGAAAAAGAAAAGGCAATTGGCAAGGTAGTCAACACAACACTACTGGGAGAGTTATCAATATTATTCATTATTTAGTCACATTGTACAGGGTATTTAACTTTTTTTTTTCACCTTAGAAAGCATGACGTCATTACGGTTAATATCTGAGATTTGGAGAGCGAGAGTAATAAGGTACTGTAAACTCAAAATAATAGTTTGATCTTCGGTGAAGCGAGGCATAATTTATTTTTGATCTTTCCGGAAAGAACCAAAATAGTATTAGGTGCCAACATTTGGTAAGAAATTTTGAATAATTTGTCAATTTAGGAAATACCCGAACCCGGCACTATCCAAATTACGGGTTAAAAGTAAGTTGACCAGTCTCAATG
Source organism: Holacanthella duospinosa (assembly GCA_002738285.1). Lineage (NCBI taxonomy): Eukaryota > Metazoa > Arthropoda > Collembola > Poduromorpha > Neanuridae > Holacanthella > Holacanthella duospinosa. The sequence goes on from NIPM01000293.1 coordinate 111,588, forward strand.
GAAAATATTACGAATAGATGGCCATTCTATTATATATTTTGGAAAATTATTCAATTTGAAAAATACCCGAGGCAAAACATCCGAATCCGGGTATTATAAAATATTCCGTGCTAGAAACTCAACTTCACCAATTTGGATTAAAAAAATGACGATTGGGAACCAAATTACATCAGAAATTATGGAAAATTATTCAATTCAGAAAATACCCGAATCCGGGTATTATAAAATATTCCAGATTAGAAAATAAACTTTACCAATTTCGATGGAAAAGATTATGATTGGGTAGCAAGTTACGTCAGAAATTTAGGAAAATACCCGAATCCGGAGACAATCGCAAGACATATTTGATGATGCTAAACTCCAGTTAAAAAAAGGATTCTATAACCAAATTATTTTTCTGATATTCAACATATTTTTCGCTCAATTTTGATTATCCCGTACTCGGGTATTTTTTTTATTGAGAGTTAATCTTGAGAATTCATGTCCTAATTTGCCACTCATTGATAATATTTGGCATTTGAATATGTGAATTTTATTTCAAAACGAAATCTTTTAATGTCCTGATTCGTACATTTTCCGAATTGAATAATTTTCCAAACGTAATGAAGTAATTTTGTACCCAATCGTCATTCTTTCCATCCAAATTTGTGAAGCTGAGTTTATATCCCCAAAAATTTTATCATTCCCAAGTTCCGGTATTTTCCGAATTGAATAATAATTATAAAAAATTCATGACAAAATATGCCATCCATTCGTAATTTTATAAATTAGTCAACTTTAGTTTGTAACCCAGAATTTAGATAATGCCTAGGCTCGAGTATTTCTTAAATAGCAAAATTCTCAAATTTCCTTTACCAAATTTTGTAAACCTAATACTAATTTTTTTTCCGAAAAGATCAAAAATAAATTATGTCTCACTTCACCAAAAACTACAATTTTGAGTTTACACTATTACTCTTACTCTCGAAACCTCAAATAAAAACCGTAAGGATTTCGGCTAGTAATGTTTCGTGATTGGAAGAATCATGACTCTCAAGTCTAGGAGTAGACTCTCAGAAGTATGACACCACTTCTAAACACCAAAGAGTCAGAGTCGATGACGATACAGTTGTATTTTGAAATTTACAATTTTTACTCCACATCCAACGATGATAGGGTTGCAAATAGCAATGAAGAAATAAATACAATGACCTCATACGCTCATAAATGAGCATTTAATTTGATTAATTTAGTGATTTTTTTTTAAATAAATTTTGGTTTAAGAAGTTCAAAATAATTCTTTTACGTTTTCATTTGTAGAAAGGAAATATTTGTCATGAAAAGTTAAAAATAGTGTTCAAATTTGATGTATTTTTTTAAATCCGCTTCTGATCTCCTTCATGGTCTATCACTTTTTGGGTGTAAAAGTGAGAAAATGGGACATGACATGGACATTGATCTGGCTAAATGACACTTGGAATTCATAAAGTCCGCTTCACACAACATTCTGTTTAGTTGAAAAGAAAAAATTGAGCCTTTAGCCCTTAAGGATTATGAACTGGATCCTTTTTTTTCAGTACCCAATTACTTGTTTATTTATGCGGAATGAAGAAAACAATAAAGATAGAATTCAAAAGGAACCGGTACAATTTCAAATCACTTTCCAATGACATGACACCACTTTTTCCTAAAATTATTTTAAGAAGGTGTGACTAATCACTACTAACACCCAACTATTAATTTAACGTTTTTGACACAATTTTGAAACGTAACGAAAAAAATTTTTTTTTTTTTTTTTTTTTTAATTAATGGATGATTTTTATGAGGCTAAATGAGACATTTCACTGAACTTGTCATAAAATTGATTGTCAAATAATTTTAATATTTACAAAAAGTTAAAAATTGTACATATATATTTATCACAGTTTTCATAATTGAAAGTTTACGTTTGAAGAAAGCGCTTGAGGGCAGGAACATAACAATCAATGATAATTATTTATAGTTAAAATAATTTTTTTCTACATTTTGGTAAAGACTGAAAAACAATGGGNGGGCAGGAACATAACAATCAATGATAATTATTTATAGTTAAAATAATTTTTTTCTACATTTTGGTAAAGACTGAAAAACAATGGGGTCATTTTCTGTTAATAGTTTACGTTTTCGATTACGTTTTATAATAATTATTGTTAATATCATAAGAATTGATTTTTTTTTACCAAGGTCTCCAAAAATAAACGTCCTCTGTTCTGATTCGTTGAAATTCAACTTCATTTTGACTTTTAGTTTGACCTTGGATGAACTCTGACTCTGATTTGATAATAATTGATGATTTCTTAACAATGAAAACTAAATTGTTAGGATCTGTGTCGTCCATTACTGTTGGAAGAGAAATCCTCGTTTCTGATTGGTTATTGGATTCTGTCGTTTGATTTTGAAGAAATTGGAGATGTTTCACTGTCAATTCTAAAATATCTGCTTTTTCGAGTTTCGCAGGGCGTGNTTGATTTTGAAGAAATTGGAGATGTTTCACTGTCAATTCTAAAATATCTGCTTTTTCGAGTTTCGCAGGGCGTTTAGAATTTGGACTTTCCCTACCCTAAATAATATCAACAAAAAATTAACTTTGAAATTTTTTTTAAATAAATTTTGAAAATTTTGAAAATTTTGAAGAAAAAAAACTTGCCTCATTNTTGATTTTGAAGAAATTGGAGATGTTTCACTGTCAATTCTAAAATATCTGCTTTTTCGAGTTTCGCAGGGCGTGCAGAATTTGGACTTTTCATACCCTAAATAATATCAATAAACAATTAACTTTGAAATTTTTTTTAAATAAATTTTGAAAATTTTGAAAATTTTGAAGAAAAAAAACTTGCCTCATTNAATTAACTTTGAAATTTTTTTTAAATAAATTTTGAAAATTTTGAAAATTTTGAAGAAAAAAAACTTGCCTCATTTTTTCCAACAATGGGGCTCACTTGAGTGGAAGATTCAAGTAGAATTCGTTTCAGTTCATTTAGGCTTTCGTTAATTCTTGCTCTTCGCTTTTTTTCCATTAATGGTTTTCGGATCTGTAAAATCAAACGAAAAAAAAAATTATTTTTAATCCCCAGTCTCTAAAATAACGCTCTGTATAAAATTATAAAAAAATTTAGTTTTAAAAATTAAAATTTTTTTGTGAAAAAAATTATTTTTTATTCTGAATTTTTACATAAAATCAACAAAGTAAAATGCTCAAGCTTAATAATTAATTACCTTTCTACTTTCAAAATTTTTGGTTTGTTTCATTATCAAAAAAAAAATTGTGTTTTCTTCAAAAATTTCTTGATTGTTGAGTGTGGTTTGACTGGAAGTGACGGAATGAGTATGTTTTTGGACTTGCCATTGATAAAATCCGAAGATCTTGTAGATCCAGGTAGATAAGGAGGTGAGGAAGCGTGTGTAAGAACACCCGAAATTAATCCCTAAAAGACCCACTCCATTCAAACAAGTGAAAATGTCCCTTTTTCTGTCTCTCGTCATGAATGGTCACTTTTTTTGTCCCTAGTTGGACGGATTTTCTGGACTTGGATCTCAGTTTCCTCCACGCTTCACTGAATTTCTCACATAATTGACTCAAAAAAGAGAGATTTTTCAGGATTGGATACAGTGCGTTTGGAAGATCATGCGTACAAACTCACAACCCTCACCATCATTAGTCATTACCACAAGGAGCACGTCGGAAATTGGTCTCTTTTGGCGTCATCTCATCATCACGACACTTTTAGATGAATTAAAGTAAAGTTAGAAAGAGATATGACCTCAAAGGTGTGAAAATAGTTGATTTATAAAAATTTATAAAATTATTAATATGAACATATTTGGAGACTAATCCACATACAAGCGTCGATTAAACGGAGTTGACACTAAAACATTGCGCAGACGTTGTTCGATCAACTTGTATAAAAGTAATGTAGATGGAAATTTTTGAACACATGCAAAGTTTTAAGCTTAAACTCTACTGTTTTATTGGTATTATGGGCCAATTCCCGTAATTGTATAGAGCGCCTGATAGTATTAAGACTCATAGTACTTTGAGATTATAGAAAATTTACGGGAACGAAAATATTGGAAAAGATGTGATGGAATTAACAGCTGTCTATTATTAACCGAAATGTGTAAGGAAGATTGTCAAGGGGACAACTAGCCTGTGTTCATAAAGTCACTACAGAGTTGAGAAAATGTGTTCCCATCCCCACAACTCCTCTAAAACAGACTTTGTTTCTCTTGAGTTTGAGTGGAGAGGATTGAATTGAGGGACTATGACATTTATACATGCATCCGAGTAGATTAGAACTAGTGGGAGCCTCATAGTTTTTTCAACCAATCAGAGACCTCCAAAATGAGTCACGTTTTATAGTTGTATTAATCTCATAGTTTCATAGTCCTACAGTACTATGATGCGTTCTATACAATTGCGGGAATTGGCCCAATATTTATAAATGTCAAATAATGCCCACCTACTTCTATGAGGAAGAGCCGAAGAGATGAGCAGTTTAGTTTTAGTAAAAAACACTCGATAGAACGGGTGTCCATTGAAAAGCGAGAAACAAATCTGAAACAGTTAAGAAAATCAACAAGTGTAAAAACAATAGTCGCAAAATCAACCTGTGCGAAAATGACAGTTTTCGAAATTATCAGGTGTGAAAAAAATTGTCACGCGAAATAAATAAGCGAAGGAATCAAGCAAAGTAAAAAAAACAGGAATATAAGTTCAAAAAGTTTGACATGATGCTATGTGTGAAAAGAGGCGAATTGAACCACCGAGAAAATAATAACCCCACTACACACCAGCGTATTGACAAATTATTGTTAAATTTTTTTCAAAATTTCTTTGTATAAAAGCGAAATAAAAAATCCAAAATTTTTTGATCTGGTTAATATTTCTAATAGAAAGATTTTGAGTCCTTGAGGGTCTATGTTCAATTGACTCTGTCAAACTCAATTGGTTTGCTCCCTTTTTTTTCACAAGATAAAAGGTCAATTTCCGTTCATTCATTCACAAACGCCTTTCTCATTTTCAATTCCTTAAAACTTTTTTTTTGTGACGAGAAGTCTCTTTTTGAAAGAATTTCTATCCAGCACCAGCTGCCTTTCGCTTCCTATCGACGGTCTCTGAGTGACTCTAAGGGTCTATTATCAAAATTAGTCAATAATTTAACAATTGTCAAGTCTCTCGAACTCTCTAAAAGGTTAATAATTTTTCATCTGAAAAGACCCAACGTTTAACTTAAGAAAAAGCAATAATTTTTACAACAATGAAATTTTATATTGACAGAAGGAGCGTGGACAAATAGTTGAAAAGTTCGGCTGTACCTTATTGACTCGAAAACGAATATACCTAAGCTTCCATTTTTATTCTTTAATAAAATAAACTTTTTTGTCCAAAATTGCAAATTACAAAATAATTTTGTAATAAATTTTATGAAAAGTTTCATCACCCGTAGTGATGAAAAGCTTTATTTTAAAAATTAAAACGAGATGTCGTTTACTTTCCTGTTTGTTTTAATATTCTTGAAAACGAAGTCCTTCGTTTCCTTAGCTTTTCTTTTCGTTTTCAGTTTAATTGGAAAACTAGAAAAAAAAAGAAAGGAAGCGAGAAAAGGATTTGGCATGGGATATTTTTGGAAGAAAATTTTGGAGGTGAATTTTTATTTCCAATACAACTCCCCCAAATTTTTTCCCGAAAAGCTTCCATACCAGACACCCGGAGCAACCGACTCTATAAAAGCGAAGCGACAAAATGACCTTGCATCATACAATGTGTTTGTTAACTATCGTTTGTAACAAATATTTGTTACACTTCATGAATGTTCTGAGTAGTATTTCCCTATGGTGATTTTTTCTGTGATGACCCGTAGAGGTCACAGGTCAAGGTAAAATCCTGGGTCCCCTATAAGCGATGAAATAACACAAATAAAAGTTGTTCAGAATGTTAAACTGAGTAACTTTTCCCTGTAATGACACATCGAGGTCACAGGTCAAGGTCAAACCTCTGAACAGAAAAGAGAATCACTGACTCCAACTCAAGGAAAATTTTTGAGTCACTGATTGATTCATTTAACTCAAGCAAAGCTTTATATAAACTGAAATTATTGAGAACATATATTATATTAGTAGGTGTTGAATTAATTCGATAAGCCAGCTTGATTCTGAAAATTTTTTGCGAAAAATAGTATTTTCGTTTCCTTTCCGTTCCCTCTCCCTATCTTTCACATTTGGATTTAGAATCAGTTTTTGTTTCAATCTGACCTTTCCGTTTTCAGTAAAAACGAAAGAAAAATTTTCATAACTACTCATGGGTGATAGCAAATTTGTGAATTATATTGGAAGCTTCAGAATACTTACGCCCGATTTACACGGGGAAAGAAACTATCTGCAAAGACGGAAAGTTTCCTGAAAAGTCGAATTTTACTATCAGTAACTTTTCTTAAAAACTCTTTCCAGCAAATTTTCTCTCCCTCTCCTCAAATAGGACCGAACTCTAACTTGAGAAAAGTTTTTGAGAAATATCTGGTTTTAAATTCGTGCAAATCAATTTGTTTGGAAGTTGGGGCTAGTTGAAAACAGGCGGGGAAAAAATAAATAAATTCAACTCATCTCCCGCGTGCATGTCGCATGGCCAGTTGAACACAGGAATTTTCATGAAAAANCACTATCTGCAAAGACGGAAAGTTTCGTGAAAAGTCGAATTTTACCATGTATCCACATCAGTAACTTTTCTTAAAAACTCTTTCCAGCAAATTTTCTCTCCCTCTCCTCAAATAGGACCGAACTCTAACTTGAGAAAAGTTTTTGAGAAATATCTGGTTTTAAATTCGTGCAAATCAATTTGTTTGGAAGTTGGGGCTAGTTGAAAACAGGCGGGGAAAAAATAAATAAATTCAACTCATCTCCCGCGTGCATGTCGCATGGCCAGTTGAACACAGGAATTTTCATGAAAAATATCTCGATACAAAAATTAATAAAATAAACTTTCTTCGTGTAACCAAGGAAGGAAAAAATGTTTCCGACACTGGAAAGAAAAACTTTTAACCTCCAACGTTTCCTTCACGGTAAATTTTCTTTCTCCGTGTATATCGGGCATTAGAGTAACGCTTTGACTCTGAATCAGAAGCCGACTCTTGATTCACGAGTCGATTTATGAATCATTATCGACTCACAATATTTTTGAATTTGACTCTGACTCTGACTCACTAAAACCAAAGAGTCTGGAATATTCCATCCCAGCTTATAAAATTGGACTAGAGATAACTGTCGGCCGATTCATGAAAGTAACCCATGTACTATTAATTCGTGAAATTGTCGAATGTGATTTTCTCTGATACAAGTTTACACTTCTTATTACCTCAACGTTATTATTTGTTACCTTTGAAATTTTTGCGAAATGAAAAAAATGAATGTCAATGAAGTTATTTTACTTGAACTTGCAGATGCATAAACAAGGGATCCCAAAAATTTTTGCACTACTTGACTAGACCAATGCACTTCGATTCACTCTCAGTAATAGTATAAGCATTTAATACATCTCGTTTGTTAGTTCTATAGGAAACCGTCGGCAATGCTGTGTGGAAAGAACCTGATTTAATGATAGTGTCCCATAATTCTTATATGTAATCAAACAAAGCGAAGAGGAGACAGTTGTTGCAATTGAGTTGCTTCGATTGGACATTAGAACTCAATATCAATGAAATTCAGGTACAGTGTTGTACAACACAAGCGCCTATCCCTACCCAACCCAACTTCAGAATTTTTTAAAGTCTCCCCAACCCAACCAAACCCAAGTTCGGAATTTTTTAAAGTCTCCCCAACTCAACCCAACCCAACTTCGGATTTTTTTAAAGTCTCCCCGACCCAACTTAAAAGCTCTTTCAATGCTTCATATCCCAACCCAACCGGTTTTGATTGGAAGGGAGGTCCATCACTCGTCTTGGGCAACACAAGCGCCTATCCCAACCCTACCCAACTTCGGAATTTTTTAAAGTCTCCCCAACCCAACTTAAAAGCTCTTTCAACGTTTCATATCCCAACCCAGCCCAACCGGTTGGGATTGGTTGGGCAGCCCATTACTGTTTAGGTATGTTTAATATTAAATTTTCTCCCAGAAAGCGTCAACATTTTCACTAAAATACAATTCATTGAGACACATTTAAGCACTTTATATATTGGGATACTAAAATTAAAAATTTTTCGAGAATTCAAAGAAACAAAAAGAACGCTTTGGTAATTCGTTCTGAACTTATTTGTGAGAAATTTTGTTACAGTGAATCATCATGGCGAGCTCCTGGATAATTTTAAGCATGAAGGTCGAAACTTGAGGCAGGAACTCTATTGATAGAATTTCTATTGTTTGATTTACACACGGACGAATTTTTAGATCATGATTAAAGTGAAAAAATATTTTAAGGTAAATACAAAATGGACCTAAATTCGCAAACTAATAGAATATTTAAGTAAATTAATAATTAAAATGAAAATACATTCATACTGTATGAAAAACTTTACTAGTGGCTTCATCTCTATTTAGGTTGATAACCGATCAGTGGTGGGCCAGGAAAGTGAGACTGGACGAGTCGTTTATCAACTTGGACGTTTGGAAATAATCTGGGGTCATATCAAAAGTTGTAATTGCGTAAACAATTATCACAGCCAAGGTTAAACCTTACTTTTTTAGCATTCAATTTATTAGTTTGCATTGTATAAAGAATACTTTGTTCTCCCAAAATTTAACGTGTATTTTTGCAAAATAAAAAAGAATTAACTCATTGTTCTAAATGTGTATTTTACACATACATAAATCACTTATTTAATAGAACAATGTCCAAATTATTCAAAAAATTAGACTCGGAGGTATTCTTATGTAGGGTTTCAGATTTGATGTTAGGGATTTTTTCAAAATCTGTCAGGTTTGGAATTGTACATCTGACATTTTCCAATTTGTCTTTAATTTTTGGGTGTAAGGCTAGTCTAGCTCTTTGGATTAGTTCAGCCGTCGTTTCTGCGGGATAGCACTGTTTTGCACAACGGATCATGTCGTATATAAAATATTGTATTGATTCCCTAGGTTTCTGTTCTCTGTTCTGGAATTCTTTGATAGAATATCTAACTAATGTACTCATCGGTAAAATAAAATTCCTCAAAAATTTATATGTTCAAAACTAATTTGTTTTTTTTCAGCAGATTGTTCAGTGGTTGATAATTTGTCGTTACGTCTTACAAAACCTGGTTCGTCTTATAGAAGAAGTTTGTCTTATCTACAATTTTATTTTCACTGAAAATTTTCGAGCCCAAGACAAAACTTCAATGGAGCCCGAGCAGGGCCAAAGCGAGAATTTTAAAAAGAAAAGAGGCCTTGGGAAAATATTCAAATTCAGTGTACACATATCGAGTACGCATTATATGCAGTATAAGTTCGTATAAGAATTACACTATAGTAAACAAGCTCAGCTCCCATTGTATGAGCAGTACGCATTGTATTTGTGCAGTGCGTATTCTATATGCGCGAGATACGTTTACATATTCCAAAAGAGCCAGAACAGTTCCCGAAAAATAATTTCAAAAGCGTCTGAGCAAAGCCCATGGAAAATTTTCAAAAGAGCCGGGGCCCCACCAGAACCCTAAGAATTTTTTTAAAGAGCCCGGGCAGTACTCCAGCAGAGCCCAACCAGGGATTTTCAAATAGCCCGATCAGAGCCAATGGAGCTGTTTAAAACAGCCCGAGGAGAGCCCAAACCCAAACGTCGAGCTTTGGTCGAAACTGAAACACAAACAGGATTGCGTAACCAACAGAAGTAGTGTGAGTAGGGTCTTTCTGCGCAATCTCAACCATTATTTTTCTCATCCCTTTTTCACACGAGGAGTCGACTCCGCGGCTCTGAAGAGTCGACTCCGACTCCTAAATGAACATGAATGACTCCGGAGTCGGAGTCATAACTAACACTACTCTCTATCAGTTGTTAACACCAATTTCTCAGTGAATTATGTTCATTTTGTATCATTGTGTGTTTTGTAATGAACATATTCGAAAGTTCTAAATCGACACTTAAAACGTAACAGATGTATCTTTGAATAGCCCGATTGATAGTGTCCTTTTGTATCGGAATTTTTACCTTTTAACAGTAAGTTGCCCTTTGGGTACTATGAAAACAAAATTTAAATACACGTTTTGCCATNGAGAGTCGAATCCGACTCCCAAATGAACATGAATGACTCCGGAGTCGGAGTCATAACTAACACTACTCTCTATCAGTTGTTAACACCAATTTCTCAGTGAATTATGTTCATTTTGTATCATTGTGTGTTTTGTAATGAACATATTCGAAAGTTCTAAATCGACACTTAAAACGTAACAGATGTATCTTTGAATAGCCCGATTGATAGTGTCCTTTTGTATCGAGATTTTTACCTTTTAACAGTCAGTTGCCCTTTGGGTACTATGAAAATAAAATTTAAATACACGTTTTGCCATACAGNAAATTTTTACCTTTTAACAGTCAGTTGCCCTTTGGGTACTATGAAAATAAAATTTAAATACACGTTTTGCCATACAGTTGGCGTCGAATCTTTGATAATTGGGCTATTTATCTAACAACTCTCCAAACGTCTAGAACTTAACTTGAAACATCCACTTTTACTTAGGTTTTAGAATTTGTGAATTAATGTGGTTTGCACTCATAAGCCCGGTTTCCTATTCAAATCAAAAAATTTGCAAAAAAAAAAAACTTTTACAGATTAGTCCAAACAAAATCTGATCGTTATATACAATAGGTTCGTCTTATCTACGATTTGAATTATGTTGAAAAAACTACGTCTAATACACGAATTCCTCTAATACAAGTGTACATCTTATGCTCACGATTTTAAGGTAGTANCACTCATAAGTCCGGTTTCCTATTCAAATCAAAAAATTTGCAAAAAAAAAAAACTTTTACAGATTAGTCCATACAAAATCTGATCGTTATATACAATAGGTTCGTCTTATCTACGATTTGAATTATGTTGAAAAAACTACGTCTAATACACGAATTCCTCTAATACAAGTGTACATCTTATGCTCACGATTTTAAGGTAGTAGAATCTTGATTGTGCTGAATGCATGAATTCTTTTTCCTCTTGAAAATTTTGATTTGATATAACTGTCGAATTCATAAATTTTTGCCTATCAAAATGAGTGTTTTCGAACATAGAATGACACAATTCCATTATATGGAAAATTTGTATGGGTAAGACCTGGATTATTTGATAAGTTTAACTTCAAGTGATTTTACGAAAGAATAATGGAAAATCAAGAAGATACGTGATTACAAATGCTTGAGATTCGAATCACACGATTTGCTCGAATTAGGGTCATCTTAGCTAATTGTGAATTTTTTTTTCACTTGTTCGAGTTTGACTCGGATATTTTACGATTTTCGATCTTTGTGTTTTTTATTCAGTTAATTCCTCTGCTCGAACGCCTGGTGCGATTTATTTGCATACGCGAAACTACTTTTCACAGTTACCAACAAAATTGTGCTAATTGTGAAAACTAGGTGTGGTAATTGTGAAAAGTTAGATAAAATTAATTTACGGTCATTCCAACTTAGACTATATTCACAATGTGATAGAGGACATCAGACTGATATTGATAGTGAAAACTAGAACAAGATTTGCTTTTCTGGCTATTTATGGGAGGCTCCAGAAGTTAATGATTGAATTATTTTGGAACCCTATCTCTTACCATGTCTTTCGTTCCTTGTATTCTTGAGAATTTTGAGCATAAAACTCAAGTGGTTGAGCTCATGCCCAAAGCATTAGAATTTAAAATTTCAGATTTGCCATACATTTAATGATATTGTGTGGTAATTGTGAAATTCAAATAATTAATTTAAAATTTAATAAATTAATAGTTTCTAATTGAAAAGTCAATCTAGTACTTCTAGTCTATAGATTGACAAAACCTTAAATACTTACAATGAATCCAACAGTTGCATTGTCCAACATTTCAATCGTGTCCTGGAACTCTTTAGTCGGAATTTTTTTTGCCTTTTAGTTTTTTTTAATTATTCACCAATTTGTAGAAAAACTTTTTGAATTTCAAAATTTTCCAAGGACAGACAGATCCATTGTCTGTATTTCCAAAAAAATTCTGAAAGTTTAAACTAACACAATTTTTTTAAACTTTTAATATTTACCACACTTTCACAGTTCCCTAAAATGACCCTATATAAATTAATTTTAATAGTAATTAGATATAATTGAAATAAATTTAGCATAATTAATTTGTTGTAATTTATAATTTATTGTTATAATTTGCTGTTGCATTAGTTTCTAATTAAACTTTCAACTCATTATCGTCCGCTGTCTTCACCCCTATCTCTTACAGTGTACAGTTGGTAACCTTAGCTGTTTTTGGTGAAAGCGGAGAAAATCAGTTAATTTTTTTTCCGAACACCCTGTACAAAATTAATGTTTAACATTTCAAAATTAGTTTTACTTATAAAATTGCATGTTACAGATGAAAGGTTTATTTTAATGCTCATAATATTATTAAATCGTACCAACAGTAGTGTACCACTCACAGAATAAATCATCGTGTAAGTATATGTTAGCAGGTAATATCTTATACCGATCAGGTTTTATTAAGTCCACGAGCTTTCTGCGAATCCTCCAAATATATATCAAAACTGTGAATTTTGAGTCTTTATTTTGCCAATCTGCCGCACCACATTTAAATTGCTAATCGGACTTTAACAGGTAAAAAATAGGTTTCAATTAATAATTTTTATTTTGTCAAAATTTCTCAGATCAATTATAACTTTTGCTTGGGTGTACAGAAACGCATTTTGAGAATGAAAAAAATTTTTGTTTCAATTTTTTTTTGAGATTTGCGATTTTATTTACGTGTCTGGGTTATCATTAGTTACAATGTTACTTTAACTCGACACGCCTACTAATGTAGGCCTAAATACTTAACTTAAAACTATAAGTGTTTTATTGTGTCACTCGGCACATTAAAGGTTTACAATTTTATGAGCTCAATCGATTCAATTGGTGTTTGAACGAGATAGGGTCATTTAGTTAAATTTGTAATTCAGTTATTCGTAGTGTAGGTGTCCATTCTATTGAGTTTTACCCAATTCAATACTTTTTCTTTAAATTTGTTTAGTGATTGTTCAAAATTACCTTTATTAGATTGAACATACCTGTTCCAAATGTTGATGGCTCATACATAGAAAGATTTTGAGGAGAATTTTGTTCTTAAAGATGGTACTAAAAGTGAATGTGTCAGTTTAGAGTCTCTTTGATGGATCCTTGATAGAAAGAGAACCTTAAGTTCGCACACATCTAAGATATTGATAATTTTAAAAGTCTCGATTAGAGTTGTATAGTGTAGTCTTTCTGTAAGGCTTAAAATATTACATTCATTATTTTCTAATGGTGGTGAACTAAATCAGCACTCAGCATTCTATAAAAGATTCTCGGATTAATTTGAAATTTAGGAAGTATTAGCTTGAATTCATTTTGGGAAGTTATTTTTGAATGTTCTCAAAATCATTTCAAAATTAAATTTTTATGACTGAAAAAATTGTTCTCAATTTATTTTACACATTGGTGTACTGAATTCAAACTCGGCATTGCGTCATTTGTCGTCGGTTCAATTTCTACATTCGTATTGATGTGCTGCAATGCTGTATCGTATTTTGAAAATGTATTTTTGCAGGTTTTAGGAAATACTTCAAAATAAATATTTAATACTGTCTGAAAAAGAATATTATTAAAAAACATTTCGAAAATACCTTCCCAAAATGAGTGTAAGCACATATCTTCTAAAATTCAAATTAGTCCGAGAATATTTCACGGATTGCCGAGTGTTAATTTAGTTCACCACCATTATACACTAAATTAGTGTACAATAAAAAATAAAAATAAATTCTTTTTTTATTCAGTCAAACAATTTTATGAATATTTCCGAAAGTCATGGATGATGCATTCTCAAAATACCTTCTGCAGAGTCTAGCAAAAGTTCAAATTGTTCCACGAAGTTTTGACGAAATAAAAGTTATTAATTGAAGCTCATTTTTTACCTACTATTCCCATTCGCCAATTTGGAAGTGGTGCGGCAGCGCGCCAAAATAAAAACTCAAAATTCACAGTATTCAAAGTCAAAATTCATATTTCGAGTTTAATTTCTTTGAATATTTTGGACATTGTTCTATTAGTATCCCAAATAAAAGAGGAATTCTTTAATATTTTTATTAAAAAATATTAAACCCAAAAATAGGAGTAGTGTAGCTGTGAGAAAAAATACACTTAGCCAAACTCCACAATGAAATGGTTTTATATATAATTTATAACTGAAATATTGCCTACTCTGATCACAAGCAATAAAATTATAAAATTGTGCTTGGTTTGACATGAAATATCCCCATACGTATTTAATTTCTTCTTGGTGACTACGTTTTACAAAATAATCAATATAAAATATTCTGTATACTCTATCATCGTCAGTATGGTGATCCAATGTGTAAAGTTCAACACGTTTGTAATGTGGTTTCATTAAAAAATCGATCATAAGAGAATCATAAATATATTCATCACTTATATTTAAAAATTTCTTTTTCTAGTCCGAAAACGGATAAGGGGCTTTCAGCATGATTATATGAATTAAACACCCACTCTACTCGTTCTAGTTTTAGGTAATCTAAAAGTTGTAAAACAAAAAGTTTTCGAATTTCACTAACGGTTGTTGTCGTTGAGACGTTGAGTATACAGTGCACGACGTTATTAGAGTATCCTTTATAAGAACATTCGGGTTATAAGAGCAGAATTTTGCGTGTTTGGTTTGCTCTAATGCATTTAGCATGGGGCATTAACGCGTTATAAGAACAACGCATATAAGAGCAAAACGGTTATAAGAACTTCCTTTTGCTGAGTAATTTTTGAAGCGGGAGTTGTATATAAGAGCAGATACTATCTCGACACTCTCAAAAAATATTTGTAATCAAGCCGAGATGCCAGGACGTTTAGAATTAAAATTATCTATAATTGAAAATGCAATATTAGAGCGTAGAATTGCTAATAGAGTTTAGTCCAAAATTACTAATTATTTTGATAAATAATTAGTCAAGGTAAAAAATCGTTGGACGAACTGAGTGGCTAGTAAAAAATAAATTTTGGAAAAAAATTTTTTTTTGCCATATACTTTTTATAAGAAAATCCTGCTCTTACAAGCGTTGTAAGAACAAACGGTTATAAGAGCAGCATTTCCAGGCGACGGAGGGCGGCTCTTATAACCGTCGTGCACTGTACTTGCAAAATAAAATGCCCATCGTTTTGTTTGACAATTACCTACTCTCGAACCAAATAGCATTGAGCCCACGAAGTTCTCGCCGAAATAAAGTTGTTCTGTTTTTAATTTAGAGATGTGCGCGTCTTCTTATTTCAATTTTTATGCTTTGAAGTTAAAAAGTTTAATTTGTGATTCAGATAATTCTTTATTCTTTGATTTACTTTTAGCTTGCCACCAAAAATTCAAATAGACAGAACCAAAGGTGAAACAGTTTCTAATTATGTTGAAGGAGTGTATACAAGGAATTAGGCGGGAGACACCCAAGAAATTTCTGGAAAAAATTGAAATTAGAATTGTGAATCAGGCACTGCTATAGCATGTGATGTTAACGTATCTACGGTAAAAAGGTTATTCACAGTTCTACCACCAAAAACCAAAAACTATACACCTGATAATCAGACAAAACAAATTGAATCGTTTACAATCACTGTAATCAGACAAATCTCTCATCGCTTTTATGAAAGTCTTGTGTATTCTACAATGAAAACTTGCACCAAAAGTGTTTAGAAGGTGACAACATTCCAGTTTTTTAACCACAAATTTCTTGGGTGTCTCCCGCCTAATTCCTTGTATATACTCTCCTTCAACATAATTAGAAATTTTTTCACCTTTGGTTCTGTCTATTTGAATTTTTGGTGGCAAGCTAAAAGTAAATCAAAGAATAAAGAATTATCTGAATCACAAATTAAACTTTTTAACTTCAAAGCCTAAAATTTGAAATGAGAAGACGCGCACATCTCTAAATTAAAACCATAACAACTTTCGGCGAGAACTTCGTGGGTTCAATGCTATTTGGTTCGAGAGTAATCCATTTTCCATTCGAATGGATTATAATAATCCTTCCAAATCAATACAAGACTAGACCATTGAGTTCTTGGAAAGGATCGATTTAGAAATTTATCTAAAAAATAAATATAAATTCCGTTCATAAATTCGTTTGAGGAATCAGAAATGTCATCATTCCAAAAGGTGTTGAGATTATTAACGAAAAATAGAATTCCCACTTGTGGGTGTCTCCGAAATTTTAAATCATGATCATCTTCACTACGGAAATTTGTATAAACTTGTTCACGATAATACGATTTTGCTAATGCATTGTCGAATTGTTCTGCAAAAATTTCTGTTGGTAGATTTTGATGAAAGGGATCAACTATTACAGTAGCAATACATTCTCTAAGAAATCGTATTTTTAGACTGTTGAAGTTAACTGTTTTCCGCCTTATTTACATTACGAGGTTCAGTATCTTTTCAATTTGGAGTGAAAATTTTTACAGGGAAATGAAAAGATGTATAACTGCCGAATTCCGCAAAGAAAATTATATCAATGTAACAATCACTAAATATTTGTAACACTGGGTTCAAATCAACATTCGATTTATCAGTGAAAATTTGTGGTCTAACCGATTGTACGAAAAGTTTGAAACAATAACATAGAATAATTAAAGGATATCCCATTATAATTTTTTGGATATATAGTAAACCTCGGATAAGCCGGATTTCAAGGGACCGGAAAATATGGTTCGTGGTAACCGAGGTTCGGCTTAAGCGTAAGCCGAACATACAACTTGGGGAATAATTTGTTCGTCTTAGCCGAGGTAGTTTTAATTTACCATTACTTTATAATAGTAAGTTGTTGTGGAGACTAAAAATGACTAAAAATATATCATTGGTTCATTTTCTGTCGAATTTCAATGTTTGAAAAGTCATTCAAAAGAAGTTATTCGTTAAATTTTGTAAGAAAAAAGGTGAAGATTCTTTAAATATTGATCAATTAATTGGTGTTCGTGTTAACCGAGGTAAAAAAGCATGTGACTTATGCACTGGGACCACGGAAAGGCGTTCGTGGTAGCCGAGGGTTCGGCTTAACCGAGTTCGGCTTAGCCGTTCCATTTATACACAAATTCCCTATCTCAGGGCGCGGACCGGACCAAGTGGTTCGTGGTAACCGAGGGTCTGTGGTAAACGGAGTCGGCTTATCCGAGGTTTACTGTAATTCCTTTGCATTACTACCAAATTTATTTTGAACTAAGCCCAATTTNAACCGAGGGTCTGTGGTAAACGGAGTCGGCTTATCCGAGGTTTACTGTAATTTCTTTGCATTACTACCAAATTTATTTTGAACTAAGCCCAATCTATTCCTTCGGCTATTATTAAAATTAAAATTTATTAAAACATGACAAGTTTATGAATTCATAAAGAGATTTACATTAGGTAAATGTCAGCGGAGAGCGAGACAGAAAGAGATATGTTCAAATGGTTCTGTCAAAAAATATTAAATTGTGAAGAATTGTATTAACTGTGTAATTTATTTTGTTGTGTTCAATGTAATATAATCCCATCTTTTATCAACAGTGAAGGTCAGACATTTTAAATATAAAATATTGGTGTAGATGTCACTTTCATATCAGTAGCATCGAAAATGCAAAATTTCGAGACGATTGAAAATATCACCAGTTTATGATTATTGATTTGGGACTTGTTTCTTGCAATGATTTACGGTGTAGGATTTTTATAAAACGGAAAATGGTGGACTTATGTCCATTGATGTTATAACGGATATAAAACCAATTTGGCCTTATACTCTTATATAAATAGCTATGTCCTTTCGGAATGGAACAAGAGGTTAAATTTAATCAGTCTACACAAACCAAAATAGTGTTCTACCACTGGTAAAAAAAATTGACAACTTCTGCCAAAACATCAATTTTTCATATTGTTAAGGCTCTAGTCTAATCTAAATTTACTTAAATTTAGTTGAACGAAATTCCCAGAAGTCAATAACATTAACTCATTAATCAATTAACTGATTAATTAAAAATAATTTAAAGTAACATGAATATTTCTATCAATTGTTATGATCCTGGTCTAAATCGACCAACTAACTTGAATTTAGTTGGACGAATTTGTCAGAGATCACTCTCGTTAATTATCACAATAATTATCACAATATTAATTATAACAACTCGTTAACTAATTAATTTTATGTTTTAAAAACAAACAAATCCCTATTCAATAAATCAAACAAAAAGAACAATAGAATTTTGAAAATAATCTTTATTTAATAATAAAATTATTAAAAATAAACAAAACAATCACTTTAAGTCAATCAAAACAAATATTCGCTAAACAATGAGATTCCCAACTCCCATTGTTGAGAATTCTGATTCCCTACTCAAGGTAAGACTAAGCTACTCAAGCTTAGTCCAAATCAGAATTAGTCTCTGGAGTCCAGGCCGTGGAATTTTATACCCTTAGCGTGCCTCGTGCACAAAAACTATTATTATACTATTGTAATAATAAAACAAAGAAAATTATGGAAAGAAACTAAATCTAAGCGTACTAATTTTCATAATTAGTAACAAAACAAAGAAAATACAATAAAGGTAAGTCAACATTTACATAAATTATCTAACAATAATTTATAGANTTTCATAATTAGTAACAAAACAAAGAAAATACAATAAAGACAAAGGTAAGTCAACATTTACATAAATTATCTAACAATAATTTATAGAAATTATAATCATACAGTTGACGTCCCATCAAAATACGCTAGAACTGTAACAATATCTATAGAAATCCCCTGTAACAACATAACAAGTTGTGTATTCACATTGAACGCACAACTCCCTGCGGCTGACAAAAAAAACTGTCTACAGAACTCGTTCTTTGGGGGCTAAGTGACCAATGCCAAAATTGAGATGAATTCCCTGCATTTTTTGTTTGATTGTTTTTGAAAAAAAAAGTGAAAACTCTATTCGTCTGATTTTCAATACTTCAAGTTTATAAAAACAGAAGTACTGTTGTTCATTTTACCGTTTGATCGAAGTAGTTAGTACAAATAATTTCTATTATTAATGAAATTAGTAATAGAAAGCTAATTAAGAGGATCAAACTATGCGCTAAATTTTTCAGTCTATGCGATTTTATGCGATGAAATTCGACTCACAAAGCTAGTTATAAATGTCGTTAGCTGTTATATTTATTCACTGTTTTCCCGCTATCTCAACTTTACAACCTGAAAGTTGAATACTTCTACAAGTTTTGAGAGTAACGAAGTCGTACTTTTCAAATATCGATTTAACGAAGCGCAACGTTTTCAAAGAAACAATTCGTATTCATAATTTGGCTAGAGCGTTCAGCATTGTTCCACTTCGCGAATCAATTTTTTTAAATATTGTCTATGTCAAATTAATGAAACATTGATTACTACTTCGTACGAAATGATGATCCCAATTTTATGACACTGCATTACTCAAAAATTAGTTCCGGATGCTAATGGCTTCGCCTTAATGCTTATTATTTCTGTGCTTCACATTAATTGAATCATATAATGCTATTATAGCTGATACTACTCTGAAATTGGAAAAAGGCANATTTCTGTGCTTCACATTAATTGAATCATATAATGCTATTATAGCTGATACTACTCTGAAATTGGAAAAAGGCAACGTAATGTGCCTCCTCCGGCAGGCCGGAGGAGGCACAACAAAATAAATAATAAAAAAATAATAATAATAAATTTTCTAATTTTCTGTTATTTTTTGCACAAGTACTTCCAACCTAGTTATTGCCTGTTCTTGCAAAATTTGACAAGTCCAAAATCCAAAAATTATGTATAAGATTAGGGATAAGAGAACAAAAAAAGAAATGAAATTTTTTTCTTTAGGGATGATTTCGTGTCTTCTAGTAATTTCTTCTCTCCCAGTACCAGTTTCGTCGTATGCAATGTTCCCAGACATATTTTTCAGAATGGTAAAATTGGTGTTCGAAATTCTTGTATTTATAGGTAAATTTTTGAAAGTTTGACCTTCTACAAACGTCTTTTTGTTGAAAAAACATGTTTTTCTTCATCAAAAAACAAGTTATTCTTGGATTGAGGTCAGAAACTATTTTTGACTGAGGTTACCCATTATCCAAATTGAGAGCAAGGATAGTTTCTTGGGTATAAAACCAACACTTATTTGGTTTAGATTTATTCAGTCTTTTATTTGCTTTTAACAAATTTCCTCTACTGTAATCCTAACATGATGTCGAACGTTCTGATAATTGGTTCATTCGATTCAACTAATAACGTCGAAACAGAAGATCAAGTTCGAGAAGGAATGATGTTGGAAGAAGAGAATATAAGATCTCAACGACTCATAGAGAAGCTGGCTCGTCTCTTTTCGGCTATGAAATTTGCTAATACTCGCAAGTCAAAATGTCCAGGATATAGACTTGTTAAGAACCCCTCAAACTCTCTGGAAGAAGGACCAGTACCGTTTTGTGATTATGATCCAATGACGAAGCTTCCATTCACAACATTATGCAATCACACTCCTTGCGACTTGGCTACAGAATACGAATATTTCATCTGTCGCGTTGTGGCAGAAGGCATTATCACTGTCAATCAATGCTATTTGCTTCGACCTCTCTCAAGGGAGAATGTTGGTCCAGACACAAAAACCCATCCATCCTATAATCAAAACGTACTTCCTCCCGATTGTTGCGGATTTCAACTCACAACAGGACCTAGACAGATTGAAGGACCACTTGATGGAGATATGAGAACTTTGTTCAGTGGAAAAAACTGGAAACATAATTGGACTCCTTATACAAAACCGTGTACACACGATCCATGTGTACCCGAAGCCAAATCACTGTGGGTTATAATAAACCTATATGCGTCGGAATTGTTGGACGATTTCAATCCGGAGGATTCTTCACAGATTGGTATGCGTAATCAATATATGCATTTAATCATGTCTAATCTTCAACTTGTTTCCAGATCCTAAGTTTTATGTTGAAGCACATTCAATCCATCAATACGATTTTAATACAATAGGCGTGCCCACTATATTAATTTCACTTGAACGTTACATTCGGATGGTAACAAGAATAAGAGGAGGCGACTTTCGTGAGAAAAAGTATATGTGGACGCCAAAAAGTCTTAACTTTGACTTATGATATTACTGCTGAAAATGCTAGAGTTTTGGCCTTGCAAACAACTTATGCTAGAGTAACACAGCAGCAGGTAATTGGAGCAAGTACAACTCCAATTCGCAATGTGAGACAGAATATGGATGAATTTCGACTGAAATGTTGGTTTTCAAGGAATGGTTCGGGACNCAGGAATGGTTCGCAACCAGCAATGATCAACATGAAGAGGTAAGTACAACAAACAGATGGATTTGAGAGAAAGTTTTAATAACTGAAATATTTTATAGGAAACCGAGAGTATCCACCAATGGACAAGAGCTATATATAAATTTTGTCATGGAACAAGATGTTCCAACATTAATGAAGCAATTGTGTCGATTTTCGTTTCAAAATCATCTAGCTGCAAGTGGAATGCAGGAAGTAATAGAATTTGTAACTGACCAGATTGATACACACTATATGCCACCACCTCAGCGAAATCGATTAGAATAATCTCTGTCAACTTGCTTTTTGTTTATAAAATAAATTGTACATACACAAATTTTATTTGTAATAAAAAAATTTGTTTTTATTCTACTTTTGATTCTAATGAATTCTCAATTTTTTGAAGTTGTTCAATTAAGTTTTTTAGTTGATTTTGTCTGATACTAATTCTCCGCTTTGAATTTCCCAATTCTATTCTTGTATGGTTTTTCCATTCTTTTAAATTTACTGCTGGATTATCCACTATACATACACAGTTATGACAGCAGAACAGTTTTTGAATTCTGAGATTTATACGAGCCCAATCTATTAGACACATTCTGGATTACTAGCTGCTCTCAACTAATTCCTGATGATTGTAACATCTAGGTAATATACCTTTTGAGTTACATATATGGTATGTAACTGGATTTGTTTTTAATATTTCAGCAATTTGGTAAACTTCAGAGTCAAAATTTGTAGAATATCCTTTTTCAAATGTTTGCTTTAAACGTTTTGCAAAAACATTTGTCCCAATTGGATATACTTTTCTGTTTCTCTTAAATTTTCTGCTCATGTACAATTGTTTCCAAACATCTGATACTACTTCTGGAGTAACTGATGCTGGTGTCCTATGAATACTTCGGTGAAATGAATTCTGATATGCCTTTTCAATGTCAGGAATTATATGGATAAATCGTTTTGTATTTTTTTCTGTCATAAAACGTTCGATCCTCTGCCTTATTGTTCTTATAAATCTCTCAATATAAGAAACTTTGATTGGACTATTTGTGACAAACTGTTGAATATTAATATCTGCACAATATTTTTTCATTTGCTTTCCCATAAATTCTGTCCCAGAATCACTTTGCAGTCTAAAACATTTACCTCCAGATCGCGAAATGATTTTATCTAGTGCATCACGAACTTCAACACATGTTTTTCGTCGAACAGGTTCTAGCGAACCCATTTTTGTAAACGGATCTAACACTGCTAATATATATCCTTTCTGATAGTTTGATTTTCTATATTTTTGAATGTCTATTAGGTCTACGAAAAGAATCTATTAGCAATAAGCTATATTTATGTTGACTCTTCTACCTTACCCATTCCAAATTGATCAAATGGTGCAGGACTGTATACAAACCTTCGCGGAATTCTTTTATTTGAAGGATGGTGGAGTGCATAACCTTTCGATTTTTTAAAATTCTTTTGAACATTCTTGAAGGCCGCAAATTTATTTACGTTGAAAAAGTTTGAAGCTCCCGAAAAGCATCCCGGATTTTGAGTGTCTAAGTATGCTTCTACTATTGCATCGCTCATGGTGAGTTTTCGACTAATGTTTATTTTACTAATACCTTCTTATATAATACATTGACAATGCTTCTGCTAATTTAGTCTAGCTGTTCCGACCATCATGACCAAACGTATTAAAAAGAATGTGGAGTTCTTACGAACTATCAGTAAATCTTCACCTGCTGAACGGAAAGCGTATATACGTGGTGCGAGTGTTGATCAGCTAAAATCAATTCTTCTTAGGTAAGAATTGCAACGAAACAAAAACGTTCCCATAAAACATTGCGTTCTCAAAAAATTGAGACCTTAGAAAAATATTCTTGAAAAACTTGCTTTCAGAAATCCTTCCATCCGAATAAAAAAGAAACTATTGTTACAAAAGGGNATTTCTGTGCTTCACATTAATTGAATCATATAATGCTATTA
This sequence comes from Holacanthella duospinosa, assembly GCA_002738285.1. Classification (NCBI taxonomy): domain Eukaryota; kingdom Metazoa; phylum Arthropoda; class Collembola; order Poduromorpha; family Neanuridae; genus Holacanthella; species Holacanthella duospinosa. Next base: position 135,043 of record NIPM01000293.1, read on the forward strand.
TAGCTGATACTACTCTGAAATTGGAAAAAGGCTGCAACGAAATAGCAAACCTTGGAATCTGTCTAGAATCATGATTTCATATTAAAGTATAGTACTCAGGTGGGGAAAAAAGTGAGAAGAATCGACTTTTTTTAAATTAGAGCTTGGAAGAAAATTTTGGTACTCAGGTCGAGGCAAAATCAGAGCAGAAACGTAAAAAAATTCTTCCAGGGAAGAAAAAGAACATTTTCTGCTCAGGAAGAACGACCCCCTTTTTCTGCCGAGCAAAAAGTGAGAAAAATAATCTCAAATCAAATTTTGGGGAATTAGAAAGATTTTTTAATAGTTTTTCACAAGTTTCAAAAACGAGAATAACTTCTAGTTAAAATCTTTATTATTAATTTTTCAAAATTCAAAATTCAAAAATCAAAAAAACACTAAATCATCATCCTCATCATCAGAACTGTTAATTTTCAAAAACTTTTTAAATTAGCAATGGACAGTGACAATTTATTAATCCGAACTCTTTCTTTGAAATCAATTTATTTAAAAATTAGTCACATGAAACATTTTTTGCTTAGCCTTCCCTCTATTTTACGCTTGGCTTAAAGTGGGCAAAAATGACATTTTCAGCTCAACTTTTTTCCTACGTTTCTTCTCATCCTAGCCTGAAAATTTGTCACACTTTTTGCTCGGGTTTAATCCCCACCTGAGTACTAAGCTTAAATATTAGAAAACCGAAACAAATACATTTTATCTTTATATTTTTCCGTTCGTAAGATTGCAAATGATTGTAAGTTACAACCTCTTAAGCGGTAATTCTCCGGATTCGGGTATTTTTCAAAATTTGGACTTAATTTGGTTTCTAATCATAGTTTTTTCCATCCAATTTGGTTTAGTTTCTAACATGGAAAATTTTGTGATTCCCGGATTCGGGAATTTTCTGAAATAAGTAATTTCCAAAATTTCTGACGTAACTTGGTAACCTATCGTAAATTTTTCTTTGTAAATTGGTAAAGTTTAGTGTCTAACACGAAATATTCTATAATACCCGTACACGGGTATTTACCTCAGGTATTTTACGAATTGAATAATTTTCCATAATTTCTAACGTAATTTGGTACCAAACCGTTATGTTTCCATCCAAATTGGTGAAGTTTTGCTTCTAACCTGAAATATTCTATAATACCCGGATACGGGTATTTGGAGCACTTTGTTTCAGAAAATTTTGTAGAAACCAGTAGCAAATAAGGACCACGGAGAAAATAAGTACGGAACTAATATCTTTCTTATAAGTTCTAAGCAGGAAAAAGCTACTAGTTCAGAAAACCTGAACACAAACAAAGAATGGAAATAACCAGGGTGATTTTAGGTTGTTTGTTGTCGTTTCGCTGTATAGGGTGGAGTCATTTCCATCTCTATAACATTACGCGAAAAGTTCAAAGATGCGGGACCTTTTCTGCAAAATCTCTCAAAGCTCTGATTCACAGGTTTCCAAGGTAAATTGTGAAATGTAAAATTATCTTAAAACATTTGTTCTATAAAGCCCGATGCAAACTTTCTCTTCTCCTATTGTTACTACAACAATTCTTTTAAACAACTAACTTTCACTCCTATCTTAGTTTTCGAAGTTGGAAAACTTCAACTTTTTAAAAATTACGAGCAAATAATGTAAAGAGAATGTTTGCATCGATTGTTTGGAGAAATAATTTTCTCTGAACATCGGTAAGAGAACGCCCAGGTAACAGAATGACCAAGTTTAAATCAAAATTTTCTTAACTGTAATAATAGTTAAACTTTATTTTGGCAATTATCAAGAGAATGAGTAGAGAAATTTTTTAATCCGGAGGTAATTGGAAAGTTTGTATTCTACCATTGGCTACTAGTAACGGCAAGGTAACGTTAAAACTTTTATCTGCCAACGCAATGACAAAGTTTGCATCGGGCTTAATGAGTGAATTGATGGTTATTACCTCCAACCGTTGTTTTGCATTTGTTTATCAACAAACTTAAGGTACAGAATAGGTCCTGTATCTTTGAACTTTTCGCGTAATGTTATAGAGATAAGAATGTCTCCACCCTATACAGCGAAGTGACAACAAACAACTTAAAATCACCCTGGAAATAACAACGCAACAGTGCAGGATATATCCATGGAAACAAAAGAAATGCCGTTAATATTTGAAAGAGCCACGAGCACTGTAAGTGGATCAGAACATACGATTAACTTTCAAATTACCAGACCAATTTGACTACGAAATTGGTCCCGTGTGTCATCTGGTTAGTTAGTGATATTTGAAATTATTAGTAACACCTTTACTTCCAAATTCCGAACTTAAACTACGACTTTGCCTTGTTGATTAAATCTTGTTTGTGATATTCTTGAGAATAACTGCGACATGTCCTCTAACCAATTTTCATCTTTTGCAATCATAGAATATTTTACACAAAATACGGCAAAATGTGGAAGCACGACGCGGCTTGCTATGCCTGTCCTGTCTCCTGACAGGACTATGGACACGGGCAGACAGAGACTGAGCTGCGCCACCAATCCTCAGTCAATCCAAACCAGTACCAAAACCCATCAAATCCCAAATACCCAAATAACAAACCTTACAAACGGACAGATGGATTCTGGACACGACTGATGACACGACCCTTGACCCACAAAACAAGACCGATGACACAGGACACATGACAATAAATGGATTGACTAACAGTTAAATAAGACTTTATTTTTAAAGTAAAAATAAGAACAAACGTCCTCATTCAGTTCTCTCCTTCTGGAGAACTGCATGGGGGCGTTTCTTCCAACAAAAAGTACGCGTCGACATCCTACCTGTCCAGAGAGTTATTTTGTCCGGTTATAGTGAATACGCATGAAATATGTCTGAATTCCCTAATGAATTCTTCTTTATTTTTCTTATATCTATCTACACACAGAGAAATTTTGTTTGAATTCTATCGCAAATGCAGTAACCCATTACTGTAATTCCAGCATATTCTGCGTTTACTGAATTTACGACAGTATGCCGTACTGAAAATTCAGGTACACCAAAATGTAGAATATACAGCAGCCTGAAACTGAGTATTCAGTAATATTAGTGAAAAGTGGAGGTCTAATTGAACTGAATTTTTGATATTTTGTTTAAATTGATAATTCAGCAAGCATGCGCATTAGCTGAAAATTCAGCACAAGTACAGGAATAACCAAATTAACCCGGGCCGTAGAACGTAGCTTTCACCAAAAATAATTGAGACAGCAAATAACCCAGGCAGCCACGAATTTCTTGAAGCTATCTTTAAGATACCTTGAATTGCTTAAAGTCATCTGAGCTTATTTTTGATGTTATTTAGTTATCTAATGTTATCTTAAACATTGCTTCATTTAGCTGTTATTAAGATATGAATAATTTAATGATCACTTGAGCAAAAACAATTCGAAGTATGATATCTTTAAGATATCATAAAAATATTATTTTTATTATATAACTTAACAGGTTTCTCAAAGATATCATTCTAATATCCAATTTTTATGTATTTTACAAAATATCAGAAAGCTATCTAATTCACCTCTTTTTCTTTCCTTTCAATGCGCCTTCATCGAAACATTTTTCAGTTGAAGAATAGACTCTGGAATGAGTGAACAAACTAAAGTATTTTCAGCGAGGCATATCAGGAAAAACCGTAAGTTAGAAATTGAGGAAGTGGTTAGTTTAAAAGCAAAATAGCTGCATCAATACCATTTCTTCAGAGTCTTCATGTCTTTCGCTACCATGCAAAACTATCGAACAAGTAATAGAATTAAATGCAGCGGTGAAAGCAATTACAAGAAAAAGAAATAGTCTGGTAAGTGAATCTTTATCTACACAGAGAATTATGCTTAATTTCCAATTCACAATGTTTCATTGCACGGCTTACTATCAAATATTTGTTACAGATTGAAGTTATACGCTGGCTTGGAGGATCCTTTTGCGCAGAAGCAACATGCATTGCTATTAAGAAATTGGTCGTACTAGAAGTTGGAGTCCTATTCAGTGCTGTTGGAGGGAAAGGAAAGTTGAAGTTCTTCGACTTAGTTTCGTCATAATTTTTAGTATGCCGATGGTACACTTAGGTTATAAGACTTAAGTACAAAATAATTTTATGTTAATATATGACCGATAAAATGACATACCAAAGTTGTTCAGGATGTTAATCTGAGTAACTTTCACCTTAAATATTTTTTCTTTGATGACCCCTAGAGGTCAAAGGTCAAGGTCAAACCCCAATTCCCCCGTAAGTGGCAAAACAACTTATACAAAAGTTGTTCAGGCCGTTAAGCCGTGTAACTTTCATCTTAACTATTTTTTTCTTTGATGACTGATTGAGGTCACAGGTCAAGATCAAACCCCTGCTTTTCCGTAAGCGACAAAATGCCCTATAAAAAGTTGTTCAGGCCGTCAAACCGAGTAACTCTTCCTTTAAAATTTTTTCTGATGACCCCCTGAGGTCAAAAGTTGTTAAGCTAAGAGTGATTAAATATTGTCCAATATTTAACACAATTAATATATAATGGAAGTGAAGTTAATTTTATTATATCACTATAAAATATCTGTTCCGATTAGATACACTAATGCAGAGCAATGGAGCAAAGCATACAGATAGAGAGAGGGTTCGACAGGTTCTCTGTTGAGTCAGGTGAAATAGATGCCAAGGGATCGTACCCCATTCCTCTAGTTGGTCATTTCTCTCAATTTCACATCTTTCAACATTACAGAATGGCATTTGTTAAAAAAAATTTTGAAGTCAGTTTTGTTTACCTAGACAAGTTAATGAAAAGCAGTGCAAATGATGAAAGCAGAGAGGTAGAGAGAGGCGTCGACAGGTTCTCTGTTAAGTGAGGTGGAGTAGATGCAAAGGGACTATACTCTACTGCACTCATTCTCTCAACTCTTTGCTGCTCTTGTTAAATAATTATTTTTTGCAGAGGAATGTTTTCTCAAACACGCTAACTTCATTCCCTCCAATTTTTGTATTTTGCGCTATTTATTTGCTGTCTCAAATTTTTTTTTGGTGCAAGCGACTTTCTACGGCCCCGATTAAAGTGGTTCAAGCTGTACAGGATACGGCCATAATTGTAAAAAGGAGATTGTACGTGGCTCTGTATTCAGTTCATTTCTAATTTGAGAACTCGGGGAAGTAGTCATAGTTTTAACCTTGACTGGTTTAGCACGTAATATTGATTTTCATATTCTCCGTCTTACTTTCTACTAGATTTATCACTCGGAGTAAAGGTACATTTATAGTCTACGGAAATACGATCCGTCCCGGAAAAGCTGCCGGAAAATTTCACGGATTGATTTCAGGATGGAGTCTACGGAAATTAAACGGATTCAAAAACGTGGATTAATTTATACTCTCATTTCGAAAAAAAGTCACGTGATTAAGTAATCAAAAGTTTGGATTGAAAAGAGAAACAGACACTTATTGTAAAATTTAAAATTGAAGTATTCCCGCCAAACTCTTGTATGAATGTTTACTGTCAAAATGAGATTTGACGGATCGTCACACGGAATAATAGAACTCAGTTCTATTTTTCCGTAAGCCTTTTTTTCCGTTCCGTGGTGGAGAGAAAACGGGACGGAGTTATATCCGTGAACTATAAATGCACCACACTGAACGGAAACTTTTACGGAAAGCCTAGCTTTCCGTAACGGTTCCAGTTTCCGTAGACTATAAATGTACCTTAAGTAAGTGTAACACAGTGGAGCAAGCTTATAAGACAATCCGATATAAGACCAATTCAGTTAAAAGATCAATAACTGAATTGGTCTTTTATTACTCAGAAACTAAGCTGAGTAACTTTTACCTTAAATATTTTTTTCTCTTATGACCTCTTGAGGTCACAGGTCAAGGTCAAACCCCAATTCTCTTGTAAGTGGCAAAATGACTTATACAAAAGTTGTTCAGGCCGCTAAACCGTGTAACTTTTACCTTTACCATTTTTTTCTCTGATGACCCATTGAGATCACAGGTCAAGGTCAACCCCAGTTTTCCCGTAAGCGACAAGATGCCCTATAAAAAGTTATTCAGGCCGTCAAACCGAGTAACTCTTGCTTTAAAATTTTTTTTATGATGGACCCCTGAGGTCAAAGGTCAAGGTCAAACCTCTGTTCATCCGTAAGTGACAAAATGGACATTAGAAAATTGGTTCAGGATGTTGATGTTGGATATTTTAAAATTTCCCTGATTCATTTTTTCTAAGACGACCTTTTCATATGACAGATCAAGATCAAAGTTAGTCTGTGCAGAATTATGAGAACCTTAAGACCTACGTCTTGGATCATGTACAATTTGTTTTACTTCTACCTGAAAATGACCTCTACAAAAGTTGTTCAATTCAATTACGCGGGTAACTTTTCCTTACAAACTTTTTCTCTGCGGTGACCACACGACGTGAGAGGTCAAAGTGACCAATTGTATTCCCTCATCCCTCATAATTTTTTTTTCTGATTGAAACCGAAATGAAAGAAGTTAGGAGGAAGAAGGGACATAAGATTTTAAGTTGATTAAAAAGTAATCTAATGTACCCTTTTAGTATTTTTATTTTCCAATTATTATCAATTTGTATGAATGTGTATGACTGTTCTTCATTGTGTTCAACTTGAACATATAAATTGAAAAATTTGTCGGCTAACTTCTCTTCCATTTACTAATTGTGTGTTTTTGGTGAAAGCCGAAGCCGTTTTTGGTGAAAGGCGAAGAAAGAAGGCCCGGGTTAATTTGGTTATCCCTGTATTTAATCTCTCTTAGCTGGTATTCTGGTTATTAAGCATAAAGTGTAAAGTGTGGGGCACCAACCTGTAAGTCTAACTAGGTAGGTTAAATATTGTGCAATATTTAATCTCTCTTAGCTGGTATTCTGGTTATTACACATAAAATGTAAAGTGTGAGGGGCACCAACCTGTAAGTCTAACTAGGTACGTATTTAACCGTTTTTGGTGAAAGGCGAAAAAAAAGGCCCGGATTAAAGTGGTTCATGCTGTAAATAAACAATTAGAAATGCGAGATCTATAAAACATTTTAAGGACAATAATCATTGCGCCTTTCCAATGTGTTAGAAACAGGGATTTCTATATAAACCTTTGTTTCTAAAACATTGGAAAAAGAAATGGAAAAACATGTAAAAAAAACACACCGCATTACTGCTTACAATCTTTCTCAAGGGTTTTTTTTGTTCCTTCCGAGAATTGTACCCGATTGCTGTCAATTTTCTAGAAACGCACATACAATTACACCACTTTGACTTTATTGCTGTATCTCATGAAAGTTCTCAATTCATTTCATCTTTTCTCTTAAAAATTAACTTTACCAAACAGCTTGTACTATATTAAACTAAACCCGAACTGAAATCCATAACTCGACATACCACAGTACTAATTATCACTTTCTTCTTATATAGAAGTGATTTGCTTGGTTGCATTGTTCACGTCTTTTACGATCTCCGGTATTAAGCAAGCCAAACTTTTCTTCACATCCTTCAAATTCAATGAATTATTCGTCGAACTGGGCTGAATTCCGAAGGCTGTCGATGAGTAGGCTAATTAGCCAGAGAATATTTAAGTAAAATAATTTTAGTTATGTATTCGTATGTTTATAATTTAATACCTTACCGATTATCAAATCTCGTCTGTTAGCATCAATGGACGGTTTGAGTTCATATTGGAAAACATTACATTGTTTTTCCATCAAAGAATAACCAATAAATATATGAGGTTAGAAAAATTGGTTGGAAAGGCTTCTGGCGTAAACATTTAGCATAGGCGATGTTGATTTGATTGTAGCAGGAAATTCTCGAGACAATTTAAAGCCGCTTCCAAAGTCAACCTACTCATTGCGGCTTTCTAATTTTGCCTGAAGTTCTGACAGTCTTGATTTCAGTCCTTCACCTAAAACAAAAAAAAAATTTTTTTTATACTTAATTAAATCAAGACAATTTGTAAATTGTTATTATTTGTCAAGTCGTCAACTTTTTTTTATTTTTCGATAAATTGCAACTTTAATTCATCCAGCTCTTCTCTCCGAGCATTAGTCTCCACATCTTTAATGATCTGATCAATCCTAGCCTTCTTAATACAACTACCTCTCTAGATTAAACGATTCATTAATTTCTAATTATACTAAGACCAAAAACTAAATAATTTACCAGCTGGATATCACCCTTGCTTTTATCATAGGTTACTTAATTGCTTGATTCTTAATTCCAAATTCCATGTCTTCCTTAGATCCTAAATTAAAATAAATGAGAATAATCTAATAATTAAACTTTAACTCTAAAGTTAACAATCATTCGCTTACCAAATGCAACAATTCTGCCAGTACAAATTTTTTTCTTCCATTTGAACCCAACTCCTATGTCAATAAGTGATACAACCTTAGCATTCCTCAATGCCATGTGCACAATATCATTTCCTGACATCACTGAAACTCTTACTGGATTTTCATATATCCAATCGACAATAAAATTCAAAATCCATTTTCAAAAAACTGTTTAACATTTTCTGTTCACATCAAATTAAAACATCTAAAAAAGGCTTAGAGAGCGACGATAAATTATATTTAATGAACATTTCATTGTTTTTAAATTACTTGAAATCTAGCACTGCGAAACGTTACCATTGCTATTTAACTTAATTCAAAATTTAAAACAGAAAAAAAACAAGCAACGAATTCAGATTCAGTTTTAATTTTCGGAAGACCGAAATATTATTTTATGCCTACTCGCGAACAGAGAATATTATAAGTTGCTGGTCTTAAAAGTCAAACAGTGAAATGTTTTAAGCAATGTTATGTTAATGCAGCTTTTTATTCTACTGAAACTACAAAAAACCATCAAAGATCCGATAATGTTACTTTCTCCGAACTGAGTTCTGAAAATTCTCAGAACTCAGTTCGGAGAAAGTAGACCGTATGAAACATACATGAGCCCCCTCCGCGGAGGGTGGAGGGGAGGGGTGAAGTGGAACATTTATGGAGAGCTGAAATTTTGCCAGAAGGGTGGATGGATGGAAGGCAATTCTGCTCGGTGGAGAGCGGAGAGGTGGAGGGCTGGAGGGCTAAAATTTATCTGGAGGGGTGGAGTTGTATTATTATTCATGGAGGGCTCTTATGTTCAACTTAGGGCGAAAGGCTTGAGTATTTTTATAGAGCAATAGAGGCATTTTGAACCCATAATCCTTGTACAATCCATTTATTTTGTTTTGGTTGTGTTCAGGTGTATTCAATATTTAATAAAATAAAATTATTTAATCACAAAAACAAAATACTACTAAAAAAAAAAGGGAATCGATTAGAAATTAACCGAAAATTATTGCGGGATGCATGGAATCCAGTAGGAGCTGTTGTAGGCGGACGTGGATAGGTCTTTGCTGAGTGGACTGGAAGGTGGAGGGATCAACTTACCTTGAAGTGGTCTTTGCTGAATATAGGGCGGAAGGGTGGAGAAAAAAATTAGCTTGGAGGTGTGGAGGGCTGGAGAAGTCAATTTAGCTTGGAGGGGTGGAGGGGTCAATTTAGCTTGGAGGGGTGGAGGGGTCAATTTAGCTTGGAGGGCTGGAGGGTGGAGAGGTCAATTTAGCTTGGAGAGGTGGAGAGCTGGAGGGGTAGAGGGGTCAATTTAGCTTGGAGGGGTGGAGGGGTCTTTGCTGACTGGAGGGCGGAGAGGTGGAGGGCCCATCCCGTGCCCATCTATGCTAGGAAAATCATGGTTAAATTTGAAACAACGTAATACCAGGTTGAAGTCTAAAATTCTGAGGAGCGTCTAGGACACTCAATGTCACGTCGCGGGTTGGCAACAGCCAATCAGCGACGAGCACGGAGTTTCAAAAGACCTTGGACGCCTTTCAGAATTGGCCAATATAAACGGAATCTGGGGAGAAACTCGGGACCACTTGGTCTAAGTTCTTTTTCCGTTACCTTTCTCAACTGCCACTTGCTCTTTCCCTCATTCTCTGTCAATATATTAGATGAAATAACTCTTGAAGAAAAATCTAGGTTAAACCTTGAGTTATGTACTCCACTCCACTATACAATTTGACCCCAGTGACCTCTGGGTCAAGGCTTGTTTCCCTGCGTTCACATCAACTACACCAAGATGAGGACCAACAAGACAATAACACACTGCATATTTTTTCAAAACATGTTAGTACAGCTTAATTGTAAAAAATAAGTTGTTAGTAAAATTTTCTCAAGAAACATTTATTCTCTTAGGTAAATAGTAGTATGTTCCCTACTGTCCCTAGGGTTAATTTTAATTAACCCTAGGGACAGTAGGTCTTTCCAGCACAGTTTCTCAGATATAAGTAAAGTATAAAAAAAAAAAAAAAAAAAAAGTTAGATATTTTAGATTTATCTTACATAGAAATTTTTATTATTTTTTTTTAATAATTAGAATTTTTATAATTTTTTTTTTAATTTTTTGAAATTCTTGTAGATCTTCGAGGTAGCATCCTCTTCAGACGGTGGATTTGTAATCCTCGTACGCAGACGCGGTGTTGCTTCAGCCGTGCTGTTCCCCGTAGGTTGTCATTTATCTCTGAAAAAAAAAATAAAAAAATAAAAAAATAATAATAAATAAAATAAATAAATAATAAAAAAAATAAAAAATAAAAAAATAATAATAAATAAAATAAATAAATAGCTTACCTTTAACTTGTTCAAGTTGAACCTGCAACTGCTGCATTCCAATTTCCAAGTTTGGGATCCCTTGCTCCTATGAAGTTTTCTGTCTTCGTATGGCATCTATTTCTGAAGTGAGCGTCTTCACTTCTCCTGCTTTTTTGGTCAAATTATTCTGTACACAAGACAGAACAGACTGTAACCATATAGTTGTTTGTTCTGAAAAAAAAAAAAAAAAAAAATTAATACAATTGTAATTAATTATAAAATAAATAAATATGAATAAACAATATTTACCTTTATTTTTACATAGTTTGATTACTATGTCCTTTTCAGTTTTTGTTTTCTCCAATTCATTCTTGTTATCCTCCAGTTCTTGCTTGATTATAGCAAGTTGTTCTTTTGTACTTTCGTGCTCTAATCTAATCTTGCAGCTTCAAATTTTTCTTCACATTGGACGGAAAGATCCGCGAAACATTGTTTGCCTTCTCTGCAAACCTCTTCGAATTCTTCATTCCGATCCTTCTCTTCCTCCAAAGAAAGTTTGACATTTAGAAGCTCAGCTTCTAAGTGAGAAATTTGCAAAACCTGAAAAAAATAAAAATAAATGAATATAAATTCTATAGTTAAAATAATATTAGTTATTATAAAAAATAATTATAGAACAAGCNTAAATAAATATAAATTCTATAGTTAAAATAATATTAGTTATAATAAAAAATAATTATAGAACAAACCTTATCAGCTACTGTTGTAAGAAGCTGTTGTTGCTTCTGAAATATTCCATGGAAATCTTGACACTTCACAAAGTAATGTGAAACATTGTTCAGAAACACTACGGTTGGTGCTGGTACTGTTGCTATGTCCATGATAAGGTTGTTGATGATTTCTTCTGAGATGAGGTTCGATAGAAAATACTTGTCGAATGAATGATTTTCAAAGCAATCTACTGGAAATTTATACTAAACTTGAAGGGTATTTTATTTTGAGTTGGACTACTTACGACAAAAGGGTTTACTTTATTTTTCTAAATTAAGCGTGTACCCTTTTCTGATTTTACAATAATAAATACTTTCCATTTCAAAACACAAATTCAAGTTTACATTTGAACAAAAATAACTTTAACTTTCCATTTCTGATCATATTTTGATGACCTAATTTTCTTATGTTGTTTATATTAATGTTGTTTATGTTATTTGGTATAAATATCTGCAGATTTCAATGAAAAAATTCTGTAATTTATCGAAGCTTGTGAAAAACAGAACAAATTTCTTAACTTCTTAAAGCATTAGTAATTACACTATTGAATCAACTTTATTTCTCGGAAGTAAGTACTTTGAAAGTATTTTGAAAGAAAAATCTCGGCTGAAGCCGATGAATCCCTGCTGAATTCATCAATTTTATCACAAATTTTAAGTTAAAAAAAATAGCAAAAGTTGGCTTAAAACGTTCATAAAACATACATCTTGAGACAATAAAAATCAAAAATTTTGCCGGCGACGCCGTCCTCGGCCTCAGAGGAGGCACAAGGGCCCCATTCCAGGGCCCTTGTGCCTCCTCCGGCTTGCCGGAGGAGGCACAACAAAATAAATAATAATAAAATAATAATAAAAAATTTTCAATTTCAAAAAATAAATAAATAAATAATAAAAATAATTTTCTATTTCAAAATATAAATATTTTTACGCTGTCTTATTCCGTATATCATTTGCGACAAAGTAAAAAAAAATTTTTTTTAAATTTAAACTAAACATTTATCTTCTTTATTTTCGAAAAAGGGTTCACGTAAAGTGAGCCCTTTTTCACGTTTCCTGACTTTCGCATCATAAAATTATTTTAACTCTCGAGATTGGGTAAAGAGAATTTTGAAGCTTGAAGAGAGTTGACAAACTGCCGTCTTTAAGTTTCTACATCACTGTCGCCATCTGTGAGATTACTTAGAATTAATCATGTAAACAGCAATCCATAGTTTGAATCTCATCCGTGTCAGTCGTATGATGTCAAGTATAGTTACTTATTAATTGGAATAAGTATAAATTTTTTTATTTAGTTTTTATAATGATAATTAACTTAGTTTATGTTTTAAAACTTTTAATTCAGACAGCTCATTTCATATAACGGATCATTTCATTGATAAGAAAACATCTCTACAATAAGCAAAGAGAAAAGCTTACGCACTATTTAGTTTTGAGTTTTTAATTGCCGTATTCGAGTAGGTAGAACTTTCTCACCATCTGCGAGATTATTGACAACTAGAAAAGTAAGCAGAGGGAAAAAATGAAAAGTTTGAAATTTAGGATATCAACTCGCTACCTGCGGGATTATTGACAACTATAAAAGTAAACAGTGGGAAATTCGAAAGTTTGAAATTTAGAATTTTAACTCACCACCCACGGGATTCTTGACAACTAAAATAGTAAACAGTGGGAAATTTGAAAATTTAAAATTTACAATTGTAGCTATGTGATCTTATTAAATCAAACATCATACCTATCACCCTTAACTGTGGGCATTGAGGGATGAGAATTCCTATGCTATCTTTTTTTTGATTTTTCCTACTTATAAAATTTAAACAAAAAACAAAGCAAGAAAAGTATCTCTACAAATGTTATTCTTATTCGTCAAATAAACAACTTCTCCCCATAAAATTTATCTTTGTGGTGAACTGTTCTTAAAGAATTTCTTNTTATTCGTCAAATAAACAACTTTTCCCCATAAAATTTATCTTTGTGGTGAACTGTTCTTAAAAAATTTCTTTTTTTTTAAATTTGATTTTCGTACTTTGAATTCTTTTTGATTTTCAAATTTTTTCATTCCATATTAAGCAAGAAAAGTATGTCTACAAAAGTTATTTCTATTCATCAAATAAATAACTTTTCCCTATAAAATTTTTTTCTGCGGTAACCCGTTCAAAAAATTTAATTTTCGAAATTTGAGTTTCGTACTTTGAAAATTTTTTATTTTCAAATTTTTTTCATTCCATATTAAGCATGAAAAGTGTCACCACAAAAGTTACTTCTATTTATCAGATAAACAACTTTTCTCCATAAAAATTTTCCCTATGGTCAACCGTTCTTAAAAAAATTATATCTATACTATTACAGATTCTTTCATATATACCATCGAGTAGCAGAATGAATACGAGACTGGTAGATTATTCATCCAGTGATGAGTCAGATTTTTATGATTAAGATGAAACCAGATATGTCAGTAGTGACTCTGAAAATGAGATAACTGCACAGCACTTCCGTGCAAGATTTTGTCCTTTTGGCAATATAAATTTTTCTTCCGTTGCTGCATTACAGCTTCATCTATCAAATTCTCACATAGATTACTATCAAAAGTTTCAACACTTGAATCAAATCGGAGAGGGAGTTTTACAAAATGATTTGAACATTGAGTTCGTGAGATCTGCAGTTGAGAATACTTACGAAGAGTACAAGGTAGATTTATCCAATCATATCCCTATCACTGTCAAACAAGCTTTTCGTCGTATGAAACGTTCTACAATATTGAGAAGAGAGCTGGAAGCTAAGAAGAATTTTAAAATTCAGTTTATAGCAAATTTACATTTTGAAAAGACTAATGCAGATAGTCAAAAAACATTGAGCTTTCCAACATTCAATTTATTCTTATTTGGGATTAATAACAATATTGACTTTTCGTTTGTTTACACTAAAGCTCTTCTTGAATTTAAAAATCGAATAGAAACCTATACCAATATGATTTCTTCCTTTGTCTTTGTAACAGTCTTGGATTTAAAGGTTACCATTGCCGAATACAAAAATTTCATTGGAGGTAACAGAGTTGAACAATATCCAAAAATTATGAAACAAAAAATGTGTAATCTGTATGATGTACCTGGAACTAACGGTCTATGCTTTAAACGAGCTGTTTATCTACATCCGAAATTCAGACCACCATTTCCTAGATCTCCAAAAGGCAAAAGTCAACTTCTAAAAAACGTATCCTACTACGACAAGTTGTTCGTAACCTCAACAATAGATTGGACTGGAATTAAGTTTCCCTTCAGCTTATCTCAGCTAAAACGGTTTGAGTAAAAAAATCCTACTATTGGTCTTTGTATTATAGCGTTTGATTCAAACTATTCGTTGAATATTCCAAATCCAAAGTATGTTAGGACCTCTGTTAATGATGTTATTGATTCCGTCATAAATACGCAAATTGATGATACTAACGCTAACGTGACGGATGAAATAGAACAAAATATTTCAAGGAGGCATTGTAGAAAAATTGAATTGCTTCATGAGTTTCCCAAAAAGTGTTATACGCTGTATACATGCAAAGAAGATCGAAAAATTAGAATTGATTTGCTAATGTATTTGGGCGAACAGCATAATCATTTTATGTATATTCACAACTTGCATGAACTCTTGTACAGAAACCAAGGTTACAATGTCACAGATATCTGTCGCTTCTGCCTACAATCATTTAACAAATTTAATTATGAATCGCACAGGCAGGCATGTGCTGCTATTGGATGTCAAAAAAATAATTTCCCCAAACAAATGTTTTTAAAGCTTGAGGAATTTGAGAGGTAAGATACAAGTAATATTTCACAGATATTAAATTATAAAACTTTTTTCTTCAAATTACAGATACATCAGATATCCATACGTGTTCTTTTCTGACATGGAAAGCAACCTAGTTCAATTGAATTAACCAGCATTTCACTTACAACAGGAAGCAAAAACAAAAAAATTAAATGTTCATAGCCCTGGATTGTACAGTTACGTCTGCGTAGACCCTAAGTATAACGTCTATGCAAAGCAGACATATTATGCTCAAGGGCAAAACAAAAATGTTGCTCACAAGATTTTAATGGAATTGTTCGAACATGCTGAACTACTTTCCAAAAAAATAAAACACACTGATGCTATAGCAAGTACTACAATGGTACTCACTCAAGCTGATGAACAAATACGTGGAGACCTAACAACCTCGTTGTGTTGTTGTATCTGCTCGAGAAAGTTTGAGCTTGAGGACACAAATTTGCATAGACACCATGATCATACCATCACAGATGGTAAATGTTTTTACGTAATATTACAAAATAATTTTTGAAAATTCTTTTTGTAAAATATGTAGTCCAAATTTCATCGGATTGGCGCATCAACAGTGTAATATGAAAGCTGTACAGAAACCTAGTGAATATGTTTGTCTTTCACGGCTTCAAAAATTATGACAGCAAACTTATTATGGAAGCACTCCAGAAAGACTTCATAGACTCCGTGACAGTTATTTCAAATTCCACTGAAAAATTTAATGCTATTTTCATGAAACGAAAAGGAATTACACTTAAGTTTATTGATAGCTATGCATTTTTTAACTGTGGCTTGAGTGAGGTAGCAAAAACCTTAACTGAACAAGATTTTAGAATCACACGTCAAGTATTCCAAGGATATGAAACTAAAATACATTTACTTTATCGCAAAGGAGTATACTGTTATTCCTTTATGGATAACGTAGACAAATATAAACTTACAGAACTTCCACCTATTGAAAGATAGTTTCATAAAATTACCCATTGTCATATGCAAGGCTTTTGGACTTGACGTTTGCCATTATTTTAGTTTACCAATATTTATTTATGACGCATGTCTAAAGTTCACTCAAGTTGAACTTGAAAACATTCGTTGCCCAAACACTTACCTACTAACTGAAGAAGGTCTACGAGAAGGATTAGTTTCCGTTGGAAATGCTAGAGCAAATAATCCTTTTGTACCAGATTATGATCCATATGAAAAAAAATATATTTAGCAATGATGGACATAACAAACTTATATGGTAAAATATTCCTGTTAATACTCTGATAAAAAACCTATTAAAATTTGATTGTCTTTAGGTAAAGCGATGATTGCTAAACTTTCTGAACGAGATTATTTAATGGTCCGACCGGAGGAACTCAAAAAAATGTGTGAAAATCCCAAGCTATTTTTTTGAAAATATTAAGGATAATGGACGAATGGGTTATTTTGTCAAAATTGACGCTGAAATACCTCCAGAGCTTCACGCCAAACTTAATAAGTGAGCTATATTGAATTATTTGATTCAAATATAATTGATTGATTGCTTACAGATATCTGCCAACGCCATACAAAATACTTATAAATACTGAAGAAATTTCTTTACATATGATGGATTTTGGCGAAGAAAATGAAGTAAATATGAATACTTTCAAAACTGAACACCTCATCGCAGATTTTCATGTCCGCAAAAATTATGTTTGTCACTACAGACTTAAAATATTGGATGAAGCTGGGATGCAAGGTTACCAAGATTCATGCTGCCGCAAAATTTATTCAATCTGACTGGCTAAAAAAATTATGATTGAAGCAAAGCGGAATCGTGTAAACGTGAAACTAGTGTTGGTTATGACTCCCAATTTTTTGGGAGTCGGAGTCGGCGACTCTGGAGTCATTCATGTTCATTTGGGAGTCGGAGTCGCGACTCCGGAGTCGACTCTTCAGAGCCGCGGAGTTGACTCCTCGTGTGAAAAAGGGATGAGAAAAATAATGGTTGTGATTGCGCAGAAAGACACTACTCACACTACTTCTGTTGGTTACGCAATCCTGTTTGTGTTTCAGTTTCGACTAAAGCTCGGCGTTTGGGTATGGGCTCTCCTTGGGCTGTTTTAAACAGCTCGATTGACTCTGATCGGGCTATTTGAAAACCCTGGTTGGGCTCTGCTGGAGCTCTGCCCGGGCTCTTTAAAAAATTTTTTTGGGTTCTGGTGGGGCTCCGGCTCTTTTGAAAATTTTCCATGGGCTTTGCTCAGTTTGGAATTATTTTTTGAGAACTGTTCGGGCTCTTTTGGAATATGTAAACGTATCTCGCGCATATAAAATGCTCACTGCACAAATAAAATGTATACTGCCCATACACAATACGAGCTGCGCTTGTCTACTACAGAGTGTAATTCTTATACGAACTTATACTGCATATGTAAATGCTTACTCGATATATAAATATACACTGCATTTGAGTATTATCCCAAGGTTTCTGCTCCTTTTAAAATTTTCGCTTGGGCCCTGCTCGGGCTCCACTAAAACTTTGTCTTTGCTTCTCCTCGAGCTCGGATTGTTTTCAAAAACTTTCCATTGGCTTCGTTCGGGCTAGGGTACTTTTCAAAAATCGTGCTTTCAGTCCAACTAAGGATTCTCCCACTAGTCCTCACCGCTACATTCTAGTGGCGTTCTGTTATTCACAAAAGAGCCCGAGTGAGCAAGAGCCGGTAGCAAAAACCGCTGCGCTTTGGTTTCAACTGGACAAAGATTTTGTGTAAAATTAAAATTAAAAGTAAGCTGCAACTCAAATTGTTTGACTCCGGAGTCGACTCCGGAGTCGGAGTCGCGACTCCGGAGTCGACTCTCAAAATTTTGGGAGTCGGAGTCAGCGACTCCGGAGTCAATTCTCAAGATTTTTGGAGTCGGAGTCGCTGACTCCGGAGTCGCTGACTCCGACTCCGGGCCAAATGGGAGTCATAACCGACACTACGTGAAACTCATAATGGGACGTGAAATGGGTTTGAAATATAATTCAAAACCCACAATACAGAGTGTGAATATTGTTCACAAAGACTTGGTTATCATTCAGTTAAAGAAACTATCAGTTACGTTGGATTGTCCTATTGCTGTTGGAGCTGCTTGCTTGGAAATTAGCAAGCTCATAATGTTCTAATGGTTTTACGACTTTCCTCATAAAATATCCAAATCTAGATCTAGTGTATACTGATACTGACTCGTTGCTCATGCTAATCAAAACAGAAAACTTTAATCAAGATTGTAAAAATAATGAAGGAGAAATTTTTGACATGAGCTGCTATGATGTCAATCATCCACATTTTGGACAGTAGCCTCAAGAACAAAAAGAAGCTAGGAACCATGAAGGATGAGTACGCAATGTTTGTTTTGACTCACGCTTGCGTAAATAAATCGAAACTATATGCTTTTATATATGTGAAGGACGAAATTGATTCTGTGACAGGACTAAACGTAAACACTGTCGAATTCAAAAAGAAAGGGAAAGGGATACCAAAACGAGCTTTGGATCGTGACTGTACATTTGATGATTATGTGAACGCAATTGAAAATCCGATCCAGACAAATGTCACAAGTAAATCTATCCGGAGTTTCAAACATAAATTATATACGATAGAATCAACGAAAAAAGTCATAAACGGATTTGATATAAAACGTTTTATTCTACCAGATAACTTTAACACATTAGCATTTAACCATACAGATATTAAAACTCTTTATAATTAGTTTGAGCAAACTATACAATCTTCAGGGAATATACTAGTACGTATTCTAAATTTATCGTCTTGTTGCAAATTCAAATCAATAAATAAATGTGTATATGGTTTTTTCAAAACATTTTGGTAAGCACTTTCAAATGCCATGTTCTTCTTGCCACCATTTAACTGTCTCCCATGGCAATAAGCCTGAGTAGAATCTCTGACATTTTTCATAAAGATCAAATATTTGCAATTTGTAGTTAGAATTCGTAATTCCTTCTGAAAGAATGATTGAGTGAGAAAGATTACACTAATATTTCTGTGGTGAGAAGTTCTAGTAAAATGATTTCCAATAGTTTTTGATTTGCAAATTTCCGCTAGTAAATCGTCTAGAACAAATAGTTGTGGAGTATCCAATGGATCCGTAAAATCTTCTGGAAGACCTTTATAAAAAACTATTGAAGGCACTTTTTTTTCCTATTCATTAAAAATTTTTTCTTGATACTCAGAGTAGCAATATGTAATTTTGTCAATTGGAACATCAAACGTCTTTCGTAACGTCTTTCCAAAATTTTACTCGTCAAAGTACTTTTACCACTTTGAGAACTTCCAAAAATTGTTGTTGTAAACGGCATAATTAGCCGATAATCAAAATAAATTGTTTCACAATTCATTGCAACAAATAAACTAACTTCAAAGTTATAGTTACACGTCATATTACATCCTTTATTTCATTTTTTATTTACCAAAAATTCTCCAAGAAAAGATTTTTTTAAATATGAAGAGCATTCAAATGTGGAATAAGTATCCTGTATCCTGTAATCCTGTTCCAAGCAAAGTACAAGACCATCCTTATGTTGTTTCCACGATGTATTCAAAGCTGGAATAACTTGTGGAAGTGAATCTATTACCATAAATATATAATTAATTAATCCATGACGGTGCTGTATCGCGCTTTAGCAATATTTATATCACGTAGCGATATTTTTTATCGCACTGTGTGCGATATCTATTGCGTTATGCGCAATAAGTCTATGACTTAAGGGCATACGTACGACCCCAAGGGTCGTATGCGGGAGGACTCGCCGCGTAACTCACCCTTTGAATTTCCTAAAAGTTGTCCCAATTTATTATCCAAAACATTTACTTTTGTTTGCCAAGCATGTTTTTTAATGGCGTCTTCAGCTGTTATCAACTCCATATTTGCTTCTTTACAAAGATGTAGTTTCGCTAACTCTGCACCAATTTTAATCTTTTTGTTCAAAATCATTTTCTCCTTATTTTTCCTCTTTAAATTTTCTTGTTCCATTTTTTATGCTCCTGCACCATTCTCTTTGCCGCGGCATAAAATGCTGTTTTTTTATTTTTTTGTTTTTTTTACGCTCTTTTACTTGTACTACTGAGACCTCTTGTGTTGGCGTTGGCGTTGGAGGTGGGTGTGGCAGTGACGGCAGAACAAATTTAGTGATTATTCCTTCTGAGAAAAAAAGATCCCAGTCTTCATCATCAATTATTGGTGAGTTGGGGATCTTGTATGGATCAATTATGGAGTCAGGGCTCAAATTATACTCATCCATGGGTTGAATTGTTTGGGTCAATCAACCACCCGTAATTTTCTGTTATTTTTTCTACAAGTACTTCTAACTTAATTATTGCCTGTTCAGCGTCTTGCAAAATTTGACAGGTCCAAAATCCAAAAATTATGTATAAGATTAGTTAAAAAAGAACAAAAAAAGAAATGAAATTTTTTCTTTTAGGGATAGTTTCTTGTCTTTTAGTAATTTCTTCTCTCTCAGTACCAGTTTCGTCGTAAGCAATGTTCCCAGACATACTTTTCAGAATGGTAAAATTGGTGTTCGAAATTCTTGTATTTATATGTAAATTTTTGAAAGTTTGACCTTCTACAAACGTCTTTTTGTTGAAAAAACATGTTTTTCTTCATCGAAAAAACAAGTTATTCTTGGATTTAGGTCAGAAACTATTTTTGACTGAGACTATTTTATCCATTGTCCTAATTGAGAGCAAGGTTAGTTTTTTGGGTATAAAACCAAGACTCATTTGGTTTAGATTTATTCAGGCTTTTATTTGCTTTTAACAAGTCTCCTCTACTGTAATCCTAACATGATATCGGATGTTCTGATAATTGGTTCTTTGGATTCAACTAATAACGTCGAAACAGAAAATAAAGTTCGAGAAGAAATGCTGTTGGAAGAAGAGAATATAAGATTTCAACGACTGATAGAGAAGCTGGCTCGTCTCTTTTTGGCTATGAAATTTGCAAATACTCGCAAGTCAAAATGTCCAGGATATAGACTTGTTAAGAACCCCTCAATCTCTCTGGAAGAAGGACCAATACCATTTCGTGATTATGATCCAATGACGAAGCTTCCATTCACAACATTGTGCAATCACACTCCTTGCGACTTGCCTACAGAATACGAATATTTCATCTGTCGCGTTGTGGCGCTAGGCATTATCACTGACAATCAATGCTATTTGCTTCGACCTTTCTCAAGGCAGAATGTTGGTCCAGACACAGAAACCCAACCATCCTATAATCAAAACGTACTTCTTCCCAATTGTTGCGGATTTCAACTCACAACAGGACCTAGACAGGTTGAAGGACCACTTGATAGAGATATGAGAACCTTGTTCAGTGGAAAAAACTGGAAACCACATAATTGCACTCTTTATACAAAACCGTGTACACACAATCCATGTGTACCCGAAGCCAAATCACTGTGGGTTATAATAAAACTATATGCGTCGGAATTGTTGGACGATTTCAATCCGGAGGATCCTTCACAGATTGGTATGCGTAATCATTATATGCATTTAATCATGTGTAATCTTCAACTTGTTTCCAGATCCTAAGTTTTTTATTGAAGGATTTTCAATCCATCAATACTATTTGAATACAATAGCTGTGCCCACTATATTAATTTCACTTGAGCGTTACATTCGAATGGTAACAAGAATAAGAGGGGGCAACTTTCGTCAGACAAAGTATATGTGGACGCCAAAAAGTCTTAACTTTGACTATGATATTACTGCTGAAAATGCCAGTTTTTCAACATTAGACATTCCTCAAACATCTTCAACTAGAATAACACAGCAGCAGGCAATTGGCTCAAGTACAACTCCAATTCGCAATGTGAGACAGAATATGGATGAGTTTCGACTGAAATGTTAGTTTTCAAGGAATGATCAACATGAAAAAATAAGTACAACAAACGGGTGGATTTGGGAGAAAACGTTTTTATAACTGAAATATATTCTGGAAACCGAGAGTATCCACCAATGGACAAGAGCTATATATAAATTTAGTCATGGAACAAGATGTTCCAACATTAATGAAGCAATTGTGTCGATTTTGGTTTCAAAATAATCTAGCTGCAAGTGGAATGCAGTAAGTAGTAGACTTTGTAGCTGACCAGATTGATCTACATTATATGCCACCACCTCAGCGAAATCGATTAGAATAATTTCTGTCAACTTGCCTTTTGTTTATAAAATAAATTGTACCTACACAAATTTTACTTGTAATAAATTTTATTTTATTCTACTTTTGATTTTAATGAATTCTCAATTTTTTGAAGTTGTTCAATTAAGTTTTTTAGTTGATTTTGTCTGATACTAATTCTCCGCTTTAAATTTCCCAATTCTATTCTTGTATGGTTTTTCCATTCTTTTAAATTTACTGCTGGATTATCTACTATACATAAGCAGTTATGACAGCAGAACAGTTTTTGAATTCTGAAATTTATACGAGCCCAATCTATTAGACACATTCTGGACTACTAGCCGCTCTCAAATAATTCCTGATGATAGTAACATCTAGGTAATATACTTTTTGAGTTACATATATGGTATATATGGTATATGGTAAGTAACTAGATTTGTGTTTAATATTTCAGCAATTTGGTAAAGTTCAGAGTCAAAGTTTGTAGAATATCCTTTTTCAAATGTTTGCTTTAAAAGGTTTGCGAAGACATTTGTCCCAATTGGATATACTTTTCTGTTTCTCTTAAATTTTCTGCTCATGTACAATTGTTTCCAAACATCTGATACTACTTCTGGAGTAACTGATGCTGGTGTCCTCTGAATACTTCGGTGAAATGAATTCTGATATGCCTTTTCATTGTCTGGAATTATATGAATAAATCGTTTAGTATTTTTTTCTGTCATAAAAGATTCGATCCTCTGTCTTATTGTTCTTATAAATCTCTCAATTAAGAAACTTTAATTGGACTATTTGTGACAAATTGCTGAATATTATTATCTGCACAATATTTTTTCATTTGCTTTCCCATAAATTCAATCCCAGAATCACGTTGCAGTCTAAGGCATTTACCTGCACATCGCGAAATGATTCTGTCTAATGCATCACGAACTTCAACACATGTTTTTCGTCTAACAGGTTCTAGCCAATCCATTTTTCTAAACGGATCTAACATTGCTAATATATATCCTTTCTGATAGTTTGATTTTCTATATTTTTGAATGTCTATTAGGTCTACGAAAAAGATCTATTAGCAATAACCTATATTTATGTTGACTCTTCTACCTTACCCATTCCAAATTGATCAAATGGTGCAGGACTGTATACAAACCTTCGCGGAATTTTTTTATGTGTGCATAACCTTTCGATTTTTTTTAATTCTTTTGAACATTCTTGAAGCCTCCAAATTTATTTACTTTGAAAAAGTTTGAAGCTCACGAAAAACATCTCGGATTTTGAGTGTCTAAGTATGCTTCTACTATTGTATCGCTCATGGTGAGTTTTCGACTAATGTTTATTTTACTAATACCTTTTTATATAATACATTGACAATGCTTCTGCTAATTTAGTCCAGCTGTTCCGACCATCATGACCAAACGTATTAAAAAGAATGTGGAGTTCTTACAAACTATCAGTAAATCTTCACCTGCTAAACGGAAAGCATATATACGTGGTGCGAGTGTTGATCAGCTAAAATCAATTCAAGAATTTATTCTTAACGTTGCAAACAAAAACGTTCTCATAAAGCATTGCGTTCTCAAAAAACGAAACCTTACAAAAATATTCTTGAAAAACTTGCTTTCAGAAATCCTTCCAGCCGAATAAAAAAGAAACTATTGTTACAAAAGGGAGGGTTTTTACCTGCAGTGCTACCACCCGTTCTAGCATTTCTTACAAGCCAACTATTAAATTAACCATGGTTAATCGAATGAGACTTGTTCCAGAACATACATACAATAAACTAATACTTTTGAAAAAAAACTAACCCGAACATTCATCTTCTATTCAGAAAGATAAAGAAGCAATTTTGCATCAGGATATACCAGATGATATGAAAATTTTGTTGTATCAAGAACTGGCAAGGAACCTGGCGGCAAACCAGAGAAATATAAAAAATACACCCGTTCTGGTAAAAAGCATACTTCCAGGATTTCTAAAAATTAAAAATGAATTATTGGAAACAATGACTTCTGTGAACAACTTTGATAATAATGCATTCAATAGAATTGTAAAGAAGCTTAAAGGCAGTCGCATCGCTGGAATATTGGATTACTTTAAATCATTGAACATTGTTCCGAATAACGAAGGAGAAATTATTATTGACGGAAGAGTAATTCCAGGTACCGAATAGGAACAAATCGTATTAGAACTTGCTAAAAATAAACCACCACAGTCAATTGGAGGCATGGACGAAGTACTCGAAAAAATTATGCAATTCCCAGCCAAATCAAACGTTTTTGGAAGGGCTACTCTCTCTGCTTTGCATACACAAAGCGAAGACTCATCTTCAATTGGTAAAATTCAAAAATCAAAAGGAGGTAGAAATACACGTTGGACTTCTATTAAATAATTTATTTTTTACAAATACAACATTGATAAATCAATTTCTTTGTTGTATCATATTTAAATTTTTTCTTAATAAATAATTTTTTAACAAAATTACTAACAATTTTATCATTTCGAACAAAATCTTTTGTGAATATACAATATACAGAAGACATTGGACATGAGTTGACTCTTTTATACATAAAGAATGTTACATAATGTCCACACTTATTTGAATTTGGTCCTTGGATACATAATCTATTTTCCAAAACTGAAGAATATAACAATTTGACAAATTGTTGAAAGTATGGAGAATAATCCATTATTCTTAAACCATAACTACAAAAAAAATTCTATTTCTGCACCATGTCGCTTTACAAATAGACCAACCCAATGCTCTCCTTCTTCTAGGCTACTTTGGTTATTAACATACCAGCGGATATTTTACAATCTTGAGTTGTAGTAAATGATCACATTGAATAACTTCACATTGACCATTCTTCCTTCTTGTTAACTGCGCGAGTCAATAATAAATTTCTTGTGTATTCATAATTCCTTTAAAAAATCCTTAAAATATATTCGTTTATCCGCATTTATATATAACACCGATTGGTAATCAGCATATACTACAACGTTGATTGTGCTAGTGAGTCCTGTTTTGAAACGTACATTAATAGCAACGTTATCAAATTTTGGAATGGTAAAACAATCTCTAATCTGTCTCAAGTTGAAGACATGGAGAATTTTACCATTTTTGAATTCACTAAGTTTGATGTCGACTCCAGTATCGCAGTTTGCAATTCCCAAATTTTCAAACAATGACAGGTAAGTCAACACTGGTCTACCTTCAGCAATATCGAGATCAGTAGATTGCTCTGTGACTCCCTCCCCATTCACTTTAACACTAATGTGTGTGTGACCATGGTCTCTAAAAGATAAAGGATTCGTAGCATAGGAATCATGCATATGAGTACTTGGCACTAACCCAATAACAATTCGGTCTGGGAGATGTCCCGACATCAAATTCTCATTTGTGTTTTGAAGTGTTCCTGTTGGGAGTGCATATGTTTTCATATCTACGAGACGATTTGAATATACTACTGGATTCCCAGCTTCCAAATTTTTCAAATGTGCAAGTTGTATTGACGGTAAGAGTGCATGTTTCTTTACTAATAATTTAGCTTCCATTATTTAAAATTTTACGTTCTGAGCAGCAGTTCCTTCACATTGAATACAAAAGGAATCATTAGAACGATGTAGCTGGATTGTCACATCTATTTTAGGTATTAGATATCTGGGATGAGTAAATAATTCAGTTTGTAGTCTTCCAGCAATCTCAAATATTTTGCTTTTATCCACCATGTTTCTTCGTTTAACCCAACCAGGATCTTCAGTACTTATTTCAGATTCAGTTTTAGTAAACATTGACGCCTCACCAATACTTATCACATAATTTTTTGGAATAACCTAAAAAGTTTTCAATGTACGCTCTGTACGGATAGTAGCTACATTTGCTTTTATTTCCATCTCATTCAAGTAAATACTCACTTTGTCGATCATACTATGTAAAAAATTGTTTACAGGTGCATAGTTCAATACGTTCATATCTGTAACTTTAGGTAATGCTGTACCATCTTCTCGAGTGAGTTTGCCGCGTATGTAAATTTTTGACTCTGCAAAATCAAGATCAAGGTTGCTATGAGAAATCTACAGAAAACATCTTTGATAAGGTTAGTCCATAACTCCTCTATTTCAAAATTTTTTAATTTTTCAATTTCTTGATTTCCAAATATGTTAGAATATAGCCTTGGGAACGGAGTTAGATGTCGGTTCGACATCCAGCTTCAAAAAACGAAATTTGAAAATGAGCCGAGTTATGAACTAACCTCATCAAAGATGTTTTTTGTAGATTTCTCATAGCAACCTTGATCAAGAGATTGAGTTTCATTTTCCTGAATAAAGAATGTTATAGGTGCAGTTCTGTCAGAAACAGAATTTATTGGATGAGATTCACAAATTGACGTTGATTGTATAGTTATATAATATCCAGGTTCTTATGTATACATTAGTGTCCCTATAACCGAGTCCCTATATAGTACCTATACACCATTTTCGACATTTGAGTGAATGGGAGAAGCATACAAAAACGAAAGCACCTCGGCTATAGGGACACTAATATATAGACTCACTGTATTTGTTGCAGCTGCTACAGGAATCTCCGCCCATTTTACTATTGCTAATCCCGAGTTTCTAGTTATTTCAGAGTTTGTTATGTGTGGAAACATTCCTTACTTGATTAGCGAAGAATTCATAAACTTATACCCGTAACTCACGTTATTTTCAGTGTAATTTGTCTTGTCTAAAGGATAATCAAACTCTAAACCCTCCAAACGTGTTGGAAGTATTATTTGCAGCAAATTTCCATATTCAAAAATTTCTAAAATTGGAGTATCTTTTTCTATACAAGGCTGTGTAAACGTATATGTACATTCAGCCAATGCAACTTCGTATGTACTACTGTCTAAATTAAATGGTCTAGACAACTGATTTCAAAAATTTGATATAGTGTTAGTTGGGAAAAATGTTGGAGATGCATCACTTTGTAGATGTACGTAGAAATTGTCCATTCTCTATGTGGCTTGTTACTAACAGACAACAAATGTTACACAACATTTATATATTCTATATTTTAAGGATATACATTTCATTCACTTGGTTGAAATCTTTAGCTCCTTCCAAAAAATTTAATTTTATATTTTTATTTATTTATGCAGATTGTGAGTTAATTGAGTTACCGCCTCGGCTGGAAAGACCTACTGTCCCTTGGGTTAATTAAAATTAACCCTAGGGACAGTAGGGAACATACTACTCACACCAACTCCAACAACTTCACATAACGATCAAAATGAATCCACTTTATTCCTCTATTTAATCTAACTACTCGTTTATTTCATTCTTCTAATTTAAGATAATTACTTTTAGATTAAGACAATAAATTTTCCTACCTTTACTCTATTTGAATGGCAAAGCACTACCTAGGTGTTTCTACGCAAAATTTTAAGCGTCGAATGAACCCCTTTCTGGAGACACAGGAAGGCATCGGCTTTATCCAATCGGGCGATTACGTATAGGAAACCGAGTTTCCTTTGTCATGAGCGCTTTTCTACATTTTGTCGTTAGTTCAGATGGACAACCCGGATAACCACATCTGGCACAACTGGTTCAAACCAGTTTCAACCCATGACTCACTTTCTCAGAAATCGATTTTCGCCACAATATCCCTGACATCAGCACACACGGCAACAGGAGGTGAAAAACTTCTGGGGTTTAAACTTACGCACACCCCTGGCATTTTGCGAGATTTGGCTTGGACGTTGCCACTTCATATACATTTTATGTTCGCATTAGATGTTGACATGAATAGTAGGCATAGGACGTACTTAATAAAAGTATGCAAGCCCATTTAACAATTATATGCACAGTACGCGTTATACTGCCCACATCCATTTTTACTGCCCGCAGCCTTCACTACTGCCCTCAGCCCTCCCTACTGCCCGCAGCCCTTTCTACTGCTCACAGCCCTCCCTACTGCCCGCAGCCCTCCCTACTGCCCGCAGCCTTCCCTACTACCCGCAGCCCTCCCTACTGCCCGCAGCTCTTCCTACTGCCCGCAGCTCTTCCTACTGCCCGCAGCCATCCTTACTGCCCGCAGCCCTTCCTACTGCCCGCAGCTCTCCCTACTGCTCGCAGCCCTCCCTACTGCTCGCAGCCCTCCCTATTGCCCGCAGCCTTCACTACTGCCCGCAGCCCTCCCTACTGCCCGCAGCCCTCCCTACTGCNCCTACTACCCACAGCCCACCCTACTGCCCGCAGCCCTCCCTACTTCCCACAGCCCACCCTACTGCCCGCAGCCCTCCCTCCAGCCCGCAGCCCTCCCTCCTGCCCACAGCTTTGCCTACTGCCCATAGCCCTTCCTACTGCCCTTAGATCTTATTTTGTAAGCTTGGCAGTGTGGCAAGTGTGTAAAAGTTTACACACCGATGGTAATGACGCTATAGTAAGACTAACGGGTGTGTAATTAATTACACCCCGGTGGTAATGCCGCGTACACTGCTACAATATTTCCGCATAATCATTTTGCAACAATCTGCTAGATTCGAGCGTATGACATGGAATCATGACAAGAATTTTTTTTCCATAGTTTAAAACATTTTCTAGGATCTCTTTCAGAAACTTTCAACTCAAAATAGCTATATTGCTTAAATTATGTTGCGCCGCAGGGTGTGTAATTAATTACACCCCGAGGGTACTGTCAAGGATATCCGTATTGCATTCTGATAGGAATAGTTTGCATTACAGAAAGTCTAGTAGTTGCTAGCCCTGACACCATCTTGAATCCATTTCTAGGGCATACAAAACGTTGTTGGACCAATGAAATATTTAACTCAAGATTAGATTTTCTGTCACCG
The DNA here is from genome assembly GCA_002738285.1 of Holacanthella duospinosa. Lineage (NCBI taxonomy): Eukaryota > Metazoa > Arthropoda > Collembola > Poduromorpha > Neanuridae > Holacanthella > Holacanthella duospinosa. The sequence continues at coordinate 164,237 of NIPM01000293.1, forward strand.
GATATACCAATCGCAATATCCACACTAAGCTAGCCGTATTCCAAAAAATTCTTTTGCAGAGGTGTACAAATATATTCCGACAAATGTAATGAACAATTAATCAACATCAACTATAGTATAAAGCAAATAGTCTGTTGATGTAATACTAACCGACGCTCAAAATCATTGGCAGATTAAAACAGCCTATTCATACCTATTAAGGTACTGGAACTGTGAGAACCAAATGTTTATACATTCGTTATGGAATCTCAATATTGCCATATTCCTACCAAATTTCCAAATAATGGTAATATTTTTAAATGAGAAAAATATACCTCTACTGGAATCGATATGCCGAAATAATTACCGCGAAAGACATGTCAACTCCATTTTCGATAATAATTTATGTCAACGGTCATCAATTAACATTAAAAAAAGAATTCAATATGAGTATTTACTTTTGCCATCCTGATAATTTCATAGTTTCGTCAGGTTTACTACTGACTATGCGTCCGGGATACATTATTAAAATATCAAACACAATTTGTACAAGAAAAAAATACATTTGAGACTCGTTATTCGAGAAGAAACAGCTGGGACAAATCATAATCAAACAGCTCTTGCACAATTGTTAGAAAAAAAATTTTTAAACTACCGATTCTCGTAATGTAGGATACTCACTGAAAATTTTTTGGGATTCATTCAGTGTATAAGCACGGGCTTCATGTCATCTTCCTCGGAGCGCGAATAATCAACGATCGTAAATCAGCTTGTAGTCATACTTTTTTTACCGTTGAAGTATTATCAGGACACCATTGTTACGTGTGATTGACTCCAAAATTTTTTTTATTTTTAGCGATTATTTCGAAACATTTCAAAAAGTTGTTTGGATTATTTCTCTTAACACGTTGGTATCCGTAGTTATTTTCTTAACATATATTTTTGAAATTAAAAACGCGCCAGATTCTTCTACATTTTTGCTTTGCTCCGTTCTCCTTGATGCTCCTTCAATTGATGACCGGCCGGGATTTTTTTCGATTATGCCAAAGTAATAATGCCTCTCTTGCAATCGTATTGTTATATTTTTTAACTAAACGATTAAATTAGTAGTGTTCTTTATCTTAAAATGTCTCATGGTTTAGCATTTTGGACAAATGAGAATAGATACTCTCTTTTTACTCTAAAAAAAGTTGATACAGATAGGAGTGGAGAAAACTATACGCAACTGATGGTAGGGAATGTATGTCCAGTGAAATGGAGCAAGGGTCGAAGCTACAATGGAGAAATAAAAGCAATTGGTAAGTTCACTAAATATTGAGAAATTGAATGAGGCATGTTCAGCTAATCTCTATATCACTGGAACTTGCAGGATCGAAGTCCGAAATGCAATAAGCAGGAAGTCTTCTGGAAAACAACAGCAGCCGAAACTTTTTTCAATGAGAATGAGGTTTTTGAAGCACTCGGTGGATGCGTATTTTCGAATCAACGAGTCACCATGGTCTCGCAGAATGCAGTGATTCTCAAGTTCTCAAGCAGAATGCAAGTGATTCTCAGCGACATACCTGAAATAAATTTTGTCCAGGTGAAGTGTTTTAGTTTTACCGTGATGTCAATTGTTTTTTCATTTTTGTTTTTGATGTCTTTTGTTACATCTATTATTGTAGGTCATTGCAATAATTTCAATAATCTGGAGAACTTATTCAGTGTAAGTACTAGTCGTATTAGTATTTTGAAATTGATACAGGACAATCAATGCAAATGGGATATGTTACTGGGATGACAGCAAAATGGGAAAAGAATCGAATTTTGGAAGCTGAGAAAATTGTTATTGCAAAAGATATTGTAATTGCCAAAGAGGTTGCTAAAAATAGGAAGCTTCATCGTAAGAATAGCTATAAAATTAAAGTTATAAGTTACTGCTCGTTTGTAATTATTTATAAAATTTATACTAACTTAAAAAACAGTTGTAACTTCTGATGAATTTGTTAACATTGGTGGCAATATTGAAATACCAAAACGCGTTGATGAGTTTCTCAAATTTAACTACATGTCTAATGTATCATTATTTTTCCGCAAGCTAATTTCCGAAGCAAATATTTTATTTTTGAAAGAATTGGCAAAAAGTTCTTTTACAGGCAAACTCACGATTCAGTCACCATTGGATGAACCCCGACCAGCTCTTGTTCCAGTCAAGATGAAGGCTATGAAAGGTAACTTATATGAACTTTTTATGAATCATGAATCACTATTATTTGTTTCAATTGTTAGATTATACCGTTTCTTGCTGCTGAGTAATGCCAAATACCGTGGAGATGATTAGATTTGAATCCAGAATCAGAAATATTTGTACAAATGCGAAAAAAAAGACAAAATGCATAGACAATCAAACTCCTCAAATTAATTCCTGTTGTAGTAAGTTACCAAAAATACAGTAAATTTTAGTGAAAGTACGAATAAATTATTATTTGCTGCGTCATAGTCGTCTAATATTATCTAACCCTGCATAATATATTGCTAATGTAAAGTTGAAGCATTGGCATATAGAAAATTTTTAAACCCTTAGCGTGCATGAATTTGAAAAATATGCAAAAATCAACTATTACTGCTTATGATGGTTTCCTGTAAGTGAACATATTTTTGTTTCCCTGTGGGGATAATATATAAAATTCCATATGGTCTTATGACTTCATACAGGTAAACGTGATGGGAAAAGTTGTAATTTATGGAGGGCATGTTGTATGATCACACGGAAACATTTTGCACGGGAAATGACAGTAGACGTATATGAAGAATTCATTTGGCAACAAGATGGCGCACAACGTCATTGGGCACTGTTAGTACGCGCATACTTGAACAAGATTTTGAATAACAACTGAATTGGACACTTCAATTACCACAAACAAGCCCTGACCTCACTCCACCGGATTCCTTTTTATGGTGATATTTGAAAGATTTTGTATACAGAACTAGACCAACAACACTGGCAGAACTAAGGGAAAGTATCGAAGTTTGTTGCTAAGAGATTATTTGCACAGCTATGAGTCTCGCTGCGACTAATTAGGTCGAAATCCGTTTGCAATAGTACATTGGGAACGAAGGCGCTCAAATTCCAACTACTAAATTCTAATTAAAAAATAAACTGCAAACTATCTAAGGGATAAACCATAGAGTTTAAGAATTTTGTTGCGATGGGTTGTTTATTAAAAATCGATAAAGAATCTCCTATGCCAACTTGTGGTAATAAGTTCCTCTTGACGTTTGACAAGAATTTGACCCTAGTTACCGTTGGATTAGCTACGCCTAAAATTCATCCAATTGTTCTAGGTTACCAGATTTAAAATGACTTATGGATAATATTAGAGATGTCCCGAGTACTCGGCAATACTCGGCCTCGTTGCCGAGTACTCGTACTCGGCAATATTCGAAAATGGTACTTGTCCACTACTCGGCCAACTGCACAGAGTATTTCTAAAACTTGAAAGTAAAAACTAAACTCACTTGGAAATTTTTCAGTATTTTTTAATTATAATATATGACAAGAATATATTTTATACTTTTCTAAAGTCAATTTTGCAATTTACTGAAAAAATTCAGTCCAATTCAGTTCAGTACTATTACTTGTAAAAAAATTTACATTTCAGTTTAGTAATTTAAGTTTTCCAGTTCACTTCAGTTAAATTAAGTTACTTCATTACTTTCGAAATATTTCCAGTACAGTTCAGCCCAGTATTTCACTATTTTCTAATCACTTCCAGTTTAGCTAAATATTTTTCATTTCAGTTCAGTTCAACCTTTATTGAAATCCTACCCAGTTCAGTTCAGATCAGTCCGAAACTAGAAAGCACTGAACTGAAATGAATTCCCAACACAATCTGTAATATTTGTTAAATTTAAAATTCAAAATCAGCAGATGTGCAGCCGCACCAAATTTGAGATTACAAAAAATTACGCTTAAACGCCACAGATTTGCTGTACATGTCGAATCACACCCCATCTGCTTATGAAGCCGATTACTCGGCCCAGTACTCACTACAGCCATCTCCAATACACCGAGTACTTGTACTCGGCAATTGGTCGAGTATTGCTACTCGGGGCATCTCTAGATAATATCAATCATTAGTAATTCCTAAATTATGATTTTCAAAAGCCTATACTACATGTACAAACACACTGTAAATGCACAGTTCTTAGGATCCGTAAAGACACAGGAAGTACCTTTTTAGCCCTATGCTCTTTGCTTAAACGGTGGTGTGATTACAATTACTGGGATTTAGATATTGAAAAAAAAAATTTTGTTCGGAAAACTGTTAAAGTTTAAAAAAAACATGCAATAGTAAGATATGATTTAAAAGAAATTAAGCATCTACGATCACTGGAACGGAAGTTATGATTGTTTGAAAATTTAAATTTTTGGTTGTTTATTTTGACGTTGTATTTAAGAAACTGACGTTTAAAAATAACATCAAAAAATTTCAATTAAAATAAACCGTGTTTCAATGATCGTAGAGGCTTGATTTCTTCTAAATGATATCCTACTTTTGCATGCATTTTATGAAACTGTTAACAATTTTCCAAAGCAAAAAGAATTTCAAAATCAAAATTTCAGAAACAATAAACACACCGCCGTCTCCAGCAAAGGTCAAGGGGTTAAAAACTAACTTCCCATGTATGTATGACTCTTGTGAGTTGTGTAAATATATAAACATCTGCACTTATATCAATTTTTTAAATAATACACTCGCAATCTCGTCATCGTTGACTAGAAGTTAGCGTCGAATGCATAATGAAAACCAGTGGGTCGTAGTTTGGTAAAGGTTAGGTAACCGTTACTGACGGGCCCACAAACAATGGTAGGGTTAGGGCGCCCTTCGTTGACACTTGGTAAAATGATAGTAAAGTAGGCCCTTCGCTATCCCTAACTTTGGCACAAATAATGAAATCAGACACTTGACTTTGCTAAGGGTTAGTAAAGTGGATACTTTACATTCCCTACCAATAATTTATCGCAGGAGTTGCTAAAATTTGAAACTCATAATTTAGTAAAAGTTTTTAAACAAATGTTAACAGTTTTTACAAAATCGATTAGTCATGTCTTGCCAAGACAATTTTGACTTTGAAATAGAAGCAGTAGATACAGGGAACCCAAAGCTAAGGTCTGAGCCGTTCACGTCAGTAGAAACTTCAACACTGTTAGATTTGGTCAACGCAAGAAAGGCAATAGTTGAATCTAAATCGACTGACTTTGGAGCATTGGGAGAAAAGCAGAAGGCATGGAAATTAATTCAAGAAAGGTAACAATGTACAATGCAAATCCAGATGTCCGCAACCGTACCCTAGATCAATTAAAGAAAAAATGGGAGAACTGCAAGGCTAGTGCTAAAAAAAGGTAATTATTTCACCACTTGTGCTATAATCAACAACCATAAAAATATTAATTGTTGTTTTTACTAACAAGTGGTTCCAACAATTAGGTAACAAACCACAATCGCAAACTCAGGAATACTCAGGTTCAAAGGTGTCTCCGGTGTCAGAACAAACTGAGAGAGTCTGCGCTATAGTCCCCTCACAAATGAAATCACTGGAGAATGAATTCGATTGCGATGGTAAGTTGAAATTTTTTGGATTGATTATAAACAGAGCCTGTTAAATTTTTCGGAATAACGGCTCTATCATCCTAGTGTTTCATAAAACAGCTATCTTTAAAAATTACTAAATTCTTTACGAATGTTCGATACGGCTGAGTTTTACTTACAACCGGCAACCTAAAAACTAGTGTTGCCCCGAAGCGGAAAAAGTTGTGATTCGGCTTCGGCCGAATAATGGCTGACCTTGATTCGGCTTGCCGAATCGTAGCCGGAGCTTCGGCTGAAGCATTTGCCGACTCCCTTGCGCATGCGCATTACATTTTTTTTTGAGTTTTTCCTTACATTTAGAAGTTGTCGATTTTACTACGTCTACGTCATTCACTAGTTTTTAAATCTTAATATTTACCACTTTAGAAATTTCTATGTTTTTCTTTGTTAAAATTCACACAAAAATATTTGGCTCTTCTTGATTTCAAAACTAGATTTATTAACTAACTCGTACACTCAATTGTAAATCCAAGCAATTTTTTCCATACTTTTCAATGAATTGAAAAATTCACGAATTTACAATAATTAATTTCCAAATAAATGAACTATTTCCACACATTATCTGCTTCGGCTTGTGATTCGGCAAATCCGCCAAAGCTGAAATAATCAACGGCCGAAGCAGAAGCTTCGGTAAAATTAAAAAATGGCCTATTTGGCAGCCGAGGCTTTGGTAGGCCGAAGCTTCGGGCCAACACTACTAAAAACCGAACAACTTAGTTTTTGTACTTGTTAGGCTGTTAGGTTCTTAATCCGCGTATGTTTGCCAAGAAAGTAAAAGTGAGCAGAATGATTGTGTATTTTTACTAAATTTAAGGACTGAATACTGTTCCGGAAATAATTGGAGAATTCAAGGATGGCGATTTGTCCGCTCCTGGAGAAGATTTCAATGGGTCAGAGGTATTCGACACAATTACACACACTACTCCAAAATTCAGTAGTCGCCGCAGGCACAAAGGTAAATACTTATCAATATTTCAAGATACCCGATTTCAGCATCGATCCCAGCACCTAAACTTCATGGTCATGAGCCGACACTCGGAATTGCTAAACAGGCAAACTTTAAACGTTCTGTTTGGTTGTAAGATGCTTTAAAGTAAAAGTAAATCCCCGTCCTGTCCTAACGATCTAAGTTAAAAGTCTTACATTAATAAATAGGGCTACTACCATAAGCTAATGGGCCAAAGAAGATAGTCTTATAACCCACGACAGCATCGTCCACTGATAGTATTAGCACTATGTATTTGATTTAGCGTTTAACTTAGGTCATTAGGTTAAATTGTTTGTTACGTTAGAAATACAACTGTTGCCATGAGCGGACGAGGAAAAACTCGTACCTGAAGTGATCTTGTACCCAAGCACTGCTGCAAACTTTGTGTTTGAGCGAGTAGTTCCGAGTATCGGCTCGTGAGATTGACCTTTAGTTGGTGGAGCTGGTTAAAAAAGACGGGTGTCTTGACCATGCTTATTTCCAGTCTAACTGCAAATAAAATCTTTAATTTTTTTATTCAAAGCCCAGTCGGTACGGGATCCAAGGTCACGGCTTGTGGATTGGGAATACGAGGAACACCGAATTCGTCTGGACACTTTGAAAGTTTCTATGCTTGTCGAAGAACAGCGGCTCAAATTAGCATCCCAGCAAACTTTATTTCAGAACGAGGAACACAACCTTAAAGTGCAACTTTTGAGACTTCAGATTGCCACAGCGACTGCCGTTGTCGTAATAGTTTACACTGCTCCAGAGTAATTTTTTTCAGTGAGTAAAAGATTCAAATTAAACACTAACCAAAATTCTAAGTAAATGCATTTTCTATAATTTGGAGACGTCTCATACTCCCTGTTGCTATAGGGCGTCTGCTACCAAAATCCTCATTCACATTAGGCATAACATCCACTTCAGTGTCTTCAAATAAATCCAATCTTTTTCTAAAATTAGTAATTTTGGTTACAAATTTATTCAAATTTTACTTTGAGTTTAATTGTTACCTTGCAATATTGTGAATGACTGCAGTAGATACGATAACAGTTAAGCCTGTCTTCAATTTTAACCTAAAAGTTTCAAACATCCAAATCGTCTTTTCCAAATGCCGAACATTCTCTCAATAGTATTTCTTGTCGTAATTTGAGCTTGATTGAATCTGAAAATCAGAGGACTTTAGCCTGTGTTGATGTCTAATGAAGTCAATTACTTACCTGTTTTGAGTTCGTGTGACTGGATTAGACACTGGAATCATCAAGTTGTTGGAAATTGTATATCAACTGTCTCCCAATAGTAGCGCTGGTATTTTGCCTCCTTCCAAATCATCATATTTTACTATTTTCAAAAATTCGGGTATGATGGGCACTCCCATATCAACGAGCAACAATATTGGTAAAGTTAAGATCAGCATCACAAATTGCTTGTACATTCACAGAGAAATACCCCTTTCTGTTTCGGAAAAGCTCAGCATTTTCACCTCCGGGTGAAAGAATTGCAATGTGCGTCCCGTCAATGCATCCAGAAACTCCTTTAATTATTAAGAAAGACTGGGTTATGGCTCTCCTAATTAGTGTTTCTGTAATTAATTACCTGTTAAGCTAGGTTTGGAGGTAAATTAAACCAACAGTCCAAAGTATCGCAAAGTAGGAAATCCAAAATTTAAAAATTTTCTTTGTTTTTTCTTATTTAAATATTTTTAAATAGCGGTTTAAGTTTAGTTTAAAGAAAAAATGTCAGACTGTGACAATAACACTGGAAATGTAATAGATGTGGGCGACCTCAGCATCAGGTCAACCGAGTTTTCAGAATTAAAAAAAGCGACGATACTTGGATTGATCCAGAAATACAAAACGGTCCTTGAAGACAAAAAAAAAAGTGATTTTGGGACTAATGATAAACTGAAGGCATGGATCAAATTGAACAATCATTTCTGCAGCGATTCCGTACCATCATGGTACGATATTTGTGAAATTTAGTTTTCCATAACATATACCTTGGACATTAATATTTGAAGTAGCGTAATCCCTTGGTCTGGACGATATCATGGTCGAGGATATAATAAGGCTGGTATCGGTATAATTCGAGTCGGGCAATGCCCGGGGTCGAGTATGCCTAGCATATTGTATGCCTAGCACTAGCGAGTATGCCTAGCACTTTACATACGCCTAGCATATTGTAAAGTGGGGGGTCGGATGATGCCCGTGGTCGAATGATGCCCTTGGTCGTGTAGTGTCGAAGTACGGTCGATTCAGGGGTCGGAGAATGTCTCTGATTGCGTAATGTCGGGTCGGGTAATGCTCTGGCTCGGGTAAGAAAAATTCTAATTTGATTAAATTTATTATAAAAACTGCAGTGTCTTTTAATAAGTGGTATTTCCTTTTGAACTCTTCTGCGTTTTAAGTATTCAAAGGGGTTTTCTCTATTTCTGAGACGTGTCAAGGGTATACTTCCAACTAGGGCTATTGGACTCGTGCCTGGACTCGAATCCGGATTCGAGTATTTGGCCAATTTCCGTGGGCTCGAGACTCGAGTCCATTACGACATAAATTCGGAATAAATACGGTATTTAGCGAGACGTGGAAAATCCTTTCTCCAAGCGCGTAATTCAAATTAAAGTTTCAAATCTTCTTCAGTTGCAAAATAGTGTTTGGAAATGACTGACCTACCAAATTCAAGTAATTCAAGTAACTCAGGCCTGAAGTTTTCAGAAATAGAAATTACTGAAAAGTGTAGCAGTGTTTGGACACATTTCTTGCGAGAAAACAAGGGTCAATATGCAAAATGTAGAGAAAAGGAATGTGGAACTATCCTGAAACACTGGTGCAACAAGTTCTCTTCACAAGCACCTAAAAACGAAGCATAACATTTCGATTGAAAAGAAAAGTGCTCGGCATATTACCAATGGTAAGATGAGTGTACAGAATTCACTGATTTCCTTCTGATATCCTAAATAATTGGAAGACTAAACTTATATTTTGATTCTTATAGAAGCCTCAATTACAGTAAAGCAACAGCTGATTTCCAGGTTCCTCAAGCGCGAAGATTCATTGACTCTTGTCCTTGCAAGAATGACTTCAAAGGATTGGATTCCATTCTCAACGTTTTGTACATCGAATGACCTACGCACTGGTACGGTTTATTTTTAAGGCTAATGATGATATTCTCCTATTATCAATAGCTTTTTGATTCATTATTTTATAGCAATCATAGCTCGAAAATTCGATAAGCAATTACCCACATCTCCATACGGGATAAGAAGCTTAGTTATGAAGTTTGCTGACGACCTGAAGGAAAAGTACAGGAAAGACTTCACTGAAATGAAATGTTCAGGAGTAAAATTCTGCGCAGTTTTTGATGAATGTACCTCCAATCGTGCAAGGCATTATATGAATCTAACTATTCTATCTGACACTTCAAAATTATTTAATCTCGGCCTTATTCCTCTCCGTGGATCAAAATCCTTTCTTTGGTCGAATCAAAACTCGCACTTTACAACCTAAGTATAAAGGACGACATCGTTAGTATAATAACAGACGGTGCTTCTGTTATGACCTCTGTCGGAAAATTGGCTCATTGTCATCATCAAATGTGTTTTGCTCATGCGATTCAATTAGCTGTAACCGATATAAGAAGAAACAAAATTCTACTCCGATTGCAGAAACCGTGGTTGTAGACGAGTCAAGTAACGAGGAGCTTAGCGACAATGAAGAAATGGAGTCGGAACTTTTTGTAGTTACAAGCATGTCTGATTCAGATGACAGCGAAATTTCACACATTAACTACTCTGAACTGATAGTCAAAGCGAGAATGATTATGGTCTAATTCTCGATTCGAAAACTCGTTGGAACAGTCTGTACAACATGCTCGGACGATTTTGTAAGCTAATTAATTGCATCAGAAAGTCATTGATTGATGTAAAAGCTGAAATTTCTATGGAAGATTGGGAATTTGAGCGACTGAATGACCTCAGACATGCCCTTGAACCAATGAAAGTGACCGTTGATGCGCTTTGTCGTCGGGATTTTGACTTACTAAAAGCTGACGCGTCTCTCCTATTCGCATTACAAAAGTTGGAGGAAGCTAACACAGCAATAAGTTTGGAACTCGCCGGGGCTCTCCGTAAACGCATTAAGGAACGACGGACCGATTATTCTGGGGTATTGCAATATTTGCATTTTGGAATTTCGTCGGAAGATTCTAGAGATACTCTCTTTCAAATTCCCTCCAAAGTGAAGATTGCTTCAATTGTCAAAGATATTATCTCACGTCTGAACCCAGTATCTAATGAAAATACTTCTGAATCTGAGGAACCTGATATTGTAGAAGAATGTTCTGAAGCTATGACGAAAAAAAAGAAATCAAACACAATACTCGAGTCGGAGTTAGATCAGGCATTGGCCAAGGTGATTGAAAAAGATAGCGGGAAGAAACTCACAGTCTGTAAGAAATCACTTGTCAGCCAAATTAGAATGAAAATGTTTGAAGCCAACAACTCAAAGGGTTATCATCTCCAATTGGCTTACCGCTACTTAAAATTAATTGCTCCCACTAGCGTAGAGTCAGAGAGGGTATTTTCGGCCTCAGGATATTTGTGTAGCAAGGTCAGGTCAAGTCTGAGTGATGAAACTTTAGACAAGCTTTCATTTTTGCGTTCTCATTTTCAGTTAAATGATAAGTAAATTGAATTTTCCACAAATTACAAGCCAAAATTATTTTCTTAATGTCTAAATAAAGAAAAAGTGAAATATGATTTTCAAACTGGGATAAGGTTTAGTTTTCATACGCTATAGTCCGGACTCGAGTCTTATGGTTTTGGACTCGCTTGGACTCGGGACTCGAGTCCATCAAGATGAGCGAGTCCAATAGCCCTACTTCCAACAACTCCTCTGCGCCTAATTTGATTTTCAAATCCACTTAGACGACTCAATGGTGAATCAGCTGACACTTTTTGAAGTCAAATCTATTTTTTTTATTAAAAATAACTCAAATACCAGTTGCTAACCCTACCCCTTGACCATGGTTAACTTTTTAACTGCTGGTATGAAAAGTATAACTTTCACTCAAATTTTTATTGTGCATATGAAAATTTTACCTTCAACCAACAGTTGAAAGTAATTGCTTACCATCTGATTAATGAAACTTTTACTTTCTGATTTTGTGATTATGTATATCAAAATAGATTACTCTGACTTTTGACGTTTAACTTATACCCATTGATAAGCATTATGCATACGGCTATTAGTAATTCTAATATAATAAATATAAAACAAATTGCAATACATATGAGGAAAGCAAAGAAAGTACAGTGCACGACGTTTATAAGATCATCTTTTATAAGAACATTCGGGTTATAAGAGCAGAGTTTTGCGGGTTTGGCTTGCTCTAATGCATTTAGCATGGGACTTTAACGCGTTATAAGAACAACGTATATAAGAGCAAAACGGTTATAAGAGCTACCTTTTGCTGGGTAATTTTTGAAGCGGGAGTTGGATATAAGAGCAAAAGTCAAATCTTAAACAAAAATAATCTTTTTACATCTTCAATTTCTAAAAGTAAAACTTGAAATCATTTCAGTTGAAATGTCGTTCTTGTAAAATCTTTACAAAACTTTAAATAAACATTAAACAATTCCAATTTTTGACGAAATTGTCGACGATAATTACGGTCGATAACTTTGTTTAAGATCTATACTATAGTATAGATATTCTTTTTTATAAATTTTGAAAAAAAATTTTTTTTGCCATATACTTTTTATAAGAACATCCTGCCCTTATAAGCGTTGTAAGAACAAACGGTTATAAGAGCAGCATTTCCAGGTGACGGAGGGTATCTATTATAACCGTCGTGCACTGTAGTACAAAGCCTTGTAGTAAAATCCAATGGGTTTGGTATCAACAATGGATCCTGAAATATACCANACCGTCGTGCACTGTAGTACAAAGCCTTGTAGTAAAATCCAATGGGTTTGGTATCAACAATGGATCCTGAAATATACCAAGCAAATCTTTAACTCTCTCCACTCTCTTCAATGTCATTGTAAATTCAGTGTCACATATAACTTTAGCGTTTAGTCCTGCTTCGACAAACGCTTCTCTAATTCTTGCTACCAAATTCCCTTGAAATTGTATATTTACAATATTCACACCAACCAAAAGTTTTGGTGCATCTTGCAATGTATCAGGAATGATATAAATCCGACTACGCGACATAATGTACTTTGCCTCAAATAACATAGTATTAATTTCATCTAAAAATACAATATACATGGTAGAGTTGCACTTGAATAGCGCATCTTTTACTGACATATTACATGGAATTGGCTCAGCGAGCCTACTTAAATGGATTGCCATTTTGTGCGGCCTTTCTTTTCTCTATTTTGCTTTTAATTTCCGCCGTTCGCCGACATCTGTCACTTGAGTAAAATAAGATTTAGATCGCTCCGAATTGATTAGATCACTACCCCAAAGGAACTCACGCAAAAATTGCATCGTGACATATTTGAGATGTTTTATAGTCAAATCGATTTTGCTTTGCTACTGTATAACCAGAGGGAAATTGTACCACTTTAGTCGAGAGACCGCAGATAGATTTTTCGCAGCATAAGCTACGCAACTCTCCTGCTACTCCAGCAGGTTAGTAGAGTAATGTATAGTTTCTTTCTATGGCTAATTGGAGCGATTCTAAACTAAACGTTTTCATTGGTTTGACCAGGGCTGGATTTCACCACTAATCATTCAGCACTAATCAAGAGGTTTTTTTGCTTATTTAATAAAATCTGATGAGCGGTGCGTTTCACTATAACAATTAGATTAGTAAAAATTGATTATGATTAGTAGAAATAGCAGAGTGATTATTGATGAGTTGCCAAGCCAATTTTTTTGATGAGTGTTTCACCGCTTTCCAAAATTGTTTAAATAATTAGAAGAATCAGCAACTCATCAAACTTGATTGACTAAGCATCGCAGTAGAATCAAATAAATTTTTTCAAAAAATTTCAATTGTGAGTAAACATTTTGAACTAAATTTAGTTTTAAACATTTAGTTTTAAACGTTGAGGAATATTTTCAGCAATTAACAATAACTATTTCTTACCACGGAAGCGTTCAAGTGAGTTTAAAATTTTTTCAATATAAAAATTATCATCATTTATACACAATTCAAAAAAAAAGACTAAAAAAAGGTAGACTTAAAAGTTTATTATATTTTTCAGAGTTTGTTGGTGCATACAAAGCGATCTGCTCTTGAGAAAATCAACCTTAAGTTTATCGACACTTCGTCCGAATTTGGTCATAGAAGATTCCAGACACCAAGTGTCAATCCATGGGTCCATTGAAGCGAGACAAGGAGAAGGCGGAAACAGCTGCTTAGAGTTAACAATTAAGGAAATTACTAATTAAAGGACTTGACAATGATATCAAGGTCAACAACCTCCCTAAAGTTATTCTGAAATCAATTAAATTTAAAAAAATCAAATAAGTAAATATTATTAATAATTATTATGGATTATTGAATTAATTGTACAAGTACAAGTGACTGACCTAGCTTCAAAGTCGTTTAACAGCTTAAAACCTCAAGAGAGAAAGAATTCAGCTTACAACGACACAACCTTACTTCTTATGTTCCACAGACTATCTAAATCAAAAATTTTTAAGGAAAGGTCTACGACTACCTGATTTCGACTTGACCTCTATGATTCTCAAATTTTAAAGAAAAATTCTAAAAATAAAAAATGAAAATGCATAATTTGGATAAACGAACCTGCTTTGGAGCACACAGACACAAGGGGGAAGTTTTCTTAATGAAAACCCAACCTGTCAATTATGTAAATATATAATTTATTGTTTCTCAACTAGTTATGCATTTGATGTTAATAACTTAAACAAATTGAGAATTTATTCCATTGTGTAAGAACGGTAGATACATCGTCTGGGATATCTGAACAATAATCTAGAAATAATTTAACGTTATGTTTCAATAGGTAACAACTATTAGGTAGGATTGACCACAAGAATTAAGCTTGTTGTACCTATTAAAGTGAAAATCTGAATTCAAAAATTTTTCATTTGAAATTACAGACTTAAACTTCGATAGAGCAAACTCAGACTCATGGGACTCATGTCATATCAATAGTCATCAGTGGTATAAATTTTTTGTTGTTGTTGTGGAAAAATCCTCTTACGATCGTAAAATTGATTCGTAGATTCTCGATGAAATCGCCGTTCAATTACAGTGTCAAAATAATCTTGAGAGTTTAACTGCTCCTGTTGAACCAGGTGCAAAGGATTTGGGATCAAGACAATTCTAGAGAAAAAAAAATTTACAAACATCAAAGAATACTTATTTTAGAAAAAATAAATTAATTAATGCATCAACATACCACAAGGACTTCATCTCCTCTACACTCTTCAGCTATTAAACTTGATCTAGATGTAGATGTCTAGATGTCGTGGGATGAGGTGAAGGCAGAGTTTACACCAAAAAATCTCATCAACACGAACCCGAACTTAAGACTCTTATTATTAAGAATTTTTTTACAAATCAGACTAACGATCTGAATCTATATTCAAAAACAAGTAAAACAGTGTCAAAACTTATGAGTAAAGTTTTTATTATTTATCAATTGATAAATAATATCAATTTTGTTGATAAGTTGCTAAGCCAACTTTATGAGAAATTGATGAGTGATTATTTTACTTATCAACCTTTGATGAGTGAAAAAAAATTTTTTTTTTGTTATCATAGTGAAACACTAATCATCAGCAATAATCAAAAATTGATGATTGATGATTGATTATTGATTATTGCTGAATGATTAGTGGTGAAATCCAGCCCAGTTGAGTTATTGCAATGGCTTTGTAACCAATCGTTAACACCATCACCATCCAAAGAATTGTTCCAAAGAATTGTTCCAAAAAATGCATTAAAAGTAGGCAATTGAAGCAGCTTGGACGATAAGTTGTACAAAAATTCGAGGAACTAGGACTAAAGCAAAAGCATAGAAGAGTCGGGAGCTTTTTTGATTTTGAAAATACAGTAAAGTTCGGTTATAGTGAATCTGTAGGGACCGGGAAAATGTTCAGTATAGCCGGAGTTCATTATATCCATATACTGAACGGGCACTTCAATTTAATAATTGTTCATTATATCCAAATATATCACTATAAGTTCAGCTAAGCCGATTTAGAGAAGCACTGGGTAATGGGGATTTACTTGAGACCATTTGATGAGCGCAGAATCCAACTTTGGATAGTTTCATCGGCGTTGGCGTTTTATATTCTAATAATTTGATATTTGAATTTTAGCTAATTGCTTAAATCAATTACCTTATATAGTAAGAAAAAGAACAATTTTGATGGCAGAACTCTGGTGTGCTAAATTTAAACTTAAAATGAAAAATTTTCTAAAACCAATTTCAATGCTAAATGATCTTTCTCAAAATGGAATTTCTGGGAATTGTCAGTGACGAAAAGTCGTCAGTGGGGTACATTTTGTACAAGCTACAACTTTTTCCTGCACGTTGTTTGATGCAGAGGATAAAACAGTTCAAAGGAAAATACGGGTGCAATTGATATGAGCATCCTGAGAGGGTAGTCAGGAAAGTCAAAGTCCATTCATGCGTATATTGCGTAATTGCGGAGCGAGAACTAGAGCGCTGAGGCGTTACGTTTAGACAACAGCTTAGGTCAGGTGACTTCACAAAAGAGATCAAACTTTGCTCTCCAATTGTATATTTAAAGAATTTTAATGTTGTTTCTGGGTTTTGTGATGACGTTTGTTATTATTATAGTGTTGCGATGATCTTTGTCACCACTTGTGATGATGATTCCTTTCGTCTCTTGTCGTTGATTATGAATGCAGTAGTGGAAGGTGCTGGTGACCCAAAGGTCACTGGGGTCGAAAGCAGAGGTGTGAAATAAAGTCAACTCAACTTGGCTGTTTATAAGGAATAATACTTTATTACTTTTGCTACTATAAGAATAGAATACTACAAGAAAAAAGAAAGAGAGTGAGTTTCCAAGTTGAGAGAGGTTATGGGCCAAACCTGTGAGACCAAAATGCCTCGATTTTTCCCTCCGATTCCGTTTTTATTTGCTAATTCTGAAAAGCGTCCAAGGTCTTTTTAAAACTCCGTGCTCGTCACTGATTGGCTGTTGCCAACCTGCGACGTGACATTGAGTAACCTAGACGCTCCTCAGGATTTTAGCCTTGAACATGCCATTGCGTTTTTTCATTTTTTACCATGATTTTTCTACGTCTTTCTTTCTCCGAACTCAATTCGGAGAATATTGACGTACTTTAACCTTGATGGTTTTATAATAGGATATTTTCTGTTTTCAGTCTCACTCTCTCCTAGATTTATTACTCGGGGAGAATAAGCATAACAGGTTTGTTGTATTATATAGGAAACAGGTTATCAGAAATACGATTAGCAAAGGTCAAAGTTTCATACAAAGTATGCAGAATTATTCGTGGTTTATATTATAGAAACCATTGGAAGGCTAGTGAATGGCCTACGTGGCTATTCATGTCTAATTATATTGAAAGGGTTTCTTCCTAAGAAATATTTGAGTCATTTAAAATGCATTGATATGCACTGCAATTGATATTCTTTCTTCAGTAGCAATTACTACATCACATTTGCAAGAAGCAGAAAAATATCTGACGAAGTTTTTGAATAATATTGTTTTATTATATGGGGAAGCCAGTCTTACTTTCAATGTGCATCAGTTATGTCACTTGACTCAAGCTGTGAGAAACTGGGGACCTTTTGGGGATTATTGGAATTTCAATATGAGTCATTCAATGGGAAATTATTACATATGTAAAAAGTCCAAAATCAGTCGAGCTTCAAATTTGTTTCGGTTTTATAACAGAATTAGAAATATTTCACAACCAAAATAGAATTAAAAATCATGAGACTACCTTATTCTTGAATTCATTGTAAAAAATAAAAACAAATATATAGTGGATTCGATTTGAAATGTCCGAAACCTGTTGCTTTAAAAACCAAGTGTTACTTTAAACAATTGCGTCAACTTGGTCTTATTCAACACCAACATAGTCACGAAAATTCTTTACTTGCTATTTGTGCCAAATATGATAGTACCCCCTGTCAGTATGTAAATTAATGATTAAAAAGCAACCGTTCTAGTATTAACATAGAATTGATATTAATAAGGATTATTACTTTTTGTGAGACACGCGAGTTGGACTTTGAATGATGGACTAGTTTCTTGTACTTTGCATAGTCTATACTAATTTTAAAATATGACTCATATCGCTACTTGACTCATCAGATCTAGGGTCAAAAACTTTTTGTCTATTCTTGGTTTTCCTTTCTGTCACTTTTAAAAGTTTAATAATCTATTAGTTGCAATCAATCATTCAAGCAATTAAGATCTTGTAGATATTGTTACAATCCTGCTAACTTTAAGCAGAATTTTACCTAAACAACCGGTAACTGTAACTTTCAGATTTCTTCTAACAATAAAGAAATACAAGAAAACGCTCTTTTAATTTTCAGCTATTTATTGTCAAAGAAAACCTCTTGGTAATGTACAAAACTGAGCTCCGGAGGAACTCTACCAAAATATTGAATACCTTGGTTAAAATTGTAGTGCTTTATAAGTCAGTGCGGACTTTTAGCAACCCCAACTTGGGTTAAATTTAACTTAAACTTTTAGGAATAAATGTAAATTAACAACATAGACTTTTCTTGGAAAAGTTAAAAATACATGTATAATAATACAGTTAATAAACAATACAAATTAAAAATAACTTCTTTCCGAGAGAATCCGATTAAGATAATTATCTCCAACTAAATGAATAAAATAAAAATATAACAAACAATAACAAATTATAAATCAACATAATTCCTACCTAAATAATAATAATACAAAACATATAAATGACAAAATACAAATTATTTTGTCTCTGTCACATTACCCTCTCCTAAAACGAAACAATGACCTCATTTTTGATTATTGGGGATTTGATGCGTTCGTTGAAGGGAACGGGGTGTTGACTTATCACGGTAGGAATCTTGATTCCAAGTCCCTGATGGTTGGTCGTACACTGACCCTTCTCCACTACCCGTGGAGGTTCAACCCTGGTTATCTCCACTGGTCGTGGATGCTCGACCCTGCCTGTCTCCACTGCTCGTGGAGGCTCGACGCTGGCTGTGTCCACTGCCCGTGGAGATTCCACCGTTTCCATCTCCTCCTAAAAAAATTAAAAGAAAACACAGTTCTCCGTGGGCTCACTGGAAGCGCCCGTTTCATGATTAGTCAACGGACATTTTCTTTGTCAAGTAGTCATAATCGAATTATGACGGTCCGACAGAGAATTTTGACTAATCATTGGACTAGACAAATTGCTTGTTACTTTAACAAGTGAACTTACATCAATAAATGAAGAAGACGAATATCCAGTACGTTGTTTTCCCTTGCCGGTCTGGGTGAACTGAACTACTTTCGAACGAACTATGGTACTTTACCAAGCCGTTTACATGGACAACAATATGTCTCTTTCTCTTTCCATCTATTAGCCTGATTTTATAATCTACAGTCTCTACCTGTCCTATAACTTCATAAGGGCCAGTTTTCTGTGCTAAAAATGCCTGAGTAAGTCCCTTTTTCCTTACATTATCCTAAGCACTTTTTCGCCAACGGAAAAGTTAGTGGGAACTCTCTTTTTATCGAAGCTAATTTTCGATTTATCGTGAGCCTTTCGCGAATTACGCTTGGCTCGGCACCTAGCTATTTCTAGATCTTTTGGAAACTGCTTCCAATTTCCAAATCTGTTTTTAATGGCAGATCTAAGTCTATAGTAGCCTAGGTTCGCGTCCATATAAGTAAAATGAACTAGACGCAGTAGACTCGTTATGGGTAGCGTTATATGCAAATGTCGCCGAAGCTAAACATTCGCCCCAATCAGTCTGATCTGTTTTTACAAATTTAGCAATGATTTTCTTGAGAATTTGATTACATCTCTCAGTAATACAATTGCTCTGTGGGTGATACGGTGCCGTGAAACGTAACTTATACCTCGATTTCTCGCTTGCTTCCTTCACAAGCTTAGAAATAAATTGGCGGCCTTGATCAACCACAAACCGGGAGCGGAATTACACACCTCAAAAGCTTGCTATTCTTGTGATATAAATCAATTGGTACATATCAATGCAATTATATCATAAGATTAACATATTTTTGAGGTTTACAATTCTGCTCCTGGTAATTTGATATTAGTGAAGCGGTAATAATTGCAAACAAATATATTTATAATTCATTTCAGCTATGTACAAATGTATTTATATCATTAAAATAACAATTTTTTTAGGTTAGTACCTCCGCTCCCGGTAATTCGATATTAACTTAGCGGTAATAATTTTAAGTAGATATGTTTATGCTTGATGGCTGTGATGTACCAATGAATTCTCATTGTTAAATAGCAAGTTTGGTAGAATTGTAATCCCGCTACCGGTAATATGAAATTAGCTTAGCGGTAATTATTTCAAATGAATATGTCTGTGTCTGATGGCAGCAATGTAGCAATTCATTCATAATATTAAATTAATAAATTTTCATGTTTTGAATTCCGATTTCGGTAGTTCGATATTCATGTAGCGGAAGTACTATTTGTAATCACCATGGTGCTAAAGACTATCCTCTATAGTTTGTATATTAATTGTCTACTAAAATTTTTGTTATGTATAATCAAATTCATAATATAAATAAATATACTCAGCGAGGTTGATGAGATGAAGTGTGACAAAGAACATGTTATAGAGGTACAGGTTTTGTTTTTTGTTTTTCTTATTCTAGAGTATTTGTGTCGATTTGGCTCTTATATGGAGACGAGAGTTTGAGAGTGGTTTTGATGTTAAAACAAAAACACTCACTTTTCGTGAGGAACTACCCTACTGTGTACTGTTATTTATAATGTAATGAAAACCATTTTCTTTGGATGTAAATTCTGTAAAGAAAATTTTGGGCCCAGCTGGTTGCACAAAGGTAACCTTTGTGCTACCAGCTGGGTTTTTATTCCTTTTCAAAAAAATAGTTTAAGAAAAGATTAAAAAAATTTTTTAAAGATTTAGCCCCAACATTTTTTTCCAATTTTTGTGAATTTTTAGCAAGATTATTGACTTTTTTAGCAAGAATTTTGACATTTTTTGGTAAAAATTTAAGAATGAATTACAGTGATTTTTTTTAGAAAGTAAGTTTTCCGTAGTATAATACTGACTATTCAAATATGTGAAAACATTCTGTTTCATGCAATTCTGACATGAAAATTTCAATTTAGTGACATTATTCCTGTACTTTGTAGTTAAGAGCAAAAAAAAATTTTTTTTGTTTTAATTTAGTAAGCGGCAGAAATTGACATGATATTCGAGTATTTCCAAATCCAATAATTTCATTTCTAAATAATTTTAATAGACTTACCTTGCATTATCGTGGAGTCGATTGATACCACACATGTCATATTGTGTGAAATTATTTTTTTAAATACATATTTTAAAATTTTAGAAAAAAATCCCTTTAGCGAATCTACATATAAAATGTTATCAATATAATGACTTAAAAAACAATATCAATATGAGCACTATTTGACCTATTGAACAATATACATTTCACCAAAATTCACAATTTCACAGCATGTCAAAATACGTAAATCCAACGTCTTCCCCTTTGTTTTTGCCATATACCTAAACTAGCGAGAATTTCTATATCAGTGATGTAACTCAAATGACATCAGACAGTTTTAAATGAGAGTGGGATCGTATCGTGGTATCTCATCCGTATCGTAACGGGAGATACGATACGACGTAAAGATACGATACCACTAAGCAGTTTTAAATTTTGTAGCATCGTATAGGCTTAACGAAAACCACGTGGATTTCAGTTGCAGTGTTTTCTGGAGGCAAATTTGTTTAAATTCAAAACAATAGAAAAAAATTCTTCAAATTTAGGTTTAATTTTCTTATTCTCTGAATGTTGTCGTCTGAAATATTTATCGATATAAAAAGGATTTTTAGCTAATTTCGTTGAAAAACAGTCTCCACTGGGTCGCTTTGAAAATAAAAACAATCTCAGGTAATAAATTCTTGAAGTAATTAAATTCAACCCTAAATCCTTTATTGTTCGCTGATTTTCAGGAGCTGGATTAAGAAAGCTTTGCATAAACAAAGTAATCTCAACCGTTGATTACTGGAAATTTAGTCAAGCTCGAAAGAAAGCTGCATCAAGAAGTAGGAAAATTACTCATGCTTCTCTCAAATTTCAATTATCCCACTACACAGATGATGAGTGCCTTAATTTCTTCAGATTTACCAAAATGGAAATTGGAAGACTATTGAGGGCCTTTAGAATTCCGAAGTATTGCAAGTTCCTTGGCCATAAATTTCAGGGTTAGATTTCTATTGTTATGAATTAATTACAGAATTAATATTGATTATTTTGTTAAAGGTGAGGAAGGCCTGTGTATTATGCTAAAAAGGCTTAGTTACCCCAATCGCCTGTGTGATCTTGTAAGAACATTTAATCATCCTACAGCTATCTCAACGATTGCTAATTAGGTGACAAGAAGAATTTATTTTGAATTCCGGCAAAAGCTCACTAGGCTAAAACAAAATTGGCTGACTGAGGCTCANGAATTTATTTTGAATTCCGGCAAAAGCTCACTAGGCTAAAACAAAATTGGCTGACTGAGGCTCAAATTCTAAATCTAGCTGAGGTAAATAAGAATAATTTACTTTAATTTCGATGATAGAATTTGAGAAATGTTGTAAATGTTAAAGATTATGCTATATGTTTAGTGTTGCAGAGATTCCGGTTGCTGGTATCCAAATGTCATTGGTTTCATTGATGGAACAGCACGACCAATTTGCCGTCCAAAGTATAAGCAGAAAGCTTTTTACAGTGGATATAAGAAACACCATATGCTAAAATATCAAAGTGTAGTCTTCCCGAACGGATTGATTGGAAGATTGGATGGCCCGTTTCTGGGAAGAAGACATGACTCAGCAATGCTAAATTTAAACAAACTTCAGTTTGAGTTTAAAACTGTTTTTGAAAACAATGAAGGTATTTCATACTGTTTGTATGGAGACCCTGGATATTCAAATTCAAAGTTTATCAAAGTGGGTTATAAAAAGTATGGAAACTTATCTCAGCGCCAGCAAAACTTTAATCGAGACATGTCATCCTTACGTGTCAGTGTAGAGTACGGGTTCGGGAGGATTGTCCAGCAATTTGCTTTTCTCGATTTCAAAAAAAATCAAAAAGTTTTCCTTCAATTGTTAAAGAAGCAATATTTTGTTAGTGCTCTCTTAGTTAACTGTCAAAACTGCCTTAGAGGGGGGCAAGTCTCCAAATACTTCAACTGCCTTCCACCAACCTTAGAGGAATATTTAAGTTAAGATAATTTTCTTTAATTTGTTAATTTGAAATTCTATTTGGTAGTAAATACTACAGATTTAGAAATTATATTCATTTTTTTGCAAATGCTGACAAAAACTCAAACATTGACTCAAATTGACTCAAAATTCAAGGAATTTTTAAAACAAAAAATCAATTCAGACATAAAAAAAAAGTAAAAGAAAATTTTAATAATTTTTTTTTGAATTTGGTGTTCATCTGTTCAAGAAACTTGAGTTGTATCCTTGTCTCATATGGTTGATTGGAGTAAAGTGAGATACGATGCGGAGTAGCATCTCCCTCCGTATCTTATCGATTCCTACGGAGGATACCACGCCGTATCTCATGCCGTGGCATCGTATCTCCGAAAAAGGGAAGGGAGAGTGGTATTGGTGGGCGGAGTAAGATACGATACCACTCTGAGATGCGATACCACCACTCATTTAAACTGTCTATCAATTTTTGTGGATTAATTTCAGAATAAAAGATAATCAAATTTGTTCTTGGGTTCAGCAGTCGCTGATGAAATAATAGACACTAATTACTCTACACCTACGGTCAGATTAATTCAATTGGTTCAATTTAAAATGAATGTTTTACTTTTTTTATTGATTAACAAAAATATAAAGAGTTAATGATAATTCCTCATGAGTTAATCGAGTGTTAGGCTATAAAGAATAAATTAATATAAATTCATATATAGTTACGAATTGTTTGTTATCAATCAAATTGTAACAATCAAAAATCATCTAAACCTCATGATTTTTTTTCATTTTTTTCATTTTTCAACGTTTGCTCAGATAAATTCTGAAGCATTTCCATTGAAAAGTCCCAGTCTTACTAGACTTCCATTTGGACACAGTTGGATTAGTATTAGTATACTCGAATACACCCGGGTAGTTGGAGTAAATCAATTGGTAAGGAACAGAAAATACAAATTTATCAAAATATAATTAATTTTTTCTAAAAAATCGGGTTAAACATTAATGAATAAGGTAAAAATTTGAAACTCTGAATCTACTGTTGTTGTTTAACACATTACAGAACAACATGGTTGTAAAAATACCCCGGGCTATAATTAAGGAATCGTTTTTTAGATGTACACAAATTACCGTGAAATTTTTTTATACGGTTTCATAGTAGTAGAGTATTAATTGGTATTTAATATTACCGTATTCATTCAATTTACTGTCACACTATTAACGCCGCATAAATCCAAATAAGCCAAAAAGATTTCCACAAAATTTTAAAATTTCCACTTTTTGAAAAATAAATGTAGACTTAAATTAGAAAATCATTGAAAAGTAAAATTTAAACAGCCGCATAGACTTTAAATAAAACAAATACGATGCTTGTGTGTTGTTAATTTTGTTGTAAGGTTAATAAGTTTTTGGAGCAGCTTATTTAAAAAATCTTTTTTATTTACTGTATTAATCCTAATTTCAAAGCGCCTAGTTAACGTTACAAAAGTAATTTTAGTTTAGGTGCTACAATTCTACGAAAATAATGAAAACAAAAAATTCAAATTCAAACAAATTAAAAAGTAATTATTAAAAAAAAAGTATGATTCATTTGTACTCAAAGCGCTAATTTTTGTCCAGGTAGCGACGCATAATGACTTTTTTGTACTTAACACTTCAACTTGTTGGTATATTTAACACTGATGCAACACAAGGTTTACTTCATCATTCACTATCACTTCACAGGCGCAGGTGATAAAATTGAACACGTTTTTAATTAGATTTAGATTAATCTTAATCTAAAGGTCAATTACACAAAAAAAAATTACATAAGGACTTGCATATTTTTAACATATTTAAATTATTATTCATCTTGCATACTTTTTATGGTGATTGACTTTTAGAAATTAATAGTGTAAACTACCGGCACAAGTTAGCTAAATAATTACAATAAAATAATTAAAACTTTTGAAATACTATTTTAAGAATTTACTGCTCTCTACATAAACGAAGAGTCTTGCTGTTTTTTTCTTAATTTACTTTAAAGCGGTGCACGAATTTGTCTCACATATAGCCAAATTTAAAAGGTTTACTTAAATAATAAAAAATAAAGAAAATGAAAAAATATTTTTTCTCAATATTTTTAAACAAAGTGTTATTTTTTTGAAAATTTGAGTCTTTATCGGCAGGTNACTGCTCTCTACATAAACGAAGAGTCTTGCTGTTTTTTTCTTAATTTACTTTAAAGCGGTGCACGAATTTGTCTCACATATAGTCAAATTTAAAAGGTTTACTTAAATAATAAAAAATAAAGAAAATGAAAAAAAAAATTTTTCTCAATATTTTTAAACAAAATGTTATTTTTTTGAAAATTGGAGTCTTTATCGGCAGATTTAACTGATGAAAAATGGTACCACGAAGGTTAATTTTTCTTAAAATCTTTTCGTCTCCTAACCCTAACAACCAAAGTGGAATATTTTTTGAGTATTTCGTACATTTTTACTAGAGGTGTTGCGAAGGGCATCTGTCCCCTTCGATCGAAGATCGAAGGGAACGACAAAAACAAAATCGAAGATCGAAGCTTCGACCGAAGTTTTCGATCGAAGGTTCGAAGAATTTGCATGTGGGGTGTCTATCGAATAGTAATAGCAAGCGGAAGCCATTTTAACGTTCCATTACGTTGTAAATTGAGAAATTAGAATTTTCTTTCTATATAGCAAATAAAATTAAACGCAATGTAATTTATAGTATTTGTAATTGTAACCAGTTCGTTTTAAGCAGAGTTCGAAAAAATCATGATTTTTTCCAAAAAATCAAAAAAATCGGATTTATTGATTTATAACCGATTTTTTTGCTTTTTTTAATTNTTTTCTTTCTATATAGCAAATAAAATTAAACGCAATGTAATTTATAGTATTTGTAATTGTAACCAGTTCGTTTTTAGCAGAGTTCGAAAAAATCATGATTTTTTCCAAAAAATCAAAAAAATCGGATTTATTGATATATAACCGATTTTTTTGCTTTTTTTAATTTTTTTTGTTTTCTTCTTGTTTAGAATTAATTAATTCTTCTAATGCTCCAAGGCAAATTAATTGACAGCATTTACCTGGTTTATGTAAACTTTTAGACATAATTTTGGTTTATGAAAATTTTGGGTTTTGGAAAAAAAGTTATACAAAATCAGTGTATGAAAATAATTGGGTGGCCTTTTTGTTTCTCTTTCGTCTAGTTTAATGATTCTAACCCTTTTGGGACGTATCAACATCTGTTTGAGCCTTAATTTCCATAAAATATCGTCGTGTGGTCATGAATTCCATACTTGCAGTATCGCGAAAAAAACCAAAAAATCGTGATTCTTTGGTGCATAAAAATCATGATATATATCTTGATACATATCGTGATATATATCAAGCCGATTTTTATTTCTAACTCTGGTTTTAAGTTATGATGGAGAAAGGCAAGGATTTTTTCGTTTACTGGAAGTAGTTTAATAAATTTTCAAACAAAGAACAGCAGAGTGATATGATTTTATGAAATGAATGAAAACGTGTGTAAGTCGACACGCTCAAATTGAGAAATTTAACCTTCGAAACTTCGATCGAAGACTTCGCGAAGATTGCCAAGAAAATTCGAAGATCGAAGCTTCAATATTTCGAAGACTTCGGTCGAAGTCTTCGAATTTTCGAAGCTTCGCAAAACCTCTAATTTTTACCAAGAAGGAAATTAGAATTATACCTAAAAATTATTTACAAAAAAATTTCATTTGTTATTTGTTGTTTACAGATACAAATACAAGTCCAAAATTTGTTGACTTTATTCTTCCACTCTACCAGGCACGGAACGAAAAGTGACAAAAAGCGTTCATCTTTAAAAATTAATAAGAAAAATGGGACTCTGGAGTACGCCTGTGCTAATTTCAGCGATTCTATTGATTCTCACCTTTCCACATTCGTCTGATTCACTACCCAATGAAGCTCCAGCGACTGTTTGTGAATCCATGACACCTAAACATAATACAGACCCACAGACGTCTCCATCACCGTACAACATCACATTATCCAAGACTGAGATCAGTGGAGGTCAAACTGTGCAAATAACACTCTCAACCAATGTCGAGAGTGGGCCATTCAAAGGTTTTTTTGCAATGGCAGTATCAAAAACATCTGATTATGCTACCACAGCCCTAGCAGTGGGAGAAATGAGTCAAATTGGTCAAGATGGTCCGAAAGTAAGGCAAGTCAAGTGTAAAACAGGGATTGGTCTTACACATGGGAATCCAGAAGTAAAGAAATCTGTCACTTTCAATTGGTCTCCACCGAATGAAGATGGTGAATATGTCATACTGTAAGAAAATTTTTTATAATAAGAACGTTTATTCAAATTAAATTTCCAGTGCGCGGGAAATCCAAATTGAATTTCCAGTGTGCGGGAAATTCAAATTGAATTTCCAGTGCGCAGGAAATTCAAAAAAGTTTAAATTAAATTGATGGGAGTATATTTTCTTTAATTTAGGGCATCTTTTGTAAAGGTCTACAACACATTTTGGATTAAACAGGTTTCCGGCGTTATACGTGTGAGAAAGGATGGACAAGCGCAAGTTAGAGATAAAAGGAGTGTAAATTCCAATACCCGCCATTTTGAAAAATGAAGAAGAGGGTTGTTGATGATGCTGATGGAGATGTAGATATTGGCAGTTGTGTGTGNGGGGGGGGGGGGGAAAGGGGGTTTGTTAATTTGTAAGGACAAGGGTATCAAAATTAAAAGAACATTAAATTTAATTTGTTGTACCTTTTTGTGGATCTTTATCGAAAACGTCGAAAGGGCCGAAAATTCTATGACCATGAAATAAATCCATTATAATGACAAAATCTTTGTGTCGAGTCAAGTTTATTTTGGATTCAATCTTTTGCTTTTATAAAGTTCAAGTGAAATGAAGGCATTTTGATTTTGTTTCGTTCAGCCCGACTACTGCTGAACCTTGTCATTACCTTCCTAAAAGTCGAATAGTCGAGGTTAAAGAAAACAAAAGTGAACTTTACTCAGGAATATATTAAGTCAATTTATTAAAAAAAAGAGTTGTTCAAAAAAAATTACAAAAAGTGCTTCAAAATGAAAAGTACATACAAAGAAACTCGTCAACGCCAGGTAAATAACCTAATCTTATTTTTTGAAAATCGTAATCCTGTTCACAGCAGTGGTTCCAACTTTTGAGTTGTTTCAAATGCTGAAAAAAAATTTATATAGAAATGTGTCTTCAATAATCACTGCTATCGTAGCTACCATATTTTATGTCGAAATTGTTTTGATGTCGCTCATTTCATTATAGCTTCGCATGTATCAGCGAGAGACTCGGGACATATACCGATGCTCTCTAGTGAGACTCATGGACATTTATCAGTCAATGAAATTGACGCTCCCGCTCCTTTCGTGCCAAAATAATAATTTTTTACCGCTCCACTTCCTATTAGATTAAGAAATATGACAAGAGACTCGGATTATATATCGATGCTCTTTTGTGAGACTCTGGGATATTTACAAGAGTTACTGATATTGGCGCTCCCGCTCCTCTCGTGCTAACAAATAATTTTTTACAGCTCCACTTCCTATTACATTAAGAAATATGACGGGAGACTCAGGGCATATACCGATGCTCTCTTGCGAGACTCTGGGATATTTATCAAAGTTAATGACATTGCTGCTCCCACTTCTCTCGTGCCCACTTAATAATTTTTTGCCGCTCCGGCTACTATCAGATTAACAAATTTTGCGGGAGACTCGGGACATACCGATGCTCTCTTGTGAGACTGGGATATTTACCAGAGTCACTGATATTGGTGCTCCCGCTCCTCTCGTGCTCACTTAATAATCTTTTACCGCTACGCTTACTATTAGATTAAAAAATTTTGACAGTAGACTCGGGACATATACCGATGTTATCTGATGAGACTCTGGGATATTTACCAGAGTCAATGACATTGCCGCTCTTGCTTTTCTTGTGCCCACTTAATAATTTTTTGCCGCTCCGCTTACTATTAGATTAACAAATTTTACGGGAGACTCGGGACATATACTGATTCTCTCTTTGGATTCTGGGATATTTACCAGAGTCAATGAAATTGATGCTTCCGCTGCTCTCGTGCCCACCAAATAATTTTTTGCCTCCGCTATTTTACGGGAGACTCAGGACATGTACCGATGCTTTCTTGTGAGACTCTGAGGTATTTACCAAAGTCACTGATATTGGTGTTCCCGCTCTTTGTGCCTACCAAATAGTTTTTTGCCACTCCGCTTCATCTTTCATTACGGTTACCTCTAGCCATTACGGATATGCTTTTCTAAAAGATGTTGGTTTTGATTCGATGTTCGCAAATACTGCAAACAACCACATACATAATGAGTAATTTTTTGGTACCCTTTTTCTGCACTTTCACCATTGCTTATCCCAATCAATGTGGTTGTTTGCAATGACATACAGAATGAGTAATCTTTTTTGGTACTAATTTTAAGTAGAAATTTACTGCGTCATTCAGAAAATTGAAGTATTTTAAAAACTTTTTTGTACATCAAAAAGATCTTGAAATTTTTTATCCGCTCATATCTTCATCTATTCTAACACTTGAATGTCATCTGATTAAAACCTCTTTGATTGCTTCATAGTCCACGGGAGAATTTTTTCGTTGTCTGCATTTTGTGAATTTTCTTTTATTTCTCAATATAAATGTAAGTACTCAAATTTACACAACTATTATGACATTATTATGATATAGTTTACGGTACATATTGATAATTATTTTAAATCAATCTAATTTGAATACGTATTGGATATTTAACTCAAATAAAATTGATTTATATCGTCGTCGATGGAATGGAATGTGAAACGAACGGGCCACGTCAGATATTTTTTGGATTGTGATATTCGAAGCCAAATCCGGTTTGATTTCAACGAGCTGTTCAAGTTTTAAAGCCAACATAAAATAGGCATATCCAGTATTTGGCATTTAATATAAAATAAACTGCGTCATATGCGATATCCTCTTTTATACCATACTGATCAAGAATATATTTGATCTCCAATATCGGAAGTTTAATAATAAGCTCAGTTGGCATCACAAAGTGAGGCATATCAAAGCAGTAATATAAATGCAGTTTCATTAATTTTGAAAATAATTTGACCCGGAAGTTTTGTGTTGGCACTTGATTCAAATAAAAATGTAGTATTACGTCTATTCCAATCATTTTCGAACTGGTTAAATCCACGAGTATTTCCATGACGTGCAAGTGTGGGACAAAAACATTAGGCAGAATCCACTCTCCAAAGTTCACCTTTTAAAAAAATTTGTTCAAGTATTCATCAAAGTAAAGCTGCTTTGGAAATTTTTCAATGTCCACGATTCCCAAATAGCCACAAATAATATCCCATGCTGGAGAATCTAAGCCGTAAATCCTTCCAGGAATTTTTTTATTTCAGTTTAATAATTACTTTAAATAAACAGCTATTATTTTTTGAGAAGTTAATCAGTGCTTTTCTTACCTTGCTCCATTCCTTTTGGTGACAATTCCGTATCAACTTGGCAATCTACCGAAAAATACGGGTTTAACCTTTTGAGGACTTAGAGCGTGCATTGGTATATCACCGATTTTCAAACCAACATACGCTGCCATCGAACTTTTTGCAAAGTTATTGAAATTTTTTGTATTTGTAGTTTATATATTATTATATTATTTTCCATCGATAGGTGGCTTTACAACCGCTTTAATGTAGCGTAAACTTACTTTCAGCTAAAAATATTCTGACTTGCCCATTGAAAATCTAAATTGTTACGAATCCGGAGATGTTGCATTGGGATGCACATCCATGTTAATGAACTAAGGGAGGAGTTGAGTAAACTCACCGACATACATCAACATATGTATCTATTAGGATGCACGCTCTAAGGGTATCCGAGGTAAAATTCATCCAGGGCTTAAAAGGTTGCAGGCAAAATTTATCAAGATAGCACTAAGATACAGATGTTAACAATTTGGTAGTCGGACACCGTATGGTTAATCCCAAGTGAAAGGAAATTTTGGAGTTTCTGCTGCCCTTTTGTTCGCTAAAACTGATTACATGATTCAAAAGTTAAAAATCAAAGCTGAAAATTTAATTGAATATGGCACCAGAAAATACAATCTCGTAATTGTCATATCGAGGCGGACGAAACACTTTCCGCTTAAAACATTTACTGACAGTTTCGCAGCTCGTTTCTTCATTTCACTTGTTGAATTTGCTTTACGTTGCAAATTTACAAAAACATAATCCCTGAAAACTGGTTCGATGTTAAACTTGAATCCAGATTTTACTTTCACTAGTTCATAACCGTGACTCAGAAGATGTGATATTGTTCGAAAGTAGAAATCTTCGTCATCTTTATCAAGAAGTGTGAGTAATTGTTTTTCTTGTAGAAATTCGTCACCACCATCTTTTGATTTTACGGAATTGTTTTTTTGTGTGACCAAAGAGGAAATTGAGCCAAAACACTAAACCAATTCTTTTTAATTTTCAACGTACACTCAAACACATACCCTAAGCCGCCCCCATCGTCTGGGAGGTTGTGAAAGTCAAACTCCTTAATTTTGTGTTCATCCATACAAAATTCCTTGTCGGTATTGGTTGGGTCATAATGTAACCATAACATTTGGACACATCACTGCAAAGGATCTCCAAAGTGTTCTTATCCAAAAAACAATTTGGAAATCTAAGTGAAGTTGAGGTTTCATATCTGTTCCCGAAAAAAGAAAACCCGCTTCGTATCATCCTGTCCACCAAATGCATCATTTTTTATCCTTGATGTAGTCTATCTTGAATTCTCTACTTCTGAATAAAGCACAGTCAAGTGACTAGCTTCCTATAGTCCAACTGTACGATAGATCGAGTTTAAGGTCTGAGAAACACGAATATCTGTAATTCTATCGGCGAGACAACAAGTCTTGAATTTCAGGACTATTTTCAGATACTTCCTCGAAGGCGAACAGTTGAACTTATTGGAAAAGTCTAAATAAGCGGCGAATTATTCTGTCTGGTTAACATTTTTGTTGTTTGACGCAACATTTTCAAATGCCCCAAGTGTGTGGGATACATGAAGATCCGAATATTTTTCTAGTTCTGAAATTAAATACGACGGAGGAAATTCTAGTGTTGAAATTGAATACGACGGAGGAAATTCTAGTTGAAGCTGACAAACTGAGCCCAATGTATCAAAATTATTGCCCATAAAATCTGCTGTTTTGGGAAACTGACATTTATCTGCTACGGCATTCACAAGCAGAGATTTACAGTCTGATTCGACTGGAAATCTCAACATTTGAAAGAAAATTTTCAACATTTTTCAGTCTGATTTTATTATTGATGATGATCCCATATAGTTTTGCAAAATATTGAATAATTGGTGCAACTTCGAATGTTTTCTGTGACATATTGGCGTGCTATAGTAAATTGTTCATGTAGCTGCTCATTTCGATACTAAACATGTTCAAATAGGAGGGGAATTTAATTTGTAAATTGCATGCGGTATATGTGTAAAGATTGTCTGAAAACAAATGCGAGTGACGGAGCGTTCTGTCATTCGTCAGTAGTTTTAAGCAAATTTCACAATATTTGATCAAAAAATGGAATCTTCGGGTTTGGGTTACATGGAAGATTTGTCGTAGATATGAATGCTAGCAATTCGTCGGCGATTTCCATGGCTCTTTCGATGAAGTGTGATGCACAGTAAGGGCCATTATAGAATTCATAAAAACTGCCGTGAGAGTTACTATAAGTTTTTGGCGCCACTAGTAAAATACTGTACGCGTAGGGCTCGATGATGCTAATGTTAGTAACCTGTGTGCTGGCATTTTTAAACTGCCTGAAGTGAAATATTACGTAGAGAGAGAAGGGATTAAACATTGTCATTTTCACATTTTTGAATTCACAAATATCATCCTCTGGGAGATGCTTAATTTGAGTTGACTCTTCATTGTGGCCACATGGTATAACAAGATTTTCAAAAGAATGTTGAGAAATACATCCCTTGTCACGCATAGGACAAAATAGATGAGTTTCTCTGTTAAGACTAGAAAAGAAACGGCTCTTGTCTTTGATTAAACAGAAATGGCCAGTAACATTTCCATGTCTACCATCTAAATACAATAGACCCATGTGCCTCTTGAAGATGTCCTCTGTTCGTCTCATTGCATATACGTTTCCACTACAGAAATATTAAACATTTACTGAGAATTCATTTCTCATTTCAAATTTGGAAATTTCCGTCATACTTACACCTTGAGATAAATAGTCTGGAAACATTGAAAAATATAAAGTTGATTCCTTCCATTTTTCCAGGTATTTTCGAATTAATACTTTTTTCTTTTTTTGTTTATTGACCCAGATATTTAATTTTTGCCCAGTCATAAAAATTCCGTTCTTTTTTGTATCTCAAGTTTTTGCTGAATAAGCATCTTCACAGTATAAGTGACACATAAGGCAGACAAAAAGCATGTATTACCAGGAGTCTGTAAGTTGATGAGTCCGTGTCTACGCTTTAACTCACGTGGAAGTGGAACGTATGATCCAATCGAACCTGGTGAAAGCTCTCCAATGTGTACATCTAATCGTTTGATACTGTCAACCACCCAAGATGATCCATTTTCGACCATGAAGTCAAGTGCAAGAATAAGAAAACCTGAGCATTTTGTGGCAGTACTTTTGAAAATGTTGAGTCAGAATTGACCATGGGCACCCCATCGGGTAGTCACAGTTCCAGCTGTCGTTGTTCATTTCATAATGATCACAAATAATGCAAAAACTTATTTTAACTCTTTTATATACTGCGATACATTCTGTGAGTAAATCAATAAGTGGTTGCTTCTCTGAATTGAAAATGTCTACCACCATGCACATTGTTTCAGGCGGCTTGTATGAATATATGACAAGAGTTCTCCTGTGGGTGTCCTGTCCTGCGTGATGGAGTTCATAGAACACCGAGGTGTCCAGATCAACATCATTAATGGCTGTTTTTCGACCTTCTTGAGGACATATGCTATTGGAAAGATCTAGAGACTCGATTCCACAGGGACACTGGTGTTGTTCCATGTGACTATCCAATGAATCATAGCGTATCGTAACAAAATAGCATTCATCGAATCGGCAGCCAAACTAACAGTAAAAGATTTTAATCAATAATTGAGATTCAATTGTTATATTGTAAAAATTTAGGATATTTGAAATTCTATATATTACCTCCGTATTGGTTTGAAGACGCCTTCGCTTGCAGAGAAGTCTCTTTTTTCTACCCATGTTTGTATTTCATTTGGAAGATGGTTCACAATATTCTCGAG
This sequence comes from Holacanthella duospinosa, assembly GCA_002738285.1. Classification (NCBI taxonomy): domain Eukaryota; kingdom Metazoa; phylum Arthropoda; class Collembola; order Poduromorpha; family Neanuridae; genus Holacanthella; species Holacanthella duospinosa. The sequence continues at coordinate 198,558 of NIPM01000293.1, forward strand.
TTACATAGGATATACGTCTTATGACTCCGTTAACATCACTAGGACTTGTCAAATCATCGCTAGAATTTATTTCACTTTTTTGGATTGAAGTGTCGTAGTTTGCTAGATAAGCTTCCCAATGCAATTTATAACAGAACTTGTCTATCGACGTTTCACTTACCAACTAATTGTCAGAATAGAAGAAACCTTTATCTAAAAGTTTACTCGGTAACGACGCAGAATCAAATCTGGATAGATCGAATCAAATGTCCGAAAACAAAATTAATCAGTAGTCGGAGCTCAATAACGTTGTTTGAATTTTTATTTTATTCTTGAACAAATCTAATTTGTAAAGTAATTGGTTTAGGAAAACCTAATCAGAAAAGGCAAAACCTACCTATCCGGTGACAATGAAAGGGCAAACATTAATCTTGTCTATTTTCGTTTTGGGACTAAAATTTGGAAAGGGGGGAAAAGGTAAAACTGGACAATTCTATTCATTAACTTCAATCTCCTATTTTTATCCATGTTCCTGTTGTGATTTCAATGTCAGATACACTCACCATACAGCAGTGCAAAAATTGTACGTTAAGACAATTGGGTTTTGTCACGCAAACAATTCTCTTCATTCCCGATGAAAAATACTTATTCCTGGAAAGGAGACTACAAATTAAATCCAGCACATTTATTATGGACATGGCAATGAACAATGAGGAATGTGACGATATAATGTCAAATGTAAAATGTCAGGACATAGTGAATGAAGTTTCTTTTCGCGACAGACTCATTTAGAAGATTAATTTTATTTGCTGAATCCTTCTAATAGGATCTTTGATAGCATTGCTTTGATCTCTAGCTGTACCATATATATTTGGGTATTTGAGAAGTCTCGTTTCAAAACTCCCAACTCTTTCAACATCCAGAATTAGCCCCACATAAGTTTCGATTATGTATTTCAAGTTAGTTTAATTTAGAAAGTCAAATGAATCACACCGTCGGAAATTTACAGGTAGTCCACTTTCAAAGTTTGACCAATTGAGGTTTAAATAGTATTTGTACTATTGGAAATGCCGTGAAAAAGAAAATGATGGATCGTGTCTTTGAACATGACTCATTTCTTCACAGTTTTATCAACCAAGACTAGCCAAGTAGCCAAATTATTACGCCAAATACTTTGAGCCTTTATTTTATTAGCCAAATACTTCACGTGAGTCGATTTCTTGGAGAAGGCTTGTCGCGATATTATAATGTGCATAATTGAAGTTATTGTCGTGAAACACTGCAACACGTCAAGTTATTACAATCCGTAAAAAAACTATGTTTTTTTACGGATTTTATAAATACCTTTCATGATGGTAAAGAAAGAAAGGTATCCATAAACCAAAAAGTAATTTTACGAGGGAAGGGGTAAAGTAGGAAAAATTTCTTTCAACTACTTTTGGGTTAATGAGTGCAAGGGATTCTATGAAAATACGACGCAAGGAAATATTGCACACGAAAATACTACGCTTGGAAAATACGGTGTTTGGAAAATAAAGAGTCTGGAAAATGCGCCGAATAGAAAATAAAGCGCCCGAAAATACGGCACCGAATTTATAGCTTTCTAAACTAGAAACATGATAAACGAACCGATGTCAATTCAATATGGCAATTCAGCTATAAAAAAATTCATTGAAAATTTTTTTGAAAAGCACCAAAATTTCTTTTACTGTTGATTTTAGACACTATCTTGCAATTTTTTAAATTTATTCGTCAAGTTTTGATGAAATGAATCTTGTGAATCAAAAGACAATTAACAAAATTTTACGTGTTAAAATCTTGTTAGCCAATTTCGAAGTGGTGCGGCAGAGTTCCAAAATAAAAACTAGCAGAGAACAATGCATCTGGAAGCGAATTTACTACTCTGACTTTTCTTTAGTCTAATGACCAGTAGTCGACGCTCGTTTCCTGAGACTAGGGATTGCAATTGACGGGGAAATTGCCCTGACAACGGGGACGGGGGAAAACCCGTTTTCCCTGACGGNTCGTTTCCTGAGACTAGGGATTGCAATTGACGGGGAAATTGCCCTGACAACGGGGACGGGGGAAAACCCGTTTTTCCTGACAGTCCCCCGTTTTTTTTTTTGCATTTCACCATTCACAACAAACTTTTGTGAAAAAAAATAATAATTATGAAAAAAAAATTTTAAACAAATAACAAAAAGAAGACACAACTTAATTCTATTATGTTGATGTTATTTTCCCCGATCGGGGATCCCCGGCGTTTCCAGGGAATCTATTTCCCCGAAATCCCCGATTCCCTGATCGGGGACGGTCTTCAATTGCAATCCCTACCTGAGACCTCTTTAGAAACTTGTAAGTAATAAAATCTTGGATCGTGATCAAAGACAGAAAAATCAATATAAATTTGGGCAGAGTAACGGCCTTATTTTGACTGTATTCATTAAACTTAGAATAAGACTTTATATAGGTTTTAGAATTGAACCTTCAGAATTTATGAAAGTGTTTAATCATACATTTAGTGACTATCACTCACGAATTCAAAAAAGATTAAGACCTTAACCCTCAGAGTATTGAACCCTTAGTTATGGCTATTAAGATAGAGGGGCCAAATAGTTTGTTGACTTGTTTGTTTGGAGAAATTGGAATTTGGAAGTCTGAGTTAGACTTCCAGTTGAAAAATCACTTCCATCAATAGTTTAATAGGCAAATAGGTTTTGATTATATTATTTTCATTGTATCCCTTGTAATTGTAAGTTATATATTTTTTCAAAGTTTCAATTAGTATAATTACGTGATTTAGTCATGCCAATTAAGTGTAAGTTTTGCAGTTGTTCTTTTGAAAAGGATTCAGCCAGAGAACAGCACCGGTAAATAATTAATTACATATTAAACTAAAAGTAAAAGTTGAATACCATATAAAACAACTTTACTATAAATTTTCAGCAAAGGGAATGTTAACTCTCGCTGAAATCAATTTATTGGAGAAACGGTAGACTGGAATCCAAGTAAATCCTCTTCTTAAGAATAAAGTGAAATAAATGAGAATTAAAAAAATTAAGTGAAATTGAAAATCACCATAGTAGCAAAACTAAAAAAATTTTTGGCTCCTCTATCTTAATAGCCGTAGCTAAGGGTTCAATACTCTGAGCCTTAACCAGTTTGAACAAGTCTTAAACAAGTAGAAAGCAACTTTAGTTAGTTAAACAAGTAGTTAGCTAATTTAGTTTAGAATCGCTTTGAAGCGATTTTAAACTAAATGTTTCAATTGAACAATTAGCTGTAGAGAGGAATTATACATTACTTTTCAATCTCGCAGGAAAAGAGTTGCGTATATTTTGCTGCCAGAGAGGTGATCATGGGCTTTCGACAAATGTGACCAGTATTTATAATACTTTTGACAAATGAAAGGACCAATTAATACACATTGAAATACAAATTTCAAAAAAAAAAATTATAAACGTTGAAATATGTCACTATTCCATCTTTAAGGACTACCGCTTACTGGAATATCTTTGGGGTAGTACGGTAACTAACTCGGATCAGTTAAATAATTATCTTGCCCAAGTGAAAATTGGTGGTGGACGGCGGAAACTAAAAGCAGAAAGAGGAAATAAAGGCACGACAAAATGGCAATCCATCTAAGTAGGTTAGCTAAGCCGATTCCATGTAATATGTCAGTAGTCGCGCTGATAAAGTGCAACTCTACCATGTATATTGCATTTAGTTTAGAAATTGATAGAATTTTATTTGAGGCCAAGGTAGCGTGTCACATAGACAAATTTATATCATTCCTGATATATTGCAAGATGCGCCAAGAGTTTTGTTAGGTATAAATATTGTAAATATTCAATATCAAGGGAGTTTAGTAGCAAGAATTGGTAAAACATTTAACCTTTCTTTTAGTTGATCGTGGCGAAATATTCTGTTGACAATGCAAAACTTGACATTAAAATTGACATTGACATTGACATTGGAAGGGAAAAGTTAACCGGTTGACTAAGGCCAAAAGTGAAAGTAGAGAGTAATAATAATTTCACGAAACTTTCCATCTTTTCGCCAAGTTTATTTTCCGGAAATTAGAGCGAGAATTTAGTCGTACAGTAGAACTTAAACTTATATCCAGATATAGTAGCATCTTTTTGTCAAATTGGAAACAAAATTAAAATTAGGTTTAGGTTCAAGTGAGGGACCTAAAATTTAAATCTCCCTGTTATGTATATTATTTCAGGTCTTTAGAAGTGTTTTATAATAGCCTTTATCTCACATAAAACCTTATTCATTTTGTTTCATTATTCAAACTTACAGCATAAATTGATTCTAAGGTTAAATTTAATCTCTGAAAACAAAAAGATTACACAGTTTTATCAGCAATAATCGACTCTAATTGACTTGGTTTGTATAATAAATTAGGGCAGAAACTATTTCCAATTAGCAGTCTAATGAAACAATTTTTTTAAATAAAAACAATTAACAATTTTTTATAATCAATCGAATGAAGTTGAAATTATCAGGTTCTTTCTCAAGAGGTAAGTTTTTCGATTTTTATCAGCGAACTCCTTGATGAATTGGACGATGAGTGGGAGGTAGTTATGCTTTCATCGAATATTCTCTATCTTGTAGCGTGTTACTGTTTCATATTTTTTTCGGCAATAAGTCGCCAAATGTTACAACAGCTGGATCTTTAGAAGTTATCAAAGCAGCACTGCTGGCGATTACCAATGATCACCAGCATGTTGAAATCAGACATAATTCCCTAACGCTGTGTAAGACGGAAATGGATGGTGGTGATAGAGTTTGGGAAATGGTTCGGGGAATTGTAAGAGCAGGGTATGGTCTGAGGTCAAACAATCACTGGACGTAAATGTGAAAAATGAGATTCCTAATTGACTGTTTTGGGAGGGTTGTTGAATGGACAAGGGCTGGAAGAGTATTAGGATGACGTAACTCAATCAAAAAAATATTGACATCGACATTAGCATGCACAGCATGTTAAGGTCGGTGGCAGTAGCTTTGAATGGGTTTTGAATCATTCAAGAAAGTATAAATAGTAGATCCTTTCAAGCTATTGGAATCTCACTTCGAGATCAGATTTCATAACAACATAAGAACCACTCTTATCTAATAAAACCTCTCCAACAAATATGAAACTCATCAAATAATCATCCATTATTAGAGCATCAATAATAATCATCGATTTAGGATAATACTCCTAACAGGAGACAGTTATACGCCCTCCTGTAAATCATAGATTTCCAGCAGTATGATAAAGCAAGATTTTGTAAGGTATGAGAACCAAACTTCAGATGCCTCAAGAGGACATCTGTCGTCTGAATAGTGTAAGAGATGGACACAAGCGAAAGTGGAGAAAGGTCACTTTTCCATCCAACATGTGACAGATGCAAAAAATTGTAACTAAAATCATATGAATGAATTAAGCACTTACGGATGGGAGGTGTATTGGTTGACCTCTCAACTACAATCAAATTAATTGGATTATTTATTGACATGAGTATAGATAAGACTATTACTATATAATCTTTATAAGGCTTGAATTTTATAAAATATTCGCAAAATAGAACACTCTTTGAAGAATTTGGGACTAGTACTAAATAAGAAATCTAAGATAGGTACGATATCACGACAAAAAAAGTTTATTTTTAACTGGGACGAATATACGTAAGTCAGAGGCAATATTAGACTGCATACATCTAAAGATTCAAACATTCCACAAATTTTTGGCTACAGACACAACTACTACTCTCTACTACTTGTGTAATTGACGAGTAATAAATTGACATTTCGTGTCAACATTTACTGCTACCAAACATGCTACTGAATGCTTAAACTGTATCGAATAATTGAATAGTCATTGGTTGATTCTAAATTTGTAATCCCAATCACGATCACATTTTTGAAAAATTAATAAATAATGAAATAACCCGAGTTAGAATTCAACCAACTGAATTCAGTGTTAGAATCGAAACGAAATGTGTAGAGCATTGTCATATTGTTGTTACATTCTGTTAACAATAACTTGTATAATGGAATGCCATCAACTAATCACTAATCCTGACACTATCATACTAGACCCATTTCTAGGAGATAAAAATCAGTGTTGGACAAATGTAATATTTTACTCAAGATTGGATTTTCCATCACCGTATATCCCAATCGTCGTATCCACTTCAAAATACAAGTATCCTGAAAGATTCTTTTGTAAAAATATTCCATTATTGTCCTACGAATGTAGTAAAAGAATAATCGATGTCAACTATAGTATAAAACAAGTAGTCTGTGTTGAAGTTATATTAATCGACCCTCAAAAACAGAGGCAGATTCAAATAGCTTATTCATACCTATCAATTTACTGGGATCGTGTGAAAGAAACATCTAGAAATTCCTTAAGGACCATCAATCGTGCTACATTCCCAACAAATTTTAAAATCATGATAATATTTGAAAAAAATATGCCTCTACCGGAAATCATATGCCGTAAAAAATACGACGAAATTTATGCCGTTTTCTTATCAACTCCATTTACCATGATTTATGTCAAAAGTCAACTGTCAACATTCAAAAAGACATTCAACGTGAGTATCTACTTTTGTCACCCTGATCATTTTATAGTTTCTTCAGGCTTACGGTTAGCATTGACCCCGGGATATGTTCTTGACTGGGAAAAATTATTAAAATATCAAATACAATTTGTTCAAGAAAATATTCGCTTGAGACTAATTATTCGAGAAGAAACAACAGGGACAAATCATAATCAATTAGCTCTTGCACAGTTGTTAGAAAATTACTTTAACACTACCGATTTGCGTCATGTACGTTACTACTGGAAAAATTTTGGGGTTCATTCAATGTATAAGCGCGGGCTTCACGTCATCTTTCTCGACGCGCGAATAATCAACGATCGTAAATCAGCTTCTAGTCACATACTTTTTCTACCGGTGAAGTATCATCAGGACACCATTGTTACTTGTGGTGGACTCCAAAAATTTTTTACTTTTAATGATTATTTCCAACCATTTCAAAAAGTTGTTTGGATTATTTATCTTAACACTTTCATATCCNTTTTTACTTTTAATGATTATTTCCAACCATTTCAAAAAGTTGTTTGGATTATTTATCTTAACACTTTCATATCCGCAGTCATGTTCTTAACATGTATTTTTAAAATTAAAAACGCCCCAGATTCATCTACACTTTTGCTTTACTCCATTCTTCTTGAAGCTCCTTATAAGTTATCAGTCAAGTTGAACAAATTCCCGAGTTTTAATATCTTCTTTGGAACATTTCTTTGGATGGGTATGGTGACGACGGTTGGTTACAAAGCAATTGTCATAACCCAATTGGTAAAACCTTTGGAAATAATTGGTCTGAAATCACTCCAATTAGCTATAGAAAGAAACTATACATTACTTTACAAACCCGCTGGACAAGCTGGAGAGTTGCGTAAATTTTGTTGCGAAAAAGGTGACTGCGGTCTTTCCACAAAAGTGACAAGTTCTGCTGCGGGTTATAAAATCGCAAATGTTTCGCTACATAAGTNCTGCGGGTTATAAAATCGCAAATGTTTCGCTACATAAGTCTGAAAGAATTGAAATATGTCATGATGGCATCTTTAGAAATTACCGTTTACGGGAGTTCCTATGGGGCAGTGCAGTAACCAACAATAATCGGTATAAATCTTATTTTCATCAAGTGAAATTTGATGATGGACGACGTAATTTAAGAGCAGAAAAAAGAAAAAAAAGGCGAGACAAAATGGCANTCTGAAAGAATTGAAATATGTCATGATGGCATCTTTAGAAATTACCGTTTACGGGAGTTCCTATGGGGCAGTGAAATAACCAACAATAATCGGTATAAATCTTATTTTCATCAAGTGAAATTTGATGATGGACGACGTAATTTAAGAGCAGAAAAAAGAAAAAAAAGGCGAGACAAAATGGCAATTCATTTAAGTAGACTCGCTGAGCCGATTCCATGTAATATGTCAGTAGAGGATATTCTACTCAGATGTAATTCTACAATGTATATTGCATTTGTCGACGAAATTAACAACATGTTATTTGAGGCAAAGTACAATATGTCGCGTAATCGGATCTATCTCATTCCTGATCTTTTACAGGATGCACCAAAAGTTTTGGTAGGTATAAATATTGTAAATGTTCAATTTCAAGGGAATTTGGTAACAAGAATTGGAAAAACGTTTATAGAAGGAGGACTAAGTGCGAAAGTTATAAGTGACACTGAGTTTACAATGTTATTGAAGAGAGTGGAAAAAGTTAGGGATTTGCTTGGTATATTTCAGGATCCGTTATTGATACCAAAACCATTGGATTTTAGCACACGGCTTAGTGTCACTTTTTTTGTTTTTCTCATAGGTATTGCCATTTCTATTATTTCTAATGTATTAGAATTGTTAAATTTTAGCCAGTGGATGAGATACGTTATGTATAAGTTACAAACTTGATAGAATTGTAAATAGTTTAGCTGCAAAATAATGAAATTGAGAGCAGCAGGTTAGGTTCAATAATTGAGCATATTATTTCTAGTGGTACACGTCCTAAGAGTGTTAAGGCTTTTAGTATTCTTCATATCTTGCAACAACCAAAGAAGCCCGCTAACTTCACTGGTGAGTTCATCACGATGAACGAATGTCTTACAAGACATAATAGTAAATTAGTTCCCTGGAGAAGGGCCTCTTTTTGATTTTGAAATTTTGGAATCTAGTAAAGTAAAAGAAACAATTCACGTAATTTTATGCCAAGAGCACAATTGCACACACTGCACATAATATCACAGAAAGTAAATGTTTCGTTCCTTCACTATATTTGTTATACAAAAGCAACGTCATTTAACTTGTTTAAGCTGTGATTGTGATTAGTTGTCCACAGTTGGTGTTAACTTTAGTCACCTCTAGAAGTCATGGATCAATTTTTAGGTTTAACCCAATGCAAATATTACTCCGGAGCTCATAATACACAAATTAGTTGCATTTTAGCTCAACCGATCAGGTGACTCACTTGACCCCATGTTAACTTTGGTTACCTGTGGAGGTCAAAAATTAATTTTGAAAAAGAATAGTTGTAGTGTCTTGATGAAAGTTATTGTTCAGGGCAGNACCTGTGGAGGTCAAAAATTAATTTTGAAAAAGAATAGTTGTAGTGTCTTGATGAAAGTTATTGTTCAGGGCATTCCCAACATGATAACATTGATTATTTGTAGCGTTCTACCGAAGCTTCGGCCTGCCGAAGTCTTATCTTCGGCCTTTTGCCGAAGGTGTTGATGTGTGGTCTCAATCAAAAGGTCTAGTCTTTAAGGTATGCAAAAACACTACTCTAGGAATTTGATATCAGTTTATTAAATTTCTTTTGACTTAGCTTCCAGGAGTGAAATACGTCATAATAATAAAGTGTTAAGAGAAGAGACAAGGCACGATTCAGGATTTAAAAAAAATGCTGATTTGTTTAAATTATTAAAAGTCATATTATTGTCGACAGGTTTTCGTAAAGTTGTAAAATCATTTTTGAAAAGAACAAAATAGGTCATTACACATCTAATATTTATGAATCGAAAAGAAGTCGACTTTCCCTTCAGCACGGTGGGGAATTGACTTTTCTTCACCACAATATTTCTTGTCTCAACTTTAAATATTAAAAATCGAATTTTTTTAGTGATCTAAAATCCAAACCTTTAGTAGGATTAAGAATTGCTTTAGAATAAAATTTATACTGCAAATAAACTCATTTTTGACATTTAAAATTATTATTGAAAATCGGGTAAACAAATGTCAGAATTTTAATGCAGAACAAAATTTCTATCAGAGTTACCTTTCGATTGATACCTCACATCAAAACATTCGGCCAAACCTTCGGCGCGTGCGCAAGTCCCGAAGCCGGAGCTTCGGTCTTCGGCTAGTGGCCGAAGGGTACCCTTCGGTGGAACTCTAGTTATTTGTGGAATAACAGGTGCCAAAGTTAGCTTTAATTTGTGCATCCCCCTTTATCAACTATTTTTGCGATTTAGATCCGCGATGGTTCACCCCGTCATTCTCTTGAGATTATTAAGTAGTTTCGCTTCAGATAGATTAGAAATTATGGACAGAAAATTGTTCTGCTTCTTCAAATATTCAAACAAATTCATAAGCACCATCCTAGTCAATACGATGTGAGTATTTACTTTTGTTATTCTGATCATTTCATAGTTTCGTCAGGTTTACGAATAACTGTCTCTAGGATATTTTCTTGTTCGGGATACATTATTAAAACAACAAATACAATTTGTACTAGAAAAAATACGTTTGAGACTCGTTTATTCGAAGAAACAGATGGAACAAGTCGTAATCAAACAGCGCTTATACAATTGTTAGAAAATTACTTAAACACTACTGATTCGCATCATGTAGGTTACTACTGGAGTAATACTACTAAATTGAATTCAAAGTATGAGAGAGGACTTCATGTCATCTTCCTCGACACTTGAATAATCAACGATTTCAAATCAGCTTCTAGTCACATTCACTTTCTACCTATAAAATACCATAAGGACACAATCGTCTATTGTGACGGGCTAGAATCATTTCTCACTTCCACTGAATATTTGCAACCTTTTCAAAAAGTTGTGTGGATTATTTTTCTTAATACGCTTGTATCTGCGGCCATTTTTTTTAGCATGTATTTTCAAAATCAAAAAGGCTCCCGACTCTTCTATGCTTTTGCATTACTCCTTGTTCCTCGAAGTTTCATACAACTTATCGTCCAAGTTGCTTCAGTTCCCTTAATATCTTTTTTGGAACATTTCTTTGGATGGCGATGGTGTTAACGGTTGGTTACAAAGCAAGTATGATAACTCAATTGGTCAAACATATGGAAACATTTAGTTTAGAATTACTTCAATTAGCTACAGAAAGGAATTATACATTACTTTACAAGCCCGCCTGAAATGCCGGAGAGTTGCGTAGCTTTTGCTGCCATATAGGGGGTCACGGGCTTTCGACAGAAGTGACCAGTTTTTATAATAGTTTTGAAAGATCAAGGGACCGCCTACCAATATACAGTGCAATACCAAAGATAAAGAAGTTTATAAACGTTGAAATATGTCACGATGCTATCTTTCACGAATACCGCTTACAGGAGTTTCTTTGGGGTAGTAAGGAATACAAACTGGATTAATATTAAATAATAATTTTGCTCAAGTGAAAGATGATGGAGGACGACGGAATTTAAGAGCAGAAAAGAGGAAAGAAAGGCGCGACAAAATGGCAATCCATCTAAGTATACTTGCTGGGCCGATTGCATGTAATATGTCAGTAGCGGATGCGCTGTTCAAGTGCAACTCTACCATGTATATTGCATTTATAGATGAAATTGATAGTATGTTATTTGATGCAAAGTACATTATGTCGCACAGTCGGATTAATATCATTCCTGATACTTTCCAAGATGCGCCAAAAATGTTGGTAGGTATAAATATTGTAATTATTCAATATCAAGGGAATTTGGTAGCATAAATTGGAAAAACATTTATAAGAGGACTAAATTCTAAAGTTATAAGTGAAGATGAGTTTACAATGATATTGAAAAGAGTGGAGAGAGTTAGGGATTTGCTTGGTATATTTTAGGATCCATTGTTGATACCAAAGCCGTTGGATTTTGGCACATCGCTTAGTACTACTCTTTGTTTTGCTCATATGTATTGCAATTTGTGTTATTTCTATTACATTAGAATTGTTAAGTGCTAGCTACTTCGCCGTTGGCAATCTAAGATTCGGATCGAACCTGAAACGATCCTATAACGATGAACATACGACGTGGAAACATCCTCTTTCAGCCAATTGCAGCTTCACATGTTTGTAGCTTTCCGTTCTATTTCAGCTTTATTCTAGTGGAATTCTTTTAACTTAAATTTTTCATTGACTTCAAATTGGTTCTGTTTTTTCCGTTTTAAATAGCCGTTTACGTTATTAATAGTGTTAAATAATCCATGATGATTTCGTATAATGAATAATAAAAATCGTCGTCGATTTCGCACATTTTTAAGGATATTCTGTAAAAATTTTCTTTAATTACAAATTATAAGAATTGGTTAGACATATCGCAAACGTTATACTCTGGAATATAACACATAGGATTTAATCAACAAAGCAAACTCGCAGTGTATGTTCGGGATATGAAAGTGACGGTGTTACTTATATGTCCAAACATCACTAAATAACCAATGACACTTGCGACCAACTCATAGGTGAATTAGTCTTGTAATTTGTAAGTTAGTCACATATTCTGATCTACTCTCAGTTCTAGTGGCTCTTCTGTGTCTAAATAGCAACTCTGTTGCTTCTCCACTGTTGCTTTGTTCTCTCTATTCTTTCTTTGTGTTCAGGTTATCTGAATTAATAACTTTTTCGTGCTTAGTATGTACGGAAAAGATTTTGGTCCGTACATATTTCCCTCCATGGTCCTTATTTGCTACTGTTTTATACCAAATTTTCTGGAACAAAGTGCTCAGGAATCGACAGAACTAAACTGTGGCATGATTTTCATGTTTGCAATGGTACGTTCATTACAAATAGAATGAAAAATTTATTGAATTTCTTATCGTTCCCGGATCGTTTCCTTATCGTTCCGTTTCGTTTAGGATTGATAAAAAATAATCGTTTCGTTTCGATTGAGAATTAAGTTTATCATTTCGTTTAGGTCCATGTTGGAAACGAACCCAACCGATCCGTTAACATGGCAACAGCTGGCGTTGATGCACTCTAGGTTATTTGCCTTTCGATTCCTATATTAGGTTTAAAAATCTCGCAAAAAATTCGAAAAATTGATGTACTCGTAACTAGGAATGTTTTACGTCACCTGTATGTCACACTAAATCTTATTCGCATAATTTCTTTCGTTGTTGTTAGGTATAAATTGATAATAGATTAGTTAAAGTTCACCGGTGAAAAAAAAATATACTACTTTATTAGCAAAAATTGAGGCTAATTGGCTTGCTTTGTACAAAGAGGTAGGGTATAAACTTACAGAGCAAATACTCGGAAAATTTCATCAAAATTGGTTTGTAGATTAATGAATAGTAAGCAAAAAATCATTTTACTGAAACAATTCACCAGAAAATTACATTGGTGTCCATTTTCCAAAGTATGTTTCTGTTTATGCTCAGTAATCAAATACCTGCCAACCGATTTTGATGAAATTCTCTGAGAATGTATTAAATCAATGTATCGGTTGAATTCAGTTTTCATCTTTTACTCAAGTATTTTGTAGCCGATAATGTAGAAAATAGCTGAAAACTGTTAGTTTACTCAAGGTTGCTATGAGGAATTAATCTAAAATGGCTATCATAAGGTTAGCCAATAACTCATTTTTTTTTCAAAATTAAATTTTTTAGCTTTGGTTTCCGAGCGGAAACCAGTTAAGTTGTCAAGGTAAGTTTAAAAAATAAATACAAATTGCATAATTTCAAAGTAGCGCATAATTTTGCATAATATTGCATAATTTTGCACAATATTGCATAATTTTTCACAACATTGCATAATATTGGGGAGAAATTTGAAATTTTGCTGTGGTTAACCAAATGATGCCCAGCAATTTAATGAACACAGCGTAATAACGCAGCAAACCTCGGCACCATATCTAGTAGTACTAGTGTATAGATCTTAAATTTTAGTCTCCGTGTGGTAAATTGGAGAGAAAAGTTATTTAACAGGTAATAAGCGGCNAGATCTTAAATTTTAGTCTCCGTGTGGTAAATTGGAGAGAAAAGTTATTTAACAGGTAATAAGCGGCTAAATGTATTTACAAGTTAAAAGGCTCAAACTTAGAAAATACAGTTTTATGGTTATTCTGACTGCGATTATTACAACTATGGAATCATCGTTGTAGGACGGAATTTTCAACAATTAATTTAACAATTAGACAATATTAAAAAAAGATTGGTGGAGTGAAACAACGCTGAATATACTAGTCANCAACAATTAATTTAACAATTAGACAATATTAAAAAAAGATTGGTGGAGTGAAACAACGCTGAATATACTAGTCAAATTATGAACACGAATTTTTTTTAATGTTGCGCTTCGTTAAATCTATATTTGAAAAGTACGACTTTGTTACTCGCAAAGAGGTAGAGGTTTTCAACTTTATGGTTGTCAAGTTGCGATAGCATGAAAACAGCGAATCCAACGACCTTTAGAACTAATTTTGTGAGTCGGATTTCAGCACATAAAATCGTATGAACTGAAATATTTAGCGCATAATTTGGTCGTCCTTGCCAATCACTGTTCCTTATTGTCAGCTTCGCTCGTCACTACAAAAATTGATTACATCGGAAGTGCCATTGAACTCAGACTACCACATTAACAAAACATGTTTTATACGATACTTAATTTTAAAATTAATGAGTCTCGCCTTTTCCTAAGGTNACTACCACATTAACAAAACATGTTTTATACGATACTTAATTTTAAAATTAATGAGTCTCGCCTTTTCCTAAGGGTTTACGCTGTAACCAATTTTCTGTCTCTGCGCTGTTTATTATACACTTGTGTAATTCTTGCTAGATTTAAATAAACAATTTGACAGAGACATTGAGACTGACTCACTCCCTGTTCGCCCACTGGTCTTGTCTGCCACGTCACACTAGTAGTGTGACACTACACTTCAGTATGATACAGTACACCATTATCTCAAAAATACAGAATTTCGACAAATAGTATTTAATCTGATTATCTGATTTTAACTTTTATATTTTTTAGATAAAGTTTGTTGATTGTTATTTTTTCAAAATATTTAATTTTGAAAAAAAAATGAGTTATTGGCTAACCTTATGATAGCCATTTTAGATTAATTCCTCATAGCAACCTTGGATACAATTTTATTTAGAAATAATCTCTAAACTTTTATAATGAAAATGAACACTCTTTGGTTGTGTTCATTAATGCATTTAATGCAGGAAAATACGACATGGAAAACACATCCTGGAAAATAAGGTCTAAAAAAATACAGCCAAAATTTGGTAAGAATAAAAGTCCTCAAACATATTTAAGGTTTTTTTTTTTTTTTTTTTTTTTTTTTGAAAGTAAAAGTGACTTTATTTTAACTTGAATGTAAATTAACATTTAAATGAACGAAAATCAAAAATAAAATAATTAATTCCAAACACCAGAAGTTTCAATTGCAATTGGTGCGAAAATGAATTGATTTTGAGAAGTTAATTGATATTTCTTAATCTTCTTCTCTTCAGCAATTCTGGAGGCCGATCCAATTAGTACTGAAGTATCACGTATATATGAAGCAGCATAGGTATCTGTACAAGTAAAATCCCAAATTAGTGCCTGTCCTTTGGACCAAGGTATTAAAGTCATTCCATCCGGTTTTTTTCCATCTGCTCGAAAGCATCCATTCNGTGCCTGTCCTTTGGACCAAGGTATTAAAGTCATTCCATCCGGTTTTTTTCCATCTGCTCGAAAGCATCCATTAGGTTCTCTAATTGATGGAACTTCTGCTGACCGAAGCGCACGAGCAATAACATCATTGACAGAATCGTGACGAAANCTCTAATTGATGGAACTTCTGCTGACCGAAGCGCACGAGCAATAACATCATTGACAGAATCGTGACGAAACCTTCTCCCGTTGCTTGATTTACAAGACAAGCCATGGCGACCCCATTCGTCAACTTCTGTTCCACAAGGACATTTATGGGGGACACAGATTCGACATCCTAGTCGTCAACAGCAAGCGATTCTGAATGAGTTGTCGGGGAGAAAGGTTCCAACTTGAGGAGATGGTAATGTTTGTAGCCATGCACCTGATTCAAGGGATGTAGAGGCTAAAATCCTAGCCGTATCCTCTTGTGATTTTGATGAGTATAGGAGACGTTGAGATAACAAATCTAAAGTAGGCCGTTCCCATGAGATCTGATAACTTCGTTGTTCTTCGGAAGGTAGTATTTGATTTGTTATTTCATTCCATAGTTTTTGAGCCTTATCAACTGCCGAGTCGCAGATATCGGGGATTAAATTCGAAATCAAATCTTGAACACTATAGACAGATGACAAAAAGCTGGAATTGCTAGATCTTAAGCATGTTTAATTATTCTAAAGTTGACTTGAGAGTATCATCATAAATTTTCAAAACATCAGGTCTTCTCCACGTAGGAGACCAACGGAGGAAATATACTAAGCGAGGAATCGATAAAGATTGGCGTAATAGGACGTAACCAGAGTAGGAAGAAACGAATTTAAGACGCTTTGCGAAAAATTTAAGTTGATTAATTTTTTCGTTTAGAATCTTNGAGATCTGATAACTTCGTTGTTCTTCGGAAGGTAGTATTTGATTTGTTATTTTATTCCATAGTTTTTGAGCTTTATCAACTGCCGAGTCGCAGATATCGGGGATTAAATTCGAAATCAAATCTTGAACACTATAGACAGATGACAAAAAGCTGGAATTGCTAGATCTTCAGCATGTTAATTATTCTAAAGTTGACTTGAGAGTATCATCATAAATTTTCAAAATATCTGGTCTTCTCCACGTTGGAGAACAACGGAGGAAATATACTAAGCGAGGAATCGATAAAGATTGGCGTAATAGGACGTAGCCAGAGTAGGAAGAAACGAATTTAAGACGCTTTGCGAAAAATTTAAGTTGATTAATTTTTTCGTTTAGAATCTTCTCGATGGATAAATCTGAAATAGGAGATCCCAGCAAAGAAGAGTTAGATTTGTCCATCAATCTAATTCCTGGGGCGCCTTCATTAAATTTGTTCAAGATGTCCAATTCATATTCATGACTAGCATTTCCCATGATGGTTAGTTCACATTTTTTGTAATTAGGTTTCAATCAAATGTCTTCAGCCATTTCAAAGATTTTTTCATATCATGTAATGTTTTCTCCGGAGTATCCGCAATAGTCGCATCATCTAAATACGAAACATTAAATTCTGTTTCGACGGCTTCTACGATCTTTTGAGTCAACAAGCAGAACAGCGCAGGACCAAGCAGGTCTCCTTGTTGAATTCTCCGCTGGGAGAGGATTACATTTTCTCCGAAGTATAGAAAACTTGAATCGTGATAAGATTGATTGATGAAAAAGAAGAACGAAGGAAAATCTTCAAGTACTAAGTTCAAAAGGTTATTACTCCGAATTTCATTAAATGCATTTTGAAAGTCGATTTCTAAGAAGACTCTGGGACTTAGATGTTCTGTATTAAAATAAACTTTTGCTGCGTTGGCACCAGCCTCTACTCCTTCTTTAATTTCTACTCCAAGTTGATGAGGTGTTAATTTAGGGGCTAAAATTGGAATAATTCTACTTGAGATTATTTTTGCTATTAGTCTTCTCCATGTATTTCCCACAGCAATTGGACGAATTCCTCTTCCCTTTTTCAAGTGCAGTTAAGGACCCTCCAAAGAATATAGGACGAATGGATTCAGGAATCTTTCCGCAAATAATCAATTTTGTGAAAGTTTTGATACTATTAATCAAAAAATCACATTCTACTTCGGAAAGGGTGAGGAGTAAATCTTTTAAAATTTGTGGTCGGATCCCATCAAGACCTCCAGCAGATTCAGGTGGAAATGAGGATATAGCTCTGAGAATTTCTTCGTTATTTATGTCCAACGAATTGTCTTCGAACTGAAAAGATTCTGGGAACTGTGTAGGTTCAGGGTGTGTGGGATGTCGTAAAATTAATGAATTCAAAGTGTCTTGAGAATAAGGAGCAATTAATTCATCCGAGGTGAGAAGACGAATTGCTCCTGAAATGCCACCATCAGATAATTTGGCTTCTACCTTTTTTCCAAATTAAGAAGGAGATTGGTCGTAACTGTCCTAGAAAATATCTTTTGAAATAGAATTAGAAGAATCCCAATTGGAGATATTAAGTTTTCGACCAAAAGGCGAAAATATGCCCATTTCGTTAGATTTGTGACTTTTTCTGAACGGTTGGGAACCTGAAGTGTGTGATATGAAAAGCAGAACAGATTGATCCAAGCTGATTCTGAATTAGTGTTCCGCATGGCTCAGCTTTTGGTATGAGCCAGAGCCACATTGGGCCGCATGGCTCAATATGGCTCATGGTTCACCCGAGCGGTGAGCCAGCTCATGANTGGCTGAATGAGCCATGGCTCATGGTTCACCCGAGCGGTGAGCCAGCTCATGAGCCGCACTTTTGTTGAGCTGGCTCATGAGCCAGAACCATGGCTCATTGAGCCATGGCTCTCAACATAAAGAAAAANGCCATGGCTCAATGAGCCATGGCTCATGGCTCAACATAAAGAAAAAAAATTTTCCCGTTAATATGCACATTTTGCTAAAAGTGAGAATGCCCTAGTGAGAATAAGCCAATACAAATCATAATTGTGAACTGGCTAAAGGCAAACTGACTTTCAGTGACCAAAAATTCCAAAAATTAAAAAAAAGTGATGATTTGGAAGAGAAAAAATGAAAAATTAGAGGAAAAGTGGAAGAATTTAGGAAAAAAGTTGAGCCATTGAGCCATGGCTCACAAGTTTCGTTGAACTGGCTCATGAGCCATAGCTCTGGCTCAAAATTACTACAAGAGCCAGAGCCATGCACTGGCTCTGGCTCAGAAATTTTTGTGAGCCAGCTCGAGCCAGAGCCAGAGCCATTGAGCCAGCTCATGAGCCAGAGCCAAGCGGAACACTATTTTGTATTAGATTTGATGACCTCTTGGAGGCATTCGTTTAAAGTGTGGGTTAAAAATGATCCAGCTCCTTTGAGAAGAGGTACTCTTCTCAACGGGGGGATGGATTTCTTCAGCTCTGCAATGTGTTTACCAAAGTCGTTTGTAGTTGATGACTCAAACAAATTCTTTAGTTTAATGCTAATGAAGTGTGAATGTGAATGGCGTGTAGGTCCAATTCTTCTTATTTCTGTATGTGGGAAGCAGATTTTGACACATTTTTACGAATGTTATCATTGTTGCAGAAGTTTTTTTTTTCTGGTACATTCATCACAATCCCAGAGTAATTTTTTGGGGATAGTTCTAAGTGGTTCTTCCAAGACTGTATCCAAAATCCATNCCCAGAGTAATTTTTTGGGGATAGTTCTAAGTGGTTCTTCCAAGACTGTATCCAAAATCCATTCTAGTCCAAATTTTTTAAACAATTGTTTTTTAGAGACTTGGTTATCCATTTCAATTTCTATTACATCCTCAGTTTGGAGGTTTTCAAGTTCTGTNATGGCTCATGGTTCACCCGAGCGGTGAGCCAGCTCATGAGCCGCACTTTTGTTGAGCTGGCTCATGAGCCAGAACCATGGCTCATTGAGCCATGGCTCTCAACATAAAGAAAAAAAATTTTCCCGTTAATATCCACATTTTGCTAAAAGTGAGAATGCCCTAGTGAGAATAAGCCAATACAAATCATAATTGTGAACTGGCTAAAGGCAAACTGACTTTCAGTGACCAAAAATTCCGAAAATTAAAAAAAAGTGATGATTTGGAAGAGAAAAAATGAAAAATTAGGGGAAAAGTGGAAGAATTTAGGAAAAAAGTTGAACCATTGAGGCATGGCTCCAAAGTTTCGTTGAGCTGGCTCATGAGCCATAGCTCTGGCTCAAAATTACTACATGAGCCAGAGCCATGNGGGGAAAAGTGGAAGAATTTAGGAAAAAAGTTGAACCATTGAGGCATGGCTCCAAAGTTTCGTTGAGCTGGCTCATGAGCCATAGCTCTGGCTCAAAATTACTACATGAGCCAGAGCCATGCTCTGGCTCAGAAATTTTTGTGAGCCAGCTCGAGCCAGAGCCAGAGCCATTGAGCCAGCTCATGAGCCAGAGCCAAGCGGAACAATATTTTGAATTAGATTTGATGACCTCTTGGAGGCATTCGTTTAAAGTGTGGGTTAAAAATGATCCAGCTCCTTTGAGAAGAGGTACTCTTCTCAACGGGGGGATGGATTTCTTCAGATCTGCAATGTGTTTACCAAAATCGTTTGTAGTTGATGACTCAAACAAATTCTTTAGTTTAATGCTAATTAAGTGTGAATGTGAATGGCCTGTAGGTCCAATTCTTCTTATTTCTGTATGTGGGAAGCAGATTTTGACACATTTTTACGAATGTTATCATTGTTGCAGAAGTTTTTTTTTTCTGGTACATTCATCACAATATTGATCCCAGAGTAATTTTTTGGGAATAGTTCTAAGTGGTTCTTCCAAGACTGTATCCAAAATCCATTCTAGTCCAAATTTTTTAAATAATTGTTTTTTAGAGACTTGGTTATCCATTTCAATTTCTATTACATCCTCAGTTTGGAGGTTTTCAAGTTCTGTNAATTGTTTTTTAGAGACTTGGTTATCCATTTCAATTTCTATTACATCCTCAGTTTGGAGGTTTTCAAGTTCTGTTCCTGTATGAGAAATGTTTGATTTAGAATGGTTATTATCATGTATTTTTGAAATTAATTTTCTCTCTTCTGCTAATTTCACTGCTGCTTGTTGTCTTTTTGAAAGCAATCTGTTTGTTGATCTGGTTGTCATGACATTAGTTCAGACTTGAAACTCGGAAGTGATTGTAAGCTAAGGAGAAATTCAAATTCTATGATAGTATCTTAACTTTGTCTTTAAGAATGAGATGTGTAGTAAAGGCCTTCACATATACTATAATTTCAAAAAGACTTAGCTTGTCAGTTTAGAATTTGATCTCGAACAATATATTTGATGTGAGTAGTGTTGATAAGGAACAGCTCCTGTAGTATTGACGATTACAAGATCATAATCCAACGTCCTAGATATAAGCGAGACGGGTGATAGCATCTCCAAATATTTTCAAGCACAAGGATATGTTTGTAGTAAATCGGGTGTTTAAGGTTGGTTATTTAACTCTGATTGGTTTTTAACTCTGGTTGGTTTTTTTAATTTTTATAATTCGAGAATTAACAAACCAAACAAAGTGTAAACAACTCATTTTCAAAAATAAGTTTAAAAAAATCTTCNTTATAATTCGAGAATTAACAAACCAAACAAAGTGTAAACAACTCATTTTCAAAAATAAGTTTAAAAAAATCTTCGTTCCATTTCAATTTTTTAATAAGAGTGAGTGAGTGTTCATTAATTGCTAAGAGAATCAAATATTTTTTGAGCTGTTCACTTTTCAATTTTTTTTTGCAGTTGCGAGTGAGTGCGACAAATTGTTTTTGGACAATCAATTGGACGATGGTTTNAAATTGTTTTTGGACAATCAATTGGACGATGGTCTCATACAAGTGGTGATCATCGAAAATTCTTCAATCTTGTGGCTGACACTCTTGGACCATCATCTCAAGATCGTGACAAGGATCAAATCATAGGATACAGAAAGCAGAAGGTCTTTTTCAAAATACTTATTCATTATCAACAAAATATTATCACGATTCCCTGACAACCTAAATCAATGCTTGGAATACTGAAATCAACCAATCAGGACAAGCTAAGTCTAATTTTTTTTAAGTATATGTGACGACCCACGTTACTATCATTTTTTCACTCGTTAAAAATAGAAGATACTATCACGGAATCTGAATTTATTTAGAATTAATCCAATCTGACGAGGATTTCTAAGACACACAGTTCCTCATAACATCTTACAATTCCGAGAAAGCACTTCCAATAGAACATTTTTTCTCTCCGGATTTTTTCTCTCTTGAAAACTACCACTTTGGAGAAGACACATTTCGGAGAAGACACATTTCGGAGAAAATACATTTCGGAGAAAATACATTTCGGAGAAAACACATTTCGGAGAAGACACTTTTCCAACTGGACTTCTCTCTCCAATACAACTGGTTCTCCAACCGTTTGAAATCCGAATCTGGTCTTTTGACAAGCTAAGTCAAATTTTTTCTTACATATAGTATATGTGGCTCAAAAGACTACTTTTTCTTTTCTTGGATATATTGGATTTATAAGATACTATCACACGATCTGTATTTATCTAGGACCCTATCAAAATGAATTCCTTCATTGCATCAGGATTTCCAAATTAGTCCCTGCCACNTTATAATTCGAGAATTAACAAACCAAACAAAGTGTAAACAACTCATTTTCAAAAATAAGTTTAAAAAAATCTTTGTTTCATTTCAATTTTTTAATAAGAGTGAGTGAGTGTTGATTAATTGCTAAGAGAATCAAATATTGTTTGAGCTCTTCACTTTTCAATTTTTTTTTGCAGTTGCGAGTGAGTGCGACAAATTGTTTTTGGACAATCAATTGGACGATGGTCTNGAGTGAGTGCGACAAATTGTTTTTGGACAATCAATTGGACGATGGTCTCATACAAGTGGTGATCATCGAAAATTCTTCAATCTTGTGGCTGACACTCTTGGACCATCATCTCAAGATCGTGACAAGGATCAAATCATAGGATACAGAAAGCAGAAGGTCTTTTTCAAAATACTTATTCATTATCAACAAAACATTATCACGATTCCCTGACAACCTAAATCAATACTTGGAATACTGAAATCAACCAATCAGGACAAGCTAAGTCTAAGTTTTTTTAAGTATATGTGACGACCCACGTTACTATCATTTTTTCACTCGTTAAAAATAGAAGATACTATCACGGAATCTGAATTTATTTAGAATTAATCCAATCTGACGAGGATTTCTAAGACACACAGTTCCTCATAACATCTTACAATTCCGAGAAAGCACTTCCAATAGGACATTTTTTCTCTCCGGATTTTTTCTCTCTTGAAAACTACCACTTTGGAGAAGACGCATTTCGGAGAAGACACATTTCGGAGAAAATGCATTTCGGAGAAAACACATTTCGGAGAAGACACTTTTATAACTGGACTTCTTTCTCCAATACAACTGGTTCTCCAACCGTTTGAAATCCGAATCTGGTCTTTTGACAAGCTAAGTCAAATTTTTTCTTACATATAGTATATGTGGCTCAAAGGACTACTTTTTCTTTTCTTGGATATATTGGATTTATAAGATACTATCACAACATCTGTATTTATCTAGGACCCTATCAAAATGAATTCCTTCATTGCATCAGGATTTCCAAATTAGTCCCTGCCACNATCTGTATTTATCTAGGACCCTATCAAAATGAATTCCTTCATTGCATCAGGATTTCCAAATTAGTCCCTGCCACCTAGGATTTCAAACAAAATACTCTCCAGAAAACAAAGAAGGGCTGCCAAGTTAGGTGAAATAAACAATATTGGGTTCGAAGCGACAAAACATTTATCCTTGAAAGAAATCAATGATTCCAGCAATAGCAATCAAGATGAAGTTTTAGATACAACTACTAACTCAGAAATCACTGAATCCATACCAAGAATCGTTCCATCATCTTCTTCACAAAGAAGTTCGATTCGTGATCTAGGAATCTCATGGCTAATCTTAACCCTGGAGGTTGACATCGAATGTGCAGTTTCTAAGAATATTCTATGGGAACGATTCGAAACATACCGAAAATCTTTACATTTTAACGGCGTCACTCCAGTAACATTAGGAAACTGGGTCAAATTATGTTTTCCCCGAGTGTCATCGAAGCGCAGATACAGCGGTTTCAATGGACCACATTTCTTTGGAATTCGATGGAAGACAGTAGAATCTAAAATTTCAAATAACCTTGGATCCAAATTAGCTTCATTAAGATCAGGGATACACNGATGGAAGACAGTAGAATCTAAAATTTCAAATAACCTTGGATCCAAATTAGCTTCATTAAGATCAGGGATACATACACTCCACAGAGTACCAAAAGGAGCACGTTTCGCACTACGATCTGCACTAATGGAATGCATCAATAACGTCGAAACCAATAATTCAGAGGAATCTTGGAATGATCTTTTATTCTTCCCATACATCACCTTACAAATACCAAACCATGATGACAAAGAGCTCAACCTTGCTACCTTCGTCAAGAAGAATGTCGAAAACTGGAATTTGATAAAAAGAGAAGCAGTACCCCTGAATATGATGGACTATGGATACTCCCCTTCGAAGATATGGAAGAAAGTGGAATCAAAGCTAAGAGATGGAGACATATCAGGAGCCATACGTCTCACTTCCGACGATACTATTGCGTCTGACCCCGTTGAAACACTNAGAGATGGAGACATATCAGGAGCCATACGTCTCACTTCCGACGATACTATTGCGTCTGACCCCGTTGAAACACTAGACGCGCTTAAACAAAAACACCCCCTTCATCCAACTCCTAATCATTTCCCTACAAATTGTGACATTATAGATTTTAATTGGATCATCGAAGAACCCGAAATCTTGAAGGCAATTTCTTCTTTCCGTCCAGGTTCAGCCGCAGGTTTAGACGGCTTACGTCCACAAATCTTGAAAGATATCCTGTTTAATCATTCGAATACTGAGACTAGTGAGCTACTCGAATCAATCAAGAGAATATTAAATTTGATTTTATCCGGTAAAGTCCCTGAAAATATTTGTCCCATACTTTTTGGAGGATCATTAACCGCTCTTTCAAAGAAAACTGGAGGTATTCGACCCATTGAGGTAGGGAATACATGGCGACGTCTAGCAGCTAAGATTATAACAAAACGAATTTCTACATCTTTATCACTCGATTTTCTCCCTAGTCAGCTTGGAGTTGGTGTCCAAGGGGATGCAGAAGCAGGAGTCCAAACAGCTAGATCATACTTCTCTTCGTCACACAACACAAGAAAAGTATTTGTTAAAATTGATTTCAAAAATGCTTTCAACGAAGTGAGACGAGATACCTTATTGGAGAGGGTGAAGATTAGGCTTCCTGAAATCTACCATTTTGTGTTACAATGTTATACAAATCCCAGTCAAATTTTCTACGCTGACAATTCTCTACTATCCGATCGAGGTGTCCAACAAGGAGATCCTCTTGGTCCTGCTTTATTCTGTCTCATCGTTCGGCCAATTGTCGAAAAAATAAAATCTGAACTTAACAATTGGTACTTAGACGACTGCACAGTAGCTGATTCACCAGAAAAAGTATATGAAGACCTTGAAAAAAATTTTCTTCTGGCTAGTGAAGTCGGGCTTTCTCCAAATTTTTCAAAATGTGAGATCGCCATCCTGGGATTCTGTGATGAAGATATGNTTGAAAAAAATTTTCTTCTGGCTAGTGAAGTCGGGCTTTCTCCAAATTTTTCAAAATGTGAGATCGCCATCCTGGGATTCTGTGATGAAGATATGCAGAAACTAATTTTTTCAAAATTTGATAAAATTTGTCCTGGAATTCAAATTATCAAACCATGTGATGCCACTCTTCTGGGATCTCCCATCTCTAACGAAGCGATTCAAAAATGNGGAATTCAAATTATCAAACCATGTGATGCCACTCTTCTGGGATCTCCCATCTCTAACGAAGCGATTCAAAAATACCTTGAGGATAAAACAAACAAGCTGAAAAATTTGGAGAACGTTTGAAGAATATTTCAAGTCACTCTGCCTATTTNCCTTGAGGATAAAACAAACAAGCTGAAAAATTTGGAGAACGTTTGAAGAATATTTCAAGTCACTCTGCCTATTTTCTTCTTAGACATTCATTCTCCATTCCCCGTCTAATTTTTTTCCTGCGAAGCTCCCCTACATGGAAAGATGAATACAGTTTAAGTCTATACGACGAAACCCTAAGATCAATCCTGGAAAAAATTATCAACTCAAACCTCACTGATCAGGCTTGGTTACAATCATCACTTCCCATCAAAAAAGGANTCCTGGAAAAAATTATCAACTCAAACCTCACTGATCAGGCTTGGTTACAATCATCACTTCCCATCAAAAAAGGCGGTCTTGGGATAAAACATGCAGTAAACTTGGCGATTCCGTATTTTCTTGCGTCATTCTACAGTGTCGAAAATCTCATTTCTACTTTATTACCTGAATATATTCAAATTGATTCGTCTCTGAAGGAAGCTGAAGAAATTTGGTCTTCAAGAAAGCTTGAAAACATTCCAGAAGAATCTACACGAAAATCCCAAAATTCTTGGGAAGAACCTCAACAAAAAATTCTTCTTTAATTACTATTCTCAAATTGCTCTTCTGATGAATATAAAGCATGGTTGATATCTTCAACTATTCCAGAAACTGGAGCTTGGCTTGGGGCACTGCCATCACCTCAACTTGGAACTTTACTGATTGATGAAGTTTTTAGGATATCTTGCGGACTTCGTCTAGGAACTCAAATTTGCTTCTCACATCTTTGTTCCTGCGGATTAGAAGTAGACGAAACGGGATTTCACGGTATTTCTTGTAAGAGGAGAAAAGGGAAATTCTCAAGACGATGGAATCAATGATATCATTCTCAGAGCGCTCAGATCAGCAAGATTTCCATGTATTAGAGAACCTCCAGGACTTTCAAGATTAGATGGAAAACTTCCTGATGGAATGACACTAGTACCCTGGTCGACAGGAAAATCTCTGGTTTGGAATTTCACATNACCCTGGTCGAGAGAAAAATCTCTGGTTTGGAATTTCACATGCATTAATACTTATGCTCAATCGTATATTTCATTCACATGTAAGGATCCAGGAGCAGCAGCACTATTAGCCGAAGCTAGGAAGATACGGAAATACAATTTTCTACCGGAAAATAAGTTCTATTTTGTTCCAGTAGCAGTTGAATCAAGCGGAGTTTGGGGACCTAAAGGACTAAACCTTTTGAAGAAAATTGGAAAATTCATTTAAATTGCATCAGGGGAACCAAGATCTACATCTTTTCTAATTCAACGAATCAGTTTGGCAATTCAGCGTGGTAATTCTGCGTCGATTCTGGGAACACTAACAAAAGGAAAACACCTAGAAGAGTTTTTTTATCTATAGCTTATCACCATTGTTCATATTTCCTTATTAAGTTTATTAAAATTAAGATGTTAATTCAAAAACAAAAAAAAAATTTAAACACTTTATCGCGGCTCCAATATATGTCATGATTTTTATATAAGTTTAAAGAATATTTTCATTAAATTTTTTAATAATTTTTCGATATAGTAATCAGACAAACGGAGAGACGGATGNATTGGAAAATTCATTTAAATTGCATCAGGGGAACCAAGATCTACATCTTTTCTAATTCAACGAATCAGTTTGGTAATTCAGCGTGGTAATTCTGCGTCGATTCTGGGAACACTAACAAAAGGAAAACACCTAGAAGAATTTTTTTATCTATAGCTTATCACCATTGTTCATATTTCCTTATTAAGTTTATTAAAATTAAGATGTTAATTCAANTTTATCTATAGCTTATCACCATTGTTCATATTTCCTTATTAAGTTTATTAAAATTAAGATGTTAATTCAAAAAAAAAAAAAAATTTTAAACACTTTATCGCGGCTCCAATATATGTCATGATTTTTATATAAGTTTAAAGAATATTTTCATTAAATTTTTTAATAATTTTTCGATATAGTAATCAGACAAACGGAGAGACGGATGACACTCGCCATCTGTCTCAAAAATTTCAATTAAAAAAAAATAGTAGGGGTCTACCAATAGCTTGCGTGAGTTGAGGTGGTAAAAATTTTCTCGTAACTTTTCGTAAAATTCAGTTGCGTAAACGGCGGTCAATTGGTACGCCCCGGTAACGTTAAATATAACAATTTGTGTAAAAATCAAGTTCACTTCTTTGAAATGTTTAAGAAAAGCAAAAAATCGAAGATAATTGACAGATTCTTCTTGAATGCCGCAACTAAACTAGCCCAACTAAACAGTTCAGAAGACTCAGATTCCACACATGAAGAGTTACTTGATAATCTTATAGAGGTAATCTGTATCAGGGATCATTTTGTACTTAATTCAGACATCGAATTTATATTTTTAACTAAAGCAATTCACCTCAATGACAAGTCCCATGTCAATCGTTTGCTTATATTCTAAAATCTTTACATTCTCCATATGACTCCACTTCCTAATCTTTTTGTTTCCACTACTTTGATAAAGTAGCCTTCGCTTTTTGACCTTATGACTTGTCACTTTGTCCATTTTAATCATCAAAAGCACCACAAATTAAAATATTTTAAACTTGAAAAGTGAAATGTCAAGGAAAAAGAAAGAAAACAAAGAGCAACTTACTCNCAAAAGCACCACAAATTAAAATATTTTAAACTTGAAAAGTGAAATGTCAAGGAAAAAGAAAGAAAACAAAGAGCAACTTACTCAAACGCACGAAAATACTCAAGTCCCGGTTTGAGTAAAAACCGAGAGAGATTTTACGAAATTGTATCCTCTCATTGGTTAGAGCCACTAAGCCCATCCCACTTGAGTGAGATTGTGTAAAAGAGGAATTTTACACAATCTCACTCAAATCCACGCAAGCTATTGGTAGACCCCTAGTGTATGAGCTTACTTATCAGAGAATTTTAACATTAATAGCAACCTTCACGGCCTAAAGCAAATCACAGCCTGTAGAAATTTAGGTCCATGCAAAATACTTCTTATAGGAAATAAAAAAATAAAATAAAATTATATATAACATTAAGTGATACTGCAGCTAACATAAGGACAATAAGGACAAATTAATCAAAGATATAATCATGAGATTATTTATTTAAAATTGTTTTCTAATTTAATTAAAGCCCAATTTTCTATACTTCTAATTCCAACTTCAATACGTAAATAACTACAGCGTACTCTCTCCAGGTCACGTATTTTCTAAAGGTCGTATGTTCTAACGTCTTAATTTTCTTAGGCTGTATTTTGTAAAAGCCAAATTTTGTATAGACTATATTTCCTTTAGACCGTATTTTCATAGCACCGTTATCAATGATTTTGTGGTCGGGCTATGCTTCAAATCAGTGATATGCTCAGAGTCAGNATGCTTCAAATCAGTGATATGCTCAGAGTCAGGTAAATTGACTCGGTTAAATTGAGTGTAGAGAAATTGAAGATTTTATGAATTTCGCGGATGACTCTCGCTGGAAAAATCCGAGTAATTTAGGTTACGCATGCACATGGCGTCTTCTTCCAATTTATTGAATAACTAAAACTTACTAATCTTTTATGAATCAATTAATTTAGCAGTATTTTTCTTTTGAATAAAACTGACTGTTTTGTANGGTAAATTGACTCGGTTAAATTGAGTGTAGAGAAATTGAAGATTTTATGAATTTCGCGGATGACTCTCGCTGGCAAAATCCGAGTATTTAGGTTACGCATGCACATGGCGTCTTCTTCCAATTTATTGAATAATTNACGCATGCACATGGCGTCTTCTTCCAATTTATTGAATAACTAAAACTTACTAATCTTTTATGAATCAATTAATTTAGCAGTATTTTTCTTTTGAATAAAACTGACTGTTTTGTATTATTTTTGAAAGGAAGGCATCCACTTTTCTAAAAACATAAAATTTCTGTTTATTGAGGCAAAAATAGTGATGATTAGAACATTATTAAAGTTTCTACTTCAAACTTGTTCTATCTTGATTAGTTTTTAATAATATTACGGTTATTACATTAGAGGATGAAAGTTCTCATACCCCTTTCCCTAGTTTTATGAGTTGTTCAAAAGATTTTTTCCCTTGGAAGACATCAACTAAATCCGAAATAGTTGATTCCTAAATTAAAATTATAAAATTATGAAAGTTTATAATTACAAAATTTACCATTCCCTCGAGTATACTTACACTCAAGAGTTCGTTTAATGCTTCAGTGAGTGCAACAACGAGTGGTTCTTGATATTGACTCCAAACTGAGTCAAAATTTTCATTAAGTTCAGTATTTACTGATTCCCAATCAACAGTTTCATCATTTAATTGAAAATTTTCTGCGTCTATAGCAATAGAGTCGTAAGAGACTTGGAGATCCATATTTGAAATGGAAACTTTTCCTGAGAGAAGGCCAATGTCAAGTTTTGCGTCAACTCCAATATTTAAATTCGTTACAGTCCCCTTAAATAATCCAGAGCCTGAGACGGATGTGCTGTCTTCCTCGTCGGCAGGATTCACTTTTCCTTCAAGATTGTAATTACCTAACAAAAAAAAAAGTTTTGATACCATTGTACAAATAAAGTTTAAACTTTTTAAGTGGTTTATATTTATAACGTACCTGACACAACCACTTTAGAAGGAATTGTGAGAGATGCGGCTACTTTCATTGTTATAAGATTCAAATTTACGTCATCCACCAGTGAATTCAGTCCAGTTGCAACCGTATCCCTAAACCAAAGAAGATAAACAAACTTATATTCCACTATAATTTATTTATAGTACTAAACGATGATGTACTTACACAAGATTTAGAGTTCCCTTTGCACTTTCTGAATCCAATGACAATGTGGTGTCATTTAGACGTAAGGGACTTGGTAAATTTGGAATGACGTCACTCCGCTGCAACTTCTCTATTGTTTTATCCAAAATAATGTCCTTTAGGCCTTTCGGTAAGGTAAGTGTCTCCTGAACTGTGATATGTAAAGAAACAAATAATCATTAATCAATATCAGTAACTAAGTTCTGATGTTGGAAATACTCAAAACTAACCTGGATTTCCAAGAATAGAGTAGTAATTATTATTGTAAAGGACGCAAATACAGAAGAACGATATTCTAAACTTCATGATGATAAATAACACAATGATTTGAGATTGAGATCAGAATCACTGTCATGGAGGAAACAATCACAGCGAAACTGAAAAAAATACTAACAATGCTTAAATGATTGTAATTTGTAAGTACCATAGAGTAGAGTGGCAATCTGACACACTTTTATCAACACAGAATTAGAATTATGCAATATTTGGTGAATGAATCTATTATTATTAAACTGTTAATTGGTTTCACCCACGGTAATCATTATTATTATTATTCTTTACGAATGGATTTCACTTTTTCTTAAGGGTGAGTTAACAGAGTGTCTATAAATATACTCTAATCCTGATGTCTCGCTCAGGTACTTTCAATTTCATTTTTATAAACTTCCTTACAAAAGTGAGAGTAATGATGTGGTGATGATAGCCCATGAATTGAATACAATTAGTTTGATAATACAAACAGACACGACATTTAGTAAGATTAAAAAGGATCTTTTTCTAAATGAAAATAATTGGTTACCATTTTCTAATAACGAATAATTGTTCAATGATATTGTTATTATTTTGAGTCAAGGCTCAGTCATGTCAGTGCCACTGCCACTTGTTCTCGTCAGTATTATTGCAAAACTGAAGAGACAACAGATGTCCATGACACATGTTGTCTCATGTATAACTAATTCTTCAAATATTGGGAATAATAAAGAAAAGACGGTAATTAAACGGTAGTGACGGTTGTGTATGAATAGGTTTAAACAGGTTGTAATTATAAGAAGGAAACCACTATGTATTAGCTAAAGAAAAGGTATGAAACTGGTTCTAAAATACCCACTTCTATAATTAGCAGGGAAATACTCTCTTGCCCCACAGTTCACGGTTAATAAAAGTTTGAGTATCAAAGTAAAAATTATGAATTTTATGTCTATTATTAGTAAAAAAAATTTCAACTGAAAAGTAAATTATATTCCTAAGAGTTGCCTTGCCTCTGTTTCTTTTTCTACAATGGAAGGACTCACGTACATATCCAGTAGCTGTTTCTTTTTATGTTCAATGATTTTCTTCTCAATGTCTTCTTGGCTTGGTACTTGAATAAAGTAGTTTTTGACAACTTCTACTGGTTTCTCTAGTTCCATGGCTTCTACTTCCTTCATTATCCTTCCTTTTTGCTCTAGTTTGAGTCGTAATTCTTCTTCAATTTTTTCAATTCCTTTAATTTCTGCTTCCCTTTCTAACGGTTCCAGAATCCCATCATCATCATCACGGTAGCCGTAATAGTCGGCATCTACATCTCTCATCAGCTCGCCTCTAGTTTTTCGAGAAGGCCCAGGGAGGTCTGGCTCAAATAACTCACGAACACCTGGATTATAAATATTTATTTCAAATATAACCAGTTCAGATGCTTACAATAATGGTACTATGTGATAATAACCTGGAAGATCTCTCGCAGCACCAAAATATTTGTAGCCTCTAGTTCCAGGAATTTCTTTCCCTTCATTATCCAACATGCGTGGACCGTGTTTCGGATAATCAGGTCCTCCAAGTTGACGAATGCGGCGTTCCCAATGTCCCTGATAACAAAATAAGTATAATTTTATATTTGTCAACATTTATTCATTGGTAATGCTTTTTTTAAAACCTTTTCTCGCAGCAGTTTGTTAATTTCATCATTGAGATCACGTAGTTTGAATTCCCCTAATCCAGCATTTTGAATCTGACTAACTTTCTTTGCAATGTCACGAATTATGGTCATTCTCCATTTCTCGGCTTCTCGTAAGTTGTCACAAAGTGTGGACAAGTATGGTCTTCGTTCTTCCTTTGACCCACCGCGTTCCTCGTCGATCTTCATTTGATGCCAACGGGCAAGAGTGGTCCTATATACACAATAATTTAATCATATTCTTATCAATTATCTCATCACAACGTCCCGTTCTTAATGATTATGATCAAGTTAAAAATTTGATATTTTATTGAGCCACGAGCAGCTCGTGGCTCAATATGTTATATGTTAAGCTTGTTATGCTGTNATACACAATAATTTAATCATATTCTTATCAATTATCTCATCACAACGTCCCGTTCTTAATGATTATGATCAAGTTAAAAATTTGATATTTTATTGAGCCACGAGCAGCTCGTGGCTCAATATGTTATAATATGTTAAGCTTGTTATGCTATGTTAAGCTATGTTAAGCTCAATATGTTAAGCTCGTGACGAGCTTAACATGAACTTACATTGCCTTCTCGCTATTTCGAGCCATTTTGTTAGGGAGACTTCTAAGTTGACTGAATGTTTATGAATCTGAACACTGTAGGTAACAGGTTAACTTCGCTTGATGTCGGCTTGCGTAATTCGTTATTCTCATTGAGTGTTTTTCAAAGTTGATGTTGAACTTCGAATAATAAAACTAAAAAACTTAAGAAAACATTTCCTCCTGTTTTTTTTTAAATTTTCCATGAATTCGAATTTTTGGATTCCCGCTCTATTCTGAGACGAGCCAAAAATGAGGTTACAGCGAATAGATTTCAGATTTGGATTTGGACTAATTTCAATTCATATCAAATGATAAAAAAAAGTAGAAAATCGATGATTTTCTTATTTCAACCTCAAAAACTATAAGTTAAATTACAAAATATAAAATTCAGAATCGTTAGAACGTAGTACANTTTTCAAAGTTGATGTTGAACTTCGAATAATAAAACTAAAAAACTTAAGAAAACATTTCCTCCTGTTTTTTTTTTTAATTTTCCATGAATTCGAATTTTTGGATTCCCGCTCTATTCTGAGACGAGCCAAAAATGAGGTACAGCGAATAGATTTCAGATTTGGATTTGGACTAATTTAAATTCATATCAAATGATAAAAAAAAAGTAGAAAATTGGTGATTTTCTTATTTCAACCTCAAAAACTAGAAGTTAAATTACAAAATATAAAATTCAGAATCGTTAGAACGTAGTATATGAACAAAAAAAAATTACTTCATACAAAATTTTACACATCCTCAGTAAGACTTTCTTCCCCAGTGCCATCGTANATGAACAAAAAAAAATTACTTCATACAAAATTTTACACATCCTCAGTAAGACTTTCTTCCCCAGTGCCATCGTAAATGTAGACGAATGCACCTGCTGCAACGACAAACTGATCTTTGCTTCCATGAGAAGCTAAACTCACAACTGGACCTGTAGTTGATGGAATTTCTTGTCGTACTTTTTCACTAATTAAGTCAAAAATAAAAGTCTTCCCCAAAGGGCTTCCGACATAAATGAGTTCGTCTGTATAATCGAATGTCGCCTCTACTTTGTAATCGTGGTAATTACTATTTGTATATCCTTTGTAGGATGCAAGGAGCTGACCTGTATCCTTGTCAATTAGTTTACAAGTCCCATCAGCAACACTCATCAAATGACTAGCGTTGTCCCGGCTTATACTAACGCATGTGACTGCTTCACCAAGACAATCCTCATTCAGTTTTCCATTTCTAATGTCATAAAACCGTGTGAAAGAGTCAGCTGAGCCCACAAGAATTCCATTGTTATTAATTGCAATACTCGTGATACTGTCCGTAGGATCCTCCAAAGATTGAATAGGATTTGTATTGGATTTTGATCGTAAATCCCATATCTTAACCGTGTTATCTCGTGACCCGGAGACAACTAGTGTCGATTCCTCATTGAAAACAGTGGTTGTAACTGTAGAAGCGTGAGCACGCAAACGTCGCAATGGCCGACCAGTTTCGACATCCCAAAGGGCACTTGTTTTATCGGTAGACGATGAGACGAGTTGTCTACAACCCAAAGAAACAATTTCATATTGGTTTGTTTTTTATGTGACACTACAATAATGATGTTTTCCTAACGCATTGTCACAAGAACCACGAGCATCAAGCACTTCTCCGGAATGACCAGAGTAAGTTGAAAGCAATACTCCACGTCCGCGGGACCACAATTTAACACTTCTATCTGCACCTGACGTTATGATGTAATCTCCATCCACTTCAAAACAACAACAACAGTGCAAAAGTGACAACACTTAGGAATAAGTTAATTAATAAATTGATTACCTTACCATTGAATCGGACCGCTCGTAAAGCACCTTGGTTGCATTGGATACTACGCAACACGCTGTAAGAAATTTCCCTCATTCTAAACACATTTGATGTAACATCAGCAAGAGGAAATGTATACTCAACAAATTAAAAAGGACAAGGAGGAAATTAAGCTTAAATTGTTTAGATTCGAATGTTCTTGAAGTTAGAACGTGTTATTTCAATCAAAATGTAAAACNTGAAGTTAGAACGTGTTATTTCAATCAAAATGTAAAACAAAACAATGTTTTACAAGGTCACCGCGCCGAAATTCTCATATTACGCCCTAGCTACACACTTTCATTAAAAAAAATAATTTTTTTTTCTATTTGCAGCATTCAGTGGCGTAAAAGTAGGGACACATAACATTTTAATGGGAAAAAATCGATTTTTATTTAATTCTTAATTAATTTTAAATATCCAAAATTCTCATGCTCACATAATAGCTACACACTTTAATTTTGTACCTTTATTTAACTTTGCAACATACCGTGGCGAAAAACCAGACAATTTGAGCTCATCTCAGTACAAACAAAAATACATATTTTAATGAATAATAAATTCATTTGCACACCTATTAGTTAAGGTTTAGGTGCTATAGTTGAGCAGTTGCAGTCTGAATAAATAAAAATTAAAGAATAATAATGCTATTTAAGTTAAACAATTAAATAAATAAAAGAATGATATGAAATAGGTCGTATGAATTTGCGCCCTAGATAGCACATTCAAAGAATTTTCCAAAGTTCAAACTATGTCAGTTGAGCCATGTATCTAAAAAATTCAAAAAAACATTTCGATGGTTGCGCCAGAAGGGTTTTTTTTTAAACTTTTCGTAATCAAGTCAAATCACATTTAGAACAATTTGAAATAGGTCGTATGAATTCGCGCACTCGATAAGAGTGTCAAAAATAAATATCAAATTCTACCCTATGTCATATGTGGGATATGTAAAAAAAAATCAAAAAAACATTTCGATGGTTGCGCCAGTAGGGATTTTTTTAAAACTTTTCGTAATCAAATCAAATCACATTTAGAACAATTTGAAATAGGTCGTATGAATTCGCGCACTCGATAAGAGTGTCAAAAAAAAATCAAATTCTACCATATGTCATATGTGGGATATGTAAAAAAAGTTACAAAAAAACTCTCGATGGTTGCGCCAGAAGGTATTTTTTTAAACTTTTAGTAATCAAATGAAAACACATTTAGAACAATTTGAAATAGGTCGTATGAATTCGCGCACTAGATAAGAGTGTCAAAAAAAAAATATCAAATTCTACCCTATGTCATATGTGGGATATGTAAAAAAAATTTCAAAAAAACATTTCGATGGTTGCGCCAGAAGGGATTTTTTTTAAACTTTTAGTAATCAAATGAAAACACATTTAGAACAATTTGAAATAGGTCGTATGAATTCGCGCACTCGATAAGAGTGTAAAAAAAAATATCAAATTCTACCCTATGTCATATGTGAGATATGTAAAAAAATTACAAAAAAACATTTCGATGGTTGCGCCAGAAGGGATTTTTTTTAAACCTTTAGTAATCAAATGAAAACACATTTAGAACAATTTGAAATAGGTCGTATGAATTCGCGCACTCGATAAGAGTGTCAAAAAAAATATCAAATTCTACCCTATGTCATATGTGAGATATGTAAAAAAATTACAAAAAAACATTTCGATGGTTGCGCCAGAAGGGATTTTTTTTAAACTTTTAGTAATCAAATGAAAACACATTTAGAACAATTTGAAATAGGTCGTATGAATTCGCGCACTCGGTAAGAGTGTCAATAAAAAATATCAAATTCTACCCTATGTCATATGTGAGATATGTAAAAAAATTACAAAAAAACATTTCGATGGTTGCGCCAGAAGGGATTTTTTTTAAACCTTTAGTAATCAAATGAAAACACATTTAGAACAATTTGAAATAGGTCGTATGAATTCGCGCACTCGATAAGAGTGTCAAAAAAAATATCAAATTCTACCCTATGTCATATGTGAGATATGTAAAAAAATTACAAAAAAACATTTCGGTGGTTGCGCCAGAAGGGATTTTTTTTAAACCTTTAGTAATCAAATGAAAACACATTTAGAACAATTTGAAATAGGTCGTATGAATTCGCGCACTCGATAAGAGTGTCAAAAAAATATCAAATTCTACCCTATGTCACATGTGGGATATGTAAAAAAAATTTCAAAAAAACATCTCGATGGTTGGGCCAGAAGGGATTTTTTTTCAACTTTTTGTAATCAAATCAAATCACATTTAGAACAATTTGAAATAGGTCGTATGAATTCGCGCACTCGATAAGAGTGTCAAAAAAATATCAAATTCTACCCTATGTCACATGTGGGATATGTAAAAAAAATTTCAAAAAAACATCTCGATGGTTGCGCCAGAAGGGATTTTTTTTCAACTTTTTGTAATCAAATCAAATCACATTTAGAACAATTTGAAATAGGTCGTATGAATTCGCGCACTAGATAAGAGGGTAAAAGAATTTTTCAAATTTGAAACCATGTCAGTTGAGGGATTTGTCAAAATAATTGAATAGGAATTGCGGTGTAAAAATAAATAAGAATTAGTATTAAATGTGTATGTGTAGGTCGACAAAATTCGGGTGATTATCCGCTCAAATTGGTAGAAAGAGAGACTTTCTGACACTGTGGAAACCCATTCGGTAACCTTTCTAGTGTCTAAGGTTTCCAATCCAATCAAAGACCGTGGACGTGGCAGGGATCCATCCCTGTTTAGGGCATTAAAGTCCCGCGTGGCAAAACTCTATCAATCAACCTAGTTGAGCGGGTTCCTTCTGACAGCATTCTATCCTCAAGAATACCTCGGTCTCCGATAACTCCGGTGTTACACTGTTCGACAGGGCGACGGGAGATAGTGAAACGGATACCTCGGTTTCTTCGGTGACACCCGGGACAACGGGCGCAAGTACAACGTTAGACCCTGCGTAAACCTCCCGAAACGGGGGAGTACAACTTGAATCCAAGTAGCGGGAAGACGTGGATTCCTATCCAACGGATAGGTCCTGGTCTAGTTCAAGTTGGCCTAGAAACCTTCTTCGGAGAGTTAGGGGATGACACAGCGCACCCGCGGGACCAGTAGTCCGGAGAACCCAGAGAGTGACTCCCGGTTCTCCTACAGAACGGGACGTCAGGATAATAACCAAATAGAAATAGGCATTCAACTTCCCAGGAGACGGGGAAGAAGTTCGACCAAACCATAGACCACCATTTAGTTTCCCATCAGGTTTATTAGTTTCCCTACCTTAGAGGCCGACTGCAACCAACAGTCAGGACCCATATTACAGTAGATCCCAGCAGTCCCAGTAGGGCAGGATAGTCCCGGCAGTCTCAATAGGACAGGACAGTCCTAGCAGTCGTAGTAGGACAGAACAATCCCGGAAGTCCCAGTAGGACAGGACAGTCCCAGTAGTCCCAGTAGTCCCAGTAGTCCCAGTACGACAGGACAGTCCCGCCAGTTTCAGTACAACAGGACAGTCCCAGTAGGATAGGGCAGTCCCAGTAGGACGGGACATTCCCGGCGGTTCCAGTAAAGTAGTACAGTCCCAGCAGGACAGGACAGTCCCGGCTGTTCCAGGCGGACAGAATAGTCCCGTCAGGAACAGTATCCAGACAAAACGTTCCAGCGTGACACCCTACAGTGCACCCTGCAGTAGGTAATGTCCAGAGCTATTCGGATCCCCGTGAGACAGTCATCCCTAATATCTGCATAACCAACTGGTGAACCACCGTGGTTCAGTAACCTAACATTCCCATTCATCAACATTATTTCCCAAAAAGGGTAAGAATTGTTAAACCGTGAGACATGCGGAAATCAATACGCCATGTTTAGTTTGCGAGGTCTGCGGTTTTAAAAATCAGCCATCGTTTGCGCGGTCTGGTTTGAATTATTAACAACCGACAGTCTATTATGTAGAAGAGCTCTCTTACGAAACTGCGAAAAATATAGCCGATCTACGATTTTGACTTTCGTGTCGTATATACTCCAACAGTTGGTCTAAGTCGGAAAATATGTCGTCCAGACCGTGATTTTGTATTCTACACTTTCGAAATCGGCCTCTTCGTAAGTGATATGGACTGTATAAAGTAAGGCAAATCGTGATATTCGGTATAACTTCGAAATAATTTCGACTAAACAAATTTGGTGACAAAATATTCTGAAACTTTAAACAACAAATAGTTAAGAACATACGCTTTGCTGAAATTCAGTATTCTAAAATCAGTTTCGCAAAATTAGCAAACTATATTAACAGATTATTAGATCCAATGTAAAAAAAATGACTCCACTAAAACTACAAATTTTTCCGAAGACCCATGGGTCTAATAAAAATAATGATTTAATTGACATAAGTTAACTAAAATTTGACACAACTTCCTATAAACGGGAAATCTACTGTGGCAATAACTTCAAAATAAATTAATTCCAGTCTTTGCAGAATGTTGGTATAACTTTAATGTTTGACACACTACCAGCAATGAACGATTTGGATTAACGAATATTTTTGAATTCAATGTGTACAAATATGCAGAGCAGGTTTGATTACAGAAAAAATGTAATCAGATTTCGGATTGCATGATTACAGTCAAAAATGAGTATTCGACTACTAATCCTGATTATGATTAATTTTGAAGTAATCATAATCATAACTTCATCATCTGTAATCAGTAATCATAATCTAAAGCAAATATGATTACAATTTTTGATTATTTTGGAATTATATTTTATACATGGAATTAGTGGTGAGTGCCTGTACAGGCAGCCTGACAATGCCTGTGCCTGTGCCTGCAGGCGTGGGCCAGGCGGGCAGTCAATAATAGAGAAAGTAACAGGCATGGGTCAGGCGGGCGAATTATGCCATGGGCACAGGCCAAGCAGGCATATTCTTTTTTTTCCACAGGCACCTGTGGTCGCCTGTGTAAAGTTTACACAATGTGTGGTCCGATGCATTTTTCAGAACCAAATTTTTTCCATAATTTTCATTTTGTCATACCACTGCACTACAGTCGTAGTGGAAATACTGATACTGTAGTGGAAAGTTGTAGTGGAAAGTTGTAGTGGAAATACTGTAGGGAGCATGACACATGTGAAGTCTTGCAGGCACAGGCACAGGCGGGCATACTTTCTCATAGGCACAGGCCAGGCGGGCATTAGAAAACCTTGCAAGCGCTCACCTCTACATGGAATCAAATTCTGAAATTGAGTTTTTTGATATATATTATTTTGTTGTTGGTTTCAAAATCTAATACTGCAATTTTGAATTATAAAACAAAGTACTAAAGTTACTACAATCCTTCGTTGTACTTATTGCTTTAACTACATCATGAAACTTATTGCACAAACATTGAATTGATGAAATTTTTGGGTAGACGCGGTAGTTGTTCCCATTATATTTATTAGTCTGTATAAAAATTGCATGATCCTTTGTGAGTTATGGATAGGTATGAGGAAAACATCAATTCACAACTGAATGTCCTAACCGTGCCTAATTAATAAATTTCATCATCCGACATTACTTCCAATATTTATAATTAAAATAGCCTGAAATACTTAGTTTACTGGTGCAAATTGCTTTAATTCAGTCCGCTCTAGTCAAAACTATTTTTAATATTACGCATAAAAATTAAAATAGCTTTTAAGTCCACTCTAGTCAAAAATAGTTTTACTTTGACGCATGTAAATGAAAGTAGCTTTAACTCAATCCATTCTACTCAAAACTAGTTTTCATTTTATGCATGCAAATTAAAACAGCTCTAATACAATTCTTTAAACGATTGAGGTACATGGATGATGCCTCCATACCGATCATGAAGCAGCCAAGTGGAAATCTCTCGTGTCTACTTTTAAAGCCGCATGAAAAATTTGACCATATCATGGGAAAATAAAATAAATAAAACGAACGTTTTCACAGAAAGAAGTTACTCAGTTTGATAATGTCATTGTAGAGTTAATTTTGCTTATGCGAAAATCAGGATGCTGACCCTGAACTGACCTCAAGAGGTCATAAAAAAGTTATTTCTCTATGAAAAAGTTATTATGTTTGATATTCTCAACATTAGAAGAGGTTATTTTTCTACTTACGATGCAATTAGAATGTTGACCTGGAGCTGTGACCTCAAACGGTCATCACGTAAAGATGTTTTAGCGATAAGTTACCAAGTTTTAACACCCGCGACAATTTTTGTATGGGTCATTTAGTCGCTTACGGGACACCGGCGAGGTTTACTTTGACCCTATGACCTCAAGGGATCATCATCGAAATATATATTTCAAGTGAAAGGTACTCAATTTAGCACGCTGAATAACTTTTATATAGGTCAATTCATCGATTAGAGGGGACATCCGGAGCCTTATCTTGACCTATGACCTCAAAGGGTCATCACGGAAAATAATGTCACAGAGAAAAGTAACTCAATTTAACATGCTGAACAACCATGGTCCAGGTCATTTTATTGGTGATATATGACAAAAAAATTTGTAATCAGAAAAAACATTTTGTACATATCCTTATGGAGAAAAACTTGGAAATAATCCGAGATGAGGAATATAATGTTAAAATTTTTATAAATTTTGCATTGCCACTGATTGCTAAACTAGAACCATTTCACAAACTTTTTTCAAATTGCGACCAAAATCGCAACTGTACAGTTATACGTTTCAGCAAAATTGCTAATCACTCAATAGTCGTGAGACAAAAAGAAGAAGTTGTTATGTTCGGGATAGTTATCAAAACCAAATTGACTAATCATTATCAACAATAATTGTCATTTTCGAACCCTGATTCAAAGCAAACTTTAAAAAATGTTTTGACCCTCTCATCTAGTGCGCGAATTCATACGACCTATTTCAAATTGTTCTAAATGTGTTTTCATTTGAGATATTTACGTGAATCGACTTTAAAATAGACTGACTTTTATTCAATGTAGAGTTCTTGAATATATAGATTTAGTGTGGGACTCAAACCCATTAACCTAAGCATAAATAGGGGTCAAAACGAAAAACATCTGCTAAAGATTTGGGAACAGTAGCAGTAAAAGTTAATGGACTTGAACCACTGACCCCACTCACCGTGGGAAAGGANGTCAGTGGTTAAGGAGACTTAGACTCCTTAGAGTTTAAAGGAGTAGGAATACAGAAAGATTATATAAGATTGTATAAACAATAGTTCCAACATCATTTGATTACTAAAAGTTTAAAAAAAAATCCCTTCTGGCGCAACCATCGAAATGTTTTTTTGAATTTTTTTTTTACATATCCCACATATGACATAGGGTAGAATTTTATATTTTTTTTGACACTCTTATCGAGTGCGCGAATTCATACGACCTATTTCAAATTGTTCTAAATGTGATTTGATTTGATTACAAAAAGTTTAAAAAAAAACCCTTATGGCGCAACCATCGAAATGTTTTTTTGAAATTTTTTTACATATCCCACATATGACATAGGGTAGAATTTGATATTTATTTTTGACACTCTAATCGAGTGCGCGAATTCATACGACCTATTTCAAATTGTTCTAAATGTGATTTGACTTGATTACAAAAAGTTTAAAAAAAAACCCTTCTGGCGCAACCATCGAAATGTTTTTTTGAAATTTTTTTACATATCCCACATATGACCTAGGGTAGAATTTGATATTTATTTTTGACACTCTAATCGAGTGCGCGAATTTATACGACCTATTTCAAATTGTTCTAAATGTGTTTTCATTTGATTACCAAAAGTTTAAAAAAAATCCCTCTGGCGCAACCATCGAAATGTTTTTTTGAAATTTTTTTACATATCCCACATATGACATAGGGTTGAATTTGATATTTTTTTTGACACTTTTGTCGAGTGCGCGAATTCATACGACCTATTTCAAATTGTTCTAAATGAGATTTGATTTGATTACAAAAAGTTTAAAAAAATCCCTTCTGGCGCAACCATCGAAATGTTTTTTTGAATTTTTTTTACATATCCCACAAATGACACTGGGTATAATTTGATGTTTTTTTTGACACTCTTGTCTAGTGCGCGAATTCATACGACCTATTTCAAATTGTTCTAAATGTGATTTGATTTGATTACGGAAAGTTTAAAAAAAATCCCTACTGGCGCAACCATCGAAATGTTTTTTTGATTTTTTTTTTACATATCTCACATATGACATAGGGTAGAATT
This sequence comes from Holacanthella duospinosa, assembly GCA_002738285.1. NCBI lineage: Eukaryota > Metazoa > Arthropoda > Collembola > Poduromorpha > Neanuridae > Holacanthella > Holacanthella duospinosa. The sequence goes on from NIPM01000293.1 coordinate 241,329, forward strand.
TGATATTTATTTTTGACACTCTTATCGAGTGCGCGAATTCATACGACCTATTTTAAATTGTTCTAAATGTGATTTGACTTGATTACAAAAAGTTTAAAAACAAAACCCTTCCGGCGCAACCATCGAAATGTTTTTTTGAATTTTTTAGATACATGGCTCAACTGACATACTTTGAACTTTGGAAAATTCTTTGAATGTGCTATCTAGCACATTTAATTGTTATTTAATTCATATCATATTTAATATCATATTTAATTGTTTAACTTAAATAGCATTATTATTCTCTAATTTTTATTTATTCAGACTGCATCTGCTCAACTACAGCACCTAAACCTTAACTAATAGGTGTGCAAATGAATTTATTATTCATTAAAATATGTATTTTTGTTTGTACTGAGATGAGCTCAAATTGTCTGGTTTTTCGCCACGGTATGCTGCAAAGTTAAATAAAGGTACAAAATTAAAGTGTGTAGCTATGCTGTGAGCATGAGAATTTTGGATATTTAAAATTAATTAAGAATTAAATAAAAATCGATTTTTTCCCATTAAAATGTTATGTGTCCCCGCTTTTACGCCACTGAATGCTGCAAATTGAAAAAAAAATTTTTTTTTAATGAAAGTGTGTAGCTAGGGCGTAATATCAGAATTTCGGCGCGGTGACCTTGTAAAACGTTGTTTTGGTTTTATATTCTGCTTGAAATAACACGTTCTAACTTCAAGAACATTAGATTCGATTTATTGGGGTGTTACTAAACTGCGCACCTTTTGCGCAGTTTAGGGTATGAGGGTGCGCAAGGTGCGCAAGGGGTGCGTGGGTTAAAGGATGGGACTAAAGTCTATAGGTTGTCCCATATGGGTGCGCAAGGTGCGCAAAAGGTGCGTGGGTTAACCCTTAAAATACTACCTGGGCTTTTTTGGATTTATTTGAGAGGTCATTTTCCAAAATATGACATACGGTATACAGAGGGAACAGGTTGGTCGGAAACGTTTCTACCCCTGTTACACTAACCCAACCCAGCCCAAATATGGGCATCATTAGTTTTGCTCTAGTTTAATTTGTAAATGGTGGTTTCAAAATGATGAAGCTAAAATTTATAGTTTGTACTTGTGTACCTGTCCATGTAAGTGGTGAGCAGATGCCCAAACGCAAAGGGTGTGAAACAAGTGAATCGTTTTATATTTGGAATTTAGCGACATATCAATTGATTTTGTTTTTGAAATGCGTATCCCACCGCACCTTCGCCTCATCGTAATAAAATATGTGTACCGTTATCCTGACGATTCATACCACCAAGTGATGAACAGGTAACGCCCATCCCGCCGCAGCTAACTATCAAATTAGGAGTAACGGTACAATACAGAAAATTGTTACTAAATTAGAAACCACATTCACACTACTCGACGCCGCGCCGAAAAATCGCTTTAAACCCGCCACNTGTTACTAAATTAGAAACCACATTCACACTACTCGACGCCGCGCCGAAAAATCGCTTTAAACCCGCCACAGGGAATGAAATGTCAGCTAGTGTCATAGCTGCAGCAAAATTGAATCCGAACACAACTAGTAGGAAATTGGCTCTGGATTCTGGTGTAAGCCAAACGTCAATCGTAAAAATTTTACACCACAACAACTTTCATCCATATAAGTTGCAAATATTGCACCTCCTGAATGAGGATGACCCTGATCGGCGGATTGATTTTTGCGAATGGGCTCGTCATATGTGTCACGGTAATGCAGATTGGAGCCGATGCGTTATATTTGGTGACGAATGCACAGTTCATTTGAACGGCGAAGTGAATCGGCAGAACTATAGGTGTGAAGAAACAATAACTTCAAATTGTATTTAAAATAGTAGAAAATATAAATTGTAAAATTGGAATTAACACATTTTTGTGCTATTTCGCGCGATTTTGATAAAAATTTTCACAATCCATAATTCTGTTTTTTTGTTTTTTTGAACATTATTGCATACCTTCTTAGATATTGGAGTCAAGAAAATCCAAGATGGATGGAACCGTTAAGAAGTCGAATCATGAAAAATAAGTTAAGAAGTCGAAGAATGAAAAATTAAGAAGTTAATTTTCATCGNGCGTGGGTTAACCCTTAAAATACCTGGGTTTTTTGGATTTATTTGAGAGGTCATTTGCCAAAATATGACATACGGTATATGTAACAACAGTACCGACGTATGTGAAATGTTATATTACTATATATTATATTTATTTATTATTATATTATACTTTATATTTATATTATTTTATTATATATATTATTATATATTAGCTTTATTATATATATTATTATGTATTGTTTTATATTATATTTATTTAATATTACATTATTATATTATTATATAATATTTTAAATTTTAAATTGTTTTATTATGTATATTTTTATATATTATATTTATATTATTATATATATTATTAACACGCCCCAAAACTTGAAGTAGTCATGGGCGGTGTAGTGGTTAAAAATTCTCACTTTTCACAAATTTAAACCAGTTATAACTTTTCATGTACACATTTTCGATGAAAAATTCTGACATATTCGTGATCAGATCAGCAACCCCTTGTTATATTGCAAAATGAATTTTATCTGAATTTGATTTTGATGAAATTCGGAAAATGGACTTCGGAATACCTAAAATTTTCCCCACACACACCATTACATTTTCGTTAGTCACTATATAAGGAAATATTTTAGGTACAAATTTTTGGAAATTTTGACTTCCGCCAAAAATGTATGTTACATCCGTGATCTACATCAACTTTGTGATCGAAAAGTAACTGAATAATTTAATTAAAAGCAGCTAAATGAATTTTATTAATTGGGAGGGATATGCGTGAGTCCATATGCCCAAATACTGCAAATCCACCCTTAGGTGCAAAATAGTTACAACCATAATACCAACACACCACCATACCACCATAACACCACACACACCTTTCAAGGCAGATGCAGAACAAACTTACCTGGCTTCAGCTTCACGGAACACAATGTGGGTTTTATTCAAGAGGCTATTCTTATGCACTTTTTTTACCAAACGGTGCAAACTGAAAAACATGCGGCTCTTGGGGTTTGGGAATCTCTATGGCTGCTGAACCAGATGGAACCTGTTAAGCCTGGAAAAGCTTCCGTTCCGGCAATTTTAAAAAAATCAAAAATTTCAAATCGTTACTGGGAATCAAAAAAGCTTTGTTTCATGTTGGTCAACTACCAAAGCACTCATTGGCTTTTGATATGCGCAGTGGTCGCTGTTAAGGAACTACAAGGTAAGACGTGCGCCATCAATACCAACCAGAATCAGTGAATAAACTTCGGTCTTTAACATTTCAGTTTTCGACCCAATGGGAACGTTCGAGTTGCGGCTAGACAGTAACGATAAAATAAAAAAATATTTGCTGCCACACCTAGGAGGGTCAAAGGGGTGGATAGTAACGTACCCAGAGAAAATTAGGCAAATTGATGCTATCAACTGCGGAGTTTATGTTTCACATTATTTGCGGTCTATTTGCAACACACCAAGATACCCCGATGAGTATTCCAACAAAGAATTACGAAAACAAATTGATCCATATGTAACACGTGGAGAAATTTTAGAAAAAATCGGTGACGGCTGCGAAATATGGTTTTTAGTAAACGAAAAAATTTGTTATATGTGCAAAAAAGCTGATCCTGAAACACCAGTAATTAACCTAGTCGATTGGAGTCAGTGCTCGCGATGCAACAGGTGGTACCACAACATTTGCCTTGGGGCCTCCGTGGTTCTACTAAAACATTTCTCATGCAAACATCTAAAATGTTAGCGTCGCCTATGTTATAAACTATACAATTACACAAAATTGTCACAATTTTCCAAATTCTATACCTTTCTTGTCTTGTGGAATTTACCAATGAAATTTACCAATGGAATATACCAATGAAATATACCAATAAAATTTATTTTGTACCATGCAATTGATTACAAGTTTATTAAAAAAATATCAATCTATCCTTTAACCCACGCACCCCTTGCGCACCTTGCGCACCCATATGGGACAACCTATAGACTTTAGTCCCATCCTNATAAAATTTATTTTGTACCATGCAATTGATTACAAGTTTATTAAGAAAATTGTTAATCACAATTCAATTTTTTATCACCTATCCTTTAACCCACGCACCCCTTGCGCACCCATATGGGACAACCTATAGACTTTAGTCCCATCCTTTAANGAATATACCAATGAAATATACCAATAAAATTTATTTTGTACCATGCAATTGATTACAAGTTTATTAAAAAAATTGTTAATTACAATTAAATTTTTTGTTACCACCTATCCTTTAACCCACGCACCCCATGCACCCATTGCGCACCCATATGGGACAACCTATAGACTTTAGTCCCATCCTTTAACCCACGCACCTTGCGCACCCATATGGGACAACCTATAGACTTTAGTCCCATCCTTTAACCCACGCACCCCTTGCGCACCTTCCGCACCCTCATACCCTACACCATATGGGAGAAATGTGGCATGTGATTCCCACGCGTCCCCACGCGTTTTCCACCGCAAAAGGTGCGCAAAAGGTGCGCAGTTTAGTAACACCCGATTTATTGTCTTGCCTAAACAAAGGGTGATATTATATGAAACACCCTACACCTCTATGGTATGGGCATATACAAGAAAGATACAGATTTAAAAAACCTTGGAACAATTAAAGGAAACGCACTCCTCGCGGAATTGGGTAAGTGATAGTGTTTCGCATGGCTCAGCTTTTGGCGTGAGCCAGAGCCACTGGCTCAATGAGCCATGGCTCATGACTCACCCGAGCGGTGAGCCAGCGCATGAGCCATGGCTCTGGCTCCGCACTTTTGTTGAGCTGGCTTATGAGCCAGAGCCATGGTTCATTGAGCCATGGCTCATGGCTCAACATAAAAAATGTTTTTTTTTTTCATTAATATGCACATTTTGCTAAAGGTGAGAATGACCTAATGAGAATAAGCCAATACAAATCATAATTATGCACTGGCTAAAGGCAAATTGACTTTCATTGACTAAAAATTCCGAAAATTAAAAAAAAAGTAATGATTTGGAAGAAAAAAATGAAAATTTAAAGAAAAAGTGGAAGAATTTAGGGAAAAAGTTGAGCCAATGAGCCATGGCTCACAAGTTTCGTTGAGCTGGCTCATGAGCCATGGCTCTGGCTCAAAATTACTATATGAGCCAGAGCCATGCACTGGCTCTGGCTCAGAAAATTTTGTGAGCCAGCTCGAGCCAGAGCCAGAGCTAGAGCTATTGAGCCAGAGCCATGCGGTACACTAGTAAGTGATACCTCAATCGATTTTTTCACCGGAAACGCATAGAAAAAAAGTTATGAATTATTCAAAATGGAACAAAAATAGGATTTAGTATGCATTCGTTGTTAGGATTATGATTCGTTAGGTTATTAATCAATAAAATATTTTATCAATATTTTGTTATTACGCAAAAGAAATGGCGGCGCGCTTCGCGCGCCTCCGATAGCTGTTGAACGAGCCGAAGGCTCGTTCAAACGCCGTGGGCAAATATGGTCTGAATTAGCTCAACGCGATCGCCGTTACAGGTATGCAATCACGCTCAACTAACCCAATGACGATTGTGCATGTTACCGATCCGTGTATGCGTGAATACGTCTATTAATTACCTAAGAAAAACATTGTTATGTACTTCGTAATTGCCAGATTCGTAATCTACATTAAATTTTTGATCGATTGAGGTATCACTTACCCAATTCCAGAAGGATATTAGGGTAAGACAGTGCAACAAAAAATTTATTTTTTTTGCACAAATTTGACTTGACCGACACTAATGAATGCCAGATTCGTAATCTACATAAAATTTCTGATCGATTGAGGTATAATTTACCCAAATCCGCGAGGAGTGCGTTTCCTTTAATTTACCAAAACCTTAGAGATTAGAGAATTTCAATAATTTATTATTATTTTTTTTTTCATTTTTGTTTGCCTTCTCAAGTTTCTCATAGTATGAAATATTAAAATTTCAATATATTGAAATATTGGGGATTTTTTCGATATTAAAATATTCAAGGTTTTTTTTTGATTTGATAATTGATTTTATTACATGTAAGTGAAGAATTGAAGGGCTGACTTGGCGCAAAATCCTGAAAAAATAAGCATACACCATACACCATACACCATACCATACACCATACACCATACACCATACACCATACACCATACACCATACACCNTCAATAGTCAGAAAATTACTTTGAAGTAAATAGCAAGGAGAAACAACTATCTAGCTGAACCACGGACTGCTACCATGAGATATTTACGTGAATCGACTTTAAAATAG
>NIPM01000294.1:4748-155969 GCA_002738285.1 Holacanthella duospinosa
GAAGTTAGTCCAAATATACGCATCTTGATTAATACTTGAGTAATAATCAGTCATATTGCGATCGCATATTTGGGTGTCCTTCATGATTTTAATATTCTATCCATTTTAGTTCCTAACCTTACGCACAAAATAGTTGTGCCCGTCTATGGTCCCTGGGTGGGGTGTGTGAACTTGGGTGTCATTGTCCACTCCCCGGATATTCCCACTGTATTTTTGAAGGTTTGCTTTCCTATTTAACTTGCGTAGGATTTTATTCCCTCGGAACTATTTGNTATTCCCACTGTATTTTTGAAGGTTTGCTTTCCTATTTAACTTGCGTAGGATTTTATTCCCTCGGAACTATTTGTATTCATGCAATACTAATGTTTTTAGCCGCGCATTTAATTTGCTCCTTGTTTAATTAACTGAGATAAATTCATCCAAGACTTTAGTGTGAAAAAGATCCTCTGCATCCAATTGAATAGCAAAATTTTCCGACTTGCAGAAAGTTTCTACTAGTGTCAACTTCGAAAGTTTCAACTAGTCTTCACCATGACTCACAGTTAGCAAACTGTGAGTTAAAAATGCGTTTTTACTCACTCTTGCTAAATTTCTAATTGATCCGAGAAGTTTTGACGAAGTGAAAGTTGGTAATTGAATCCCATTTTTTATCTGTTAAACTCCCATTAGCCTATTTCCAAGTGAAGTGACAGAGCGGTAAAATAAAGATTATTAAAAATTGAAGACGAAAAAAAGTTTACTAAACTAAATCTAATCAGTTTAAAAATTTGTTTGAAAAGAAACAGGAAACCGGAGTATTAAAGTTCTCTAATTCTGAGAGTGGAATGAAGAGTTTTTCTGTAAATGAGAAAGACGTCGTTGAGTAGTGTGTAAAGTGACTCCCAAATCTCACTGAGTCAGAGTCATTGACTCCCGAGTCACTAGAGGAATTTAAATATTAAGTTTAGGTCTGTACCAGACCTAATTATGAGATTCGCGCCACAAATATGTGACGTAGAAGGACTTTCTCCTTCCTCAAGACTTAGTCCGTCTTTCAAAAACTTAATTCCAGACCTAATTCCCTCTCACTTTAGGTCTGAGATTAAGTCCAAACCAACAGTTTTTTTTTTTCTTCAGTTTATAAGCAATATTTAAGTTTTAGTTTCATATTTTTAGTTTTAATTGTAAATTACGTAATGTTTTTAGTAATTAATTAAGTATTGTGTCTAAAAAAGGTTGAATTTTGAAAAAAAATCAAAAGTACGATCTGGCTGTTTAGGTAGGAACAGTCAGTTAATCCATTTTCTGTGGATGCTAATTTACATTTAAACATTCTCATAATTTTAGCATATCATTTTTATGAAACCGGAAGTTTAGGAAACAGTGGTCATCTAAAGTATTAAAATCGTAACTAGTTTTCTTAAATTTTACTGGTGGTTAATCTAAGCATCCAACCAATCAAGCCAAATGTTGGTCTGGACTTAATATTTTAGCTTCTTAAGTTACATCAAACTCACACTCAAACCGAGAGTGTGAAAGTCGAGAAAAATTAGGTCGGTCCAGACCTAAACCTAATATTTAAATTCCTCTACTGACTCTAGCTTACTGTAGTTTAGGAGTTGACTGAGTCATGACTCTTACTCCCCATATTTTCGCGAGCTGATTCTTGATCATGACTCTGAGCCATTAAACAATTTTTAATATCTTCTTTTAAATATTGAGAAAAATTCTGTAAATTATATAAAATTTCTATAAATTATAGACGTCACTTTGCTTTTTTCTCTCCTTTTGTAAATTTAGATTATCTTGAATCGATGTTTATGAACTTTGACTTTCATTAACTGGAGAATTTTTCACATTTAATACAATCATCCTCCATTCTTAATTAAAAGTCCGTAAGAATGGGACGAACACAAAACACAAACAGATGATTTATATCAGAAAGAGTAAAATGAATGCAATGGATAAGATAAATGAATCGTGTTTTGTAATATTTAATATTCAATAGTGATCAGTTTATTAGGTTTTTAGAAAGACGTTTTTAAGTAAGGACTTGAAACTAGAGTGACTGTTTATCCTAAAGCTACATTTGGTTTTGTTTAATTGTGGACTCGCATAATCCATATTTCTTTTTGGAAACAAATGGGGACTTAAACCCGTTTAAAAGTATGAACTAATAGTTAGTTAAACTAAATGACCTTTCTCATGACATTCAGGTCGTGAGAAAGGTCCTACAATACAGCATGAACCACTTTAATCCGGGACTTCTTTCTTCGCCTTTCACCAAAAACGGCTAGGAGCAGGCGACACACAATTAGTAAATAATGGAAGTGAAGTTAATTTTATTATAATCACTATATCTGTTCCGATTAGATACATTGATGCAAACCAATGGAGCAAAGCAGAGAGACAGAGAGGGGTCTGCAGGTTCTCTGTTGAGTCAGGTGGAATTAGATGCCAAGGGATCTTACCCCATTCCTCTAGTTGGTCATTTCTCTCAATTACCCATCTTTCAGCATTACTGAATGGCGTTTGTTTAACAAAGAATAATTTTTTTAAGTCAGTTTTGATTTAGACAAGTTATTGCAAAGCAGTGCAAATGATGATTGCAGAGAGGTAGAGAGGGGTCGACAGGTTCTCTGTTAAGTGAGGTGGAGTAGATGCAAAGGAACCATACTCTATTGCACTCATTCTCTCAACTCTCTGCTGCTCTTGTTAAATAATTAGTTTTTGCTAAGGATTGTTTTCTCAAACACACGCTAACTTCATTCCCTCCAACTTTTGTATTTCGTGCTATTTATTTGCTGTCTCAAATTTTCTTGGTGAAAGCGATTTTCTACTGCCCGGATTAAAGTGGTTCATGCTGTACAGGGCCCGCCAAGTTAATCTGGGCCTTCTTTCTCCGCCTTTCACCAAAAACTCCTTGGGGTAGGCGATACACAATTAGGAAATAATGAAAGGGAAGTTAATTTTATGAATATAAAATATGTTTTGATTAGACATAGGCTAATGCAAAACAATGAAGCAAAGGAGAGAGGAAGAGAGAGGGGTGGGTGGGCAGGTTCTCTGTTGAGTGAGATGGAATAGATGTAATTGATTTGTAATTGTAATAGATTGTAATTTGAATAGATTGTAGAGGGTAATTCCTCGATTTGGTTTTTACTCTCAAATCATGAAGTAGAATTACAGAATTGCGTATCGTCACAAAAATATAGTAGAGCGGCAGAGAGAGGGGTCGATAGGTTCTGTGTTGAACGAGGTGGAGTAGATGCGAAGGTATCATACCNGGCAGAGAGAGGGGTCGACAGGTTCTCTGTTGAACGAGGTGGAGTAGATGCGAAGGTATCATACCCCATTCCTCGACTTTGAGTTTTGTCTCTGCTGCTGTAAATTAATTTTGCTAAAGGTATGTTCTTTCGAACACAAGCTAACTTCAATCCCTCCAACTTTTGGATTTCGCTCTATTTATTTGCTATCTAAATTTTTTTATGGTGAAAGCGACTTTCTATGGCCCAGATTAACTTGGCGGGCCCTGTACAATATGTTCCACATTAAAGTTTACTGTGCTTTCTTCACCTTTCCCCAAAAATGACAAAGGTGACTTAATGCGCGCGTTGAATCAAAAGGTGGAGTGAACTTAGCCAACATGAATCAAATCGACAACAGCTGAGAAATAAAGGGAACGGGTTGAGCAATCAGTATTTATTTGATTTAATCACTATGTAAAAATTAAATTGATTGATCCATAGTGATAAGACAAGTGACGAGGACTTGGATTAACCTCATAACTTAATAAGTTCTTTAAAATAATTTATCNAAAATAATTCACCGAAGGTTCGTTTTCATAAATTTCTGATTATGGATTTAATTTGTTCTGGACACTGAAAATTGGTGTATTCATGAAATTCCTTATATTCAGAACTCAACACTGCATTTTATATATCACTGTCATTGGGTAAGAATAAGTTTACATAAGATTACAAGTTTTTTATAAATTGGTGCTGAGTTGTATTCATTTTAATTCAGGTTACAAACTTTATTCTTACCCAAGGACAGTGATGGTCCATCACGTCAACATAACCTGCAGTGGTGAGTTCTGAATAAAAAATTACATTAATAACCTAATCTTCAGAGTCCAAAATAAATTAAATTCAGTATCAGAAACTTATAAAATGAACCTTTGGTGAGTTATTTTTCAAGATTTTATTACGTTTTGAGGTTAATCCAACTGCTGGTCAACTGACTTATCACTATGGATCAATCAATTAAATTTTTACATAGTGATTAAATAAAATAAATACTGATTGCCCAATCCACTCTCTTAATTTCTAAACTGTTTACGATTTGATGCATGTTGGCTAAGTTCACACCACCTTTTGTTTCAACGGGTGCATTAAGTTTCCTTGGTCATTTTTGAAGAAAGGCGAAGAAAGCACAGTAAACTTTAATGTGGAACATACTGTGGTAATAGCATAGAGAAAGAGTAGAAAGGGACTTAAGTCCAAATGGAGACTCAAACTCCAGAGTGTTTGATAAGAGAGTGAAGTTATTGGTTCACTCTTTCTTACACTTTCCCTCAATCTTGAGTTTGAGTTTCGAGTTCAATTTCTCCAGGCTGGACTCTGCTTGCTACAACAGACACCTCCATCTTTTTCTTTTGTAAGATGTAAATGTACAAGACAAAGAAAAATACGACTAACACCAGACAAACAGAAAGTATAACTATCCATATCAATGCACAGTGGGTGGAATCGACTTTGAAGTTGGCCAAAAGTACAAAATTTTTAGTTTATAAAATCGATTAATGTATCAGTGGCAAATGTTTGTAAGTTCAAGTGGGAGGTTCATCTGAAATTTGAGAATTGTCGCATGAGAACATGCTGTGTGAGACCTAATGAAATAGCAACTTTTACTACAGAACTGCATGTTGCAATATATTTAGTATAATATCTCCAGGAATATCCATCGAATTTAGTTAATACAAAGTTTGTAATGGGAAGAGGGGACTATTAAGAGCTTAATATGCTGCGCCTAGCTGCGCATATTCATATTTCAGTTTACCACGCCATCTGTGATTCAGAAAAAAAAATATCTTCTTCTATCTGAGTTTGAAAAAAATCCTAGCAAAACCGCTAACAACAATTTATACGAAACCCAAATCACTGAAAGTAGTATTTAGAAACGTTATATTAGGTTATATATTGCTCTGTCCGATGACGAGCAATGAATTTAGCAAAAGTTTGAAAAGTTTGGAAAGTTTTTGAAAATTTTATTAGTTTCTATCAGAGCAGGTTTGATTACAGAAAAAATGTAATCGGATTACTGATTACATGATTACAGTCAAAAATGAGTAATCGATTACTAATCATGATTACATTTTGGAGTAATCATAATCATAGATTAGTAATCTGTAATCAGTAATCATAATCTAAAACAATATGATTACAATTTTTGATTACTTTGGAATTTTTTTAGAAATGGAATCAAACTCTAAACTAGAGTTTTTTTTTCAAATATTATTTTTTTGTTGGTTTCAAAAACTAATACTGCAATTTCAAATTATAAAACAAAGTGTTAAAGTTACTGCAATCCGTCGTTGTACTTATTGCTTTAACTAAATCATGCAACTTCTTGCACAAGTATTGAATTGATGAAATTATTTATGAGTGTCCGTATACAAAATTTATGATCCTTGATAATCTTTCCCAAAATACTTCCATGCGAACATGGTTGCAATTTGAATTATCATGTTAATGCTAATGTACAGTCCCCNATCATGCAACTTCTTGCACAAGTATTGAATTGATGAAATTTTTTGGTAGACGCGATAGTGTATCCATTATTTATGAGTGTCCGTATACAAAATTTATGATCCTTGATCATCTTTCCCAAAATACTTCCATGCGAACATGGTTGCAATTTGAATTATCATGTTAATGCTAATGTACAGTCCCCNATCTTTCCCAAAATACTTCCATGCGAACATGGTTGCAATTTGAATTATCATGTTAATGCTAATGTACAGTCCCCGCCAAAAAATTGGTCCCCCTAAAACTGTACGCACTTACTTATGTTCACCAATGATTTAATTATATCTTGCGCAAGAAGTTTCATGTGATTGGAGCACAAAAGGAGATGTAGTTACCCAAATTTTTCAGCTTCCAGACAACTTAAAAATACTTGCCATCTAATATTTTATTCAATTTTCCAAGTACTAAACTAACACTCAGCTGGTGCAGCTTACGAAACAATTTGTATTTCAAGTGTGGGATCAATAATTTAAAAAAATAGTTCTAATTAAAAAGTATCACGGCTCTAAAAACAAAAGTCAAGAGAAGTAGAAATCAACGATAGAAAAGTATTGTGTTAGTATGAAATGATTTATGTGGGAAGGATTGTGGCAATGCAGAATCCTTGCCACATTTGGAATGATTTGTTTCAACAAAAATGAAAAGGGTAAGACATTCCTATATGACGTGATTGTTTTCGGTTGTTTATCATAACAATAATATGTAATCATGTANGAAAAGGGTAAGACATTCCTATATGACGTGATTGTTTTCGGTTGTTTATCATAACAATAATATGTAATCATGTAATCATAAAATAATTTAGGTTTTTGATTACTAGATTATGATTACAAGCCCGCATATCCGTAATCAAACCCAGTTGATTATAGATTACTTAAAGTAGTTTGATTATAGATTACAGATTAGTAATCTGTANATTATGATTACAAGCCCGCAAATCCGTAATCAAACCCAGTTGATTATAGATTACTTAAAGTAGTTTGATTATAAATTACAGATTACATTAGACATTAGTATTAGAGACATTAGTAATTAGTACATTAGTTGTAATCAAACCTGCTCTGGTTTCTATAGAACTACAGTGCACCACGGTTATAAGAGCTCCCATTCGTAGCCTGGAAATGCTGCTCTTATAACCGTTTGTTCTTCCAACGCTTATAAGAGCAGGATGTTCTTATAAAAAGTATATGGCAAAAAAAATTTTTTTTTATTATTTATAAAAATAAAATCTATACTTTAGTATAGATCTATATAAAGTTATCGACTATAATTAACGTCGACAATTTCGTCGAATATTGCAATTGCTTAATTCTTATTTAAAGTTTGGAAAGATTTTACAAGAACGACATTTCAACTGGAATGAATTCAAGTGGAACTTTTAGAAATTGAAGATGTAAAAAGATTATTTTTGTTTGAGATTTGAATTTTGCTCTTATATCCAACTCCCGCTTCAAAAATTACCCAGCAAAAAGTAATTCTTATAACCGTTTTGCTCTTATATACGTTGTTCTTATAACGCGCTAACGTCCCATGCTAAATGCATTAGAGCAAACCAAACCCGCAAAACTCTGCTCTTATAACCCGAATGTTCTTATGTAGGATGCTCTAATAAACGTCGTGCACTGAATTATATTACATTATAATTAACGTTGATTGGTTTTGTTTGATGAATNGTAATTCTTATAACCGTTTTGCTCTTATATACGTTGTTCTTATAACGCGCTAATGTCCCATGCTAAATGCATTAGAGCAAACCAAACCCGCAAAACTCTGCTCTTATAACCCGAATGTTCTTATGTAGGATGCTCTAATAAACGTCGTGCACTGAATTATATTACATTATAATTAACGTTGATTGGTTTTGTTTGATGAATTGAATTGGCATTATTGAGTTTTTAGGGGTGAATTTTACTCGCTACTCATATTTGATAAAATAGTTTTGAATTTCAACTATGTATATTGTCGTGATGAATTATGTTGTAGTTAAATTAAATTAAAAATTTATTTTCTGAAATTATACTTTTGGCCAGGTTTCCCGCCGATTCCACCCACTGTGCAATGGACCATTTTCACCTGTGTTCACGGCCGGCCTATAGTAATTATTAGTTTCTTGCAAAGGTTTAGTCATAAGTTCAGTCTTGTTGAGAGATGTTAGTAAATGNTAGTAATTATTAGTTTCTTGCAAAGGTTTAGTCATAAGTTCAGTCTTGTTGAGAGATGTTAGTAAATACCAATTGGTTCGGAGAATAAACAAGGGGTTTATGGTCTCTATGGGCTAAATGTACTTGACTTCCGTGGTACTGCATGTTATTAATCTTGAAGCTAGCTCCGATAAGGAGCACAAATACTTCTTCTGGACAGGGCAACGTTTTTCCATCTAGTTCCAGGCTGCTATTCGGACAGTATATGTGATTCAACCCATGATGTGGTTTTAGTTGAATAAAATTCATTTCGTCATGAAGATGCTTCGGATCCCATCTATCTATTCCAAAATATTTTGACTTCGACGTGATAGCAGAATGGGAAGAACAGCCGTTGGTAGGTGCTAGGATCAAGTCGTGAGTCACTGGGTTCATCATGTTGACAGCATAGGCACAATCATCTGATAAAATGACATTCCTCGGGCCTGTATACTTGATTTGGCAAGTTTTATCTTCAGTCTTGTTAATGAGGATAAAAGGATCGGCTTCCATTAAATGTAGACTTCGATTGATTACTGGAGTGTCAAAATCGATGGATAGGTTGGTGAAATCATCTGTAAGATAGCAACTTCTAGCCGTGGCCAACTGAAATGGATAATCGTCACCGCAAGGGAGAGTGAAATTGAAGCAATCAAATAAGACTGGATCCACTTTCCCTTCCTTCTATTTTCTGGTTGCTTCTTGNGGGAGAGTGAAATTGAAGCAATCAAATAAGACTGGATCCACTTTCCCTTCCTTCTATTTTCTGGTTGCTTCTTGAATAGTATCGATTGTAAATAACGTCTCTTTCACTTTTTGAACTCGCTTTTCCTCCGCCTATACCGGTTTATTTACATTTCAAAAAACCACTACCACAGACACCACGAAAAAATTTTGTTTTCCGAAGCACCTCACAGTTTGATAAAATTTATTTTGTAGACTAGTATGGGGTCGCTGATCACGAATATGGAAAAAAATTTCACCGGAAACGTATGGAAAAAAATTACAAATTTCTTAAAATGGAACAAAAATAGGATTTAATATGCTTTCGTTGTTAGCATTAGGATTCGTTAGGTTGTTAGGTTGCTAATAAAATATTTCATCAGTATTTTGTTATCACGCAAAAGAAATGGCAGCGCGCAATCTCCGGCGCGTCTTGCGCGCCTACGATAGATGTTGGACGAGCCGACCGCTCGTTCAACTATATAAAATATAAATAAAAGTTAACATGGTCTGAACAACCTGAAAGCGATATCCGTTACAGGTATGCAATCACGCTCAACTAACCCAATCACGATTGTGCATGTTACCGATTGGTATTTGCGTGAATACGTCTATTGCCTAACAAAAACATTGACAAAACACCTTCTCAACCTAAATAATTGCAATAAAAAAAATTATTTTTTTGATGCGTTTCCGGTGAAAATTTTTTTCACATACGTGATCGATTAGCGGTCTCATATTAGTCTACAAAAATAATTTCATCCAAATCCAAAGTGCTTCGGAATACCAAAGTTTTACATTTTTTAGTTCCAGTAATGATTTATATCAGATTCATAATACTCGTGTAATTTCTGATTGATCATCCTTTAATTATAGCTTATATGTTCAGGAATAAACCTAAAGAAAACATAATCAAGTAATCTTAAGAAATAGACCTAATTAGGGATATTGCGGATAGCATATCCGGCTGGTTTGATGGATATCAAAAAACCGATGCGAATATACGGTTCGGATATCCGCGCCGGATATCAGGCGCGGATATCCGGCATGCATGCTTGATAAAACTCGTATTGCACATAATTTAAAAACATGATGTATTTTGACTCATTTCACGCGAACATGCACGGGTAAATTTAAAAAACTTTCTATTACATCTAATATGCACTGCAATATATTAAATGTAATAAATTTATTCACTAAGTTCTTAAGATTTGTGAAAAATATGTCTAGAAAATTATCCGCGCGTACCCCTATAAGTATTTGGTATCCGGCGAATAGTCTATCCGGCAGTTTTAGGCGCCGGATAACTAGTTGCCGCATATCCGCAATACACCTAGAGCTTAAGTAAAAACAAATAAACAACAATTAATGCTAAACAGGATTAACAACTAAAAATTGACTATTCCAATTCCTGGAAGGTTTAACACTGTTACCTGTCTCAAAAAGCTGGTCCAGTCTGTAATTGTATGTTGACTGGTATCTAATTCGTGTTCAATATCTTGCTATGTATAGTTTCTCAGAATCATGTGAGTTAGCAAAATAATTTGTGGTTTCTCTAATTTACTTTTTGCAAACAAAGAACATTTGTTTATTGTAACCTCGGTGTCACATTTTTTTTAGCGTTTTTTTCCATATGAAACGATTGCTTGGGATCTCCATCTCTGTCCGTCGGTTGTCACTTTCATCACAGACCCACATTTTGGACAAATCTTTGTAGTTGATAATAATTTGTTTGTTGTTATAATGTTGCATATAGATCAACTTCGTTTTCGACAAGTTTTATGCTTCTACTAGACTTAAAAATGTCAAATTCTCATTCTCAAAATAAGAATCAGAATTAATAACTAGAGGGCGCTACTATACTTCGGAATTAGAATTGGCGAATTCTGAAATCTAAAATCCGAAATCCTTGTCTACTTTCGGAATTGCCTACCATACTTAGGAATAATCACAAAGATCTAATGAGTGCGAATTATTTTTTGTTCGAATTGTAACAAAAAGTTCGCGAGTTTCAAATATTTGAAAACTTTTCAATTCCTAAAGTGGGCGGAGATTCTTAGGATTTCTCAAATAACAAATCTTAATTCCAAAGTATAGTAACTACATTCTTAAATTTCTGAATTATGAATTCTCAATTCTCGAATCTGATTCTTGCGCCGCGGGAGAAAGTATGGTAGCCCAATTCCGAAATACCGCACAAGCGAATTCTCAATTCTCAATACCAATTCTCAAAATCCAATTCTCATTCTCATGTATCGTACCTAAAATCTTACGGAAATCCTAAAATTTTAAGAATCTGACCGTTCAATTTTTAAGTATGGTAGAAAGTCTGATCAGATTCCAATAAACCATTTCTGACAACGAATAATCAATTTTAAATAGTTAGTAGATCTTACAACAAACTACGTAGTAAGTTTCAGGGTTGGATTTATTTTGCAGTCGCTAATGCTGTGTTTAAGCCGAAATTGGGCAAGTTTTTGAGCCGCTGATGCTCGTTTGGCAAGTTTTGAGAAATTTTCACTGGATTTTCGAACCTAAAGGGCAATAATTCGTAGCGACCGCTGCTTAAATTCTACCAGCGTGAGTAGTTAGCATTATTAGAAGCCGATCATTTTTCATTGAGGCGGACAGGCGAGAGAAAAAAAATTTTCGCACAAGTTCGCAAAATTTTTGCAAAATTTTAATTTACCGCCACCAATAAATTTTAAATTAGTGATCTGCAGAAAATTTACAATCGATTGATGGATCACTAACCTGAATCCGGCCTTGTAGCATTAGACAAGGCAGTAAAGAAAAAGAAAACTTTTTTTGCACAACTTTACAAATTTTTTGCAAAATTTGACTTGTCCGCCAACAATGGATGTCACATCCGTAATCTACATTAAATTTTCAGTCGATTAGTGTATAACTTACTCGAATTCTATACGGGGGGGGGGGGCTATTCTACAAATAAGCGGTTTGTGAATGTGTAGTGGGAATTGGGCGGGAGACCAACTCTGCAGCAGGAGCCGTTTGGTGGGATTGGATATACGGCCGCAGAGCTAAACCTCCGTGTGGAGGCAAACAGTGAATTCAAAAAGTGAAAGAGACTTTATTTACAATCGATAGGTTGAACGGTTATTAAGCGAGTTGTGACATAGGAAATAGCAAAAGTTGAACTTATTTGCTTTTCCTTCAACTCATCGAAGTCCTCTCCTTTTGTTAGTATTAATTGATGCCATTGTTACTCCATCAATTCCCAATCCAGCCGAAGTCACAATTGTTACTACTATGATGGCCAAGNTAATTGATGCCATTGTTACTCCATCAATTCCCAATCCAGCCGAAGTCACAATTGTTACTACTATGATGGCCAAGAGTGTAAAAATAAATCTTTTCTTTCTGCTTTGTATTTTTTCCTTGTTGCCTCATATTAGAAGTTGTCTTTCGTTAGATGCTAGGCACATAGTAGCAACGTTATCGAGAAAATACTTTTTTCACATTTCATTACATGTCCTTTTTGCATCTGCAGTTAGGTCTCCATGAAAAATGTCTAATTTTATAACATCGCATCGATACATCAGCTTAATTTGCAAATAAACACGATTGTACCCAGTTGTAACAGGAGTTTGGCTTTCTCTCCAGAGAACGGGCTATGAGTTTTGAGCTGTGAAGTTTAGAACTGGAGAAAGCATAAGGCTGAGTAGGAACATTAGAACATATTTAGAGAGCGAAAGAGTTTTTGGTTTTCCAACTCTTCCTACTTTCACTTTGTATTCTACATTTTCACATTCTATTGTACTTCATCAGTTTTCTTTTCTTCTATTTTCCTCATTTTCATTCATTCTCTCATTTTCTCCACCTTCCCTTTTAAGATAGGTTTGGTCAATCCGTCTGCTATTTTTTCTTCTGTTGGTGTGTAGACAACTTCAATTTCTTGTTCTTGTATTAATTGGCGTGTATAATGATATCAAAGGTCTATGGTGTGTCGTGCGGCTGTGAAACTTAGAGTTGTACGAAAGTTTGATTGCGCTCTGATTATCGACTTATAATGGTGTCGCTNTCGTGCGGCTGTGAAACTTAGAGTTGTACGAAAGTTTGATTGCGCTCTGATTATCGACTTATAATGGTGTCGCTTCTTCTTGTTTGTACCCAATTTCTTCCATAAACCTTTTCGTCCACACCGCTTTTTTGGCACCTTGAGCTAGTGCCACATACTAAGCTTCTGTTGAAGACAGATCGACCAATGCTTGTTTTTGACTGCAACAACTCACTAACGACTCACCCAGAAAGAAAATATATCCGGTAGTCGACTTCCGTTCGACTCTGTCTCCTGCGAAATCGGAATCAGTATATCCACTTAACAGATGATTTGAATTTTGCTTATACTCAAGTCCAAAAGTCATTGTACCTTTCAAATAGCGGAGAATTCCTTTTGCTAAGTTCCAGTGAATGTTTGTATAGCATGTAGAGAATTGAGACATTTTCGCTACAGCGTAGCTAATGTCTGGCCTTGTAGTTTTGGCTATAAACAATAAGGATCCAATGAGTTCATTGTAGGATAATTCAGACTCACAAGTTTCCCCAGGCAAGATCTCCTGATTTGGTTGTAGTGGAACGGAAGCCGGTTTACAATCCTCCATGCTGAACTTTTCCAACATTGATTGATTGAGCGCTGTTTGATGTAGGATGACTTTTTCTGAGTTAGCTTTTTCTATTTGTATGCCTACAAATACTTTTGGTTCTGAGATTGTAATTTCAAAACTTTCCGCAATGTATTTTATTACGGCATCCACTGAGTATGAATCTGGAGAAGGTACAAGGCCGTCATCTACATACAGGAGTAAGTAAACAAAGGTTTTATTTAACCCAATGTATATCGATGAGTCAGATGCACTTGGTTGAAAATTAAACTTTGAGAGAAAGTCGGCGAACATTTTGTTCCAATAGCGTGGAGCTTGTTTCAATCCGTAGAGACTCTGCTTTAGGAGGCACACAATGTCACTTTCTCCTTTCTCATACCCTTCAAGTAGCTTCATGTTTATGATGGAGTCCAANCCGTCATCTACATACAGGAGTAAGTAAACAAAGGTTTTATTTAACCCAATGTATATCGATGAGTCAGATGCACCTGGTTGAAAATTAAACTTTGAGAGAAAGTCGGCGAACATTTTGTTCCAATAGCGTGGAGCTTGTTTCAATCCGTAGAGACCCTGCTTTAGGAGGCACACAATGTCACTTTCTCCTTTCTCATACCCTTCAAGTAGCTTCATGTTTATGATGGAGTNCTGCTTTAGGAGGCACACAATGTCACTTTCTCCTTTCTCATACCCTTCAAGTAGCTTCATGTTTATGATGGAGTCCAAGACTCCATGGCGAAAGGCAGTTTTTACATCAAACTGTTTCATAAAAAACTTTTCAGCAGTGGCAAGGGCCAGTATCAGTCGTATTGATTCATAACGACAAACTGATGCAAAAGTCTCAGAATAATCTATTCCTTCCCTTTGTCTAAACCTGTTCAGAACTAAACGAGCTTTGCATCGTTCAATTATTCCATTTGGGTCCTTTTTGACATGGAATATCCACCGAGAGTCTAGGACTCGTGCATTTGATAGTCTCTTCACTAACTCTCAAGTACTGTTATTTTGGTGACTCTTCATCTCTTCTTCCATTGATCTTTTCCAATTCTCAGAATCACTGCTTTCTATAGCATCTAAGTATGTTTCTGGTTCCTCGGTGGGATATGAGAAAAGGGCCTCAGCATATGATTTGGGGTTTTTTAACGAAGCTCTGTCCCTTAGAACTCGATTCGACTGTAGAGTTTTAAGTTTTGCTTTTGAGATTTTCACTTTCGTTGNCGAAGCTCTGTCCCTTAGAACTCGATTCGACTGTAGAGTTTTAAGTTTTGCTTTTGAGATTTTCACTTTCGTTGTTCCTAGGCTAGGGATCTTGCCTTCATATTGACCATCTAGTGTTTTTATCAAAACAGAAATTTTGGGACGACTTGAACTCCCTTCTGATATGTCCTGCAACGTTGTCCTTGGAATATTTGTGTCTTCTACATCTTGGTTTTCAGAATTTTCTTCTTTTTCTGGCTTTCCTTCTCTCTCTTTATCTGCTGAGAGCTGTTCGGTTTCAGATGTTGTCTCATTCCACTCATCTTTATCTTCGTCTTCCTCTTTTATTCTCTCATCCTCATCATCACTGGACATAAAGAATTGAGGCATTGACGGACTTTCTCCAACTTGCTCTTCAAAACTGACATTTCTTGCTAGAATTATGCGTTTTGTCTCAGTGTCAAACAGCCTGTATTTTATTGAGTTGGAATCGTACCCAACTAGTGTCACAATTTTTGCTTTCGCATTTTATACTAGCATTTTTTCCTTTGGAGTTTGGGAGAAAGCTTTACATCCAAATACTCGAACATGACGAAGTGAGTGTTTCTTTTTGAAGATCTGCTCAAACGTCGTGACTGTTTGGTACTGTTTGTTCAGTATTTGATTGTATATGAAGATACTTGTGGCAATGGCTTCCGCCCACAGGTGTTCAGGATTGCCAATTTTTTGCAACATTGTGCGAGCTGCTTCTTTTAAGTTTCTCATTTCCCTTTCTGCTCTGCCATTCGACTCAGGACAGTAGATAGCGGTTGTTTTATGCAAAATTTTTAATTCTTGAAAATAGGAACTTATTGTCCTGTTAACAAATTCAGTTCCGTTGTCGGAAAGGAAAGTCTTAGCTTTATTTCCGGTTTGTTTTTCAATAAATGAAATAAAGAGTTTGATGCAATCCGCTGTTTCATCGTTTGATTCCAAAAAGTAAACAGTTCGAAAACCACTACAATCATCCTTTAGAAGTAAAAAATAAGAAGCCCTACCAACTCACTGGACAGGCATTTTTCCTGAGAGATCTGCNCGAAGCTCTGTCCCTTAGAACTCGATTCGACTGTAGAGTTTTAAGTTTTGCTTTTGAGATTTTCACTTTCGTTTTTCCTAGGCTAGGGATCTTGCCTTCATATTGACCATCTGGTGTTTTTATCAAAACAGAAATTTTGGGACGACTTGAACTCCCTTCTGATATGTCCTGCGACGTTGTCCTTCGACTATTTGTGTCTTCTACATCTTGGTTTTCAGAATTTTCTTCTTTTTCTGGCTTTCCTTCTCTCTCTTTATCTGCTGAGAGCTGTTCGGTTTCAGATGTTGTCTCATTCCACTCATCTTTATCTTCGTCTTTTTCTTTTATTCTCTCATCCTCATCATCACTGGACATAAAGAATTGAGGCATTGACGGACTTTCTCCAACTTGCTCTTCAAAACTGACATTTCTTGCTAGAATTATGCGTTTTGGCTCAGTGTCAAACAGCCTGTATTTTATTGAGTTGGAATCGTACCCAACTAGTGTCATAATTTTTGCTTTCGCATTTTATACTAGCATTTTTTCCTTTGGAGTTTGGGAGAAAGCTTTACATCCAAATACTCGAACATGACGAAGTGAGTGTTTCTTTTTGAAGATCTGCTCAAACGTCGTGACTGTTTGGTACTGTTTGTTCAGTATTTGATTGTATATGAAGATACTTGTGGCAATGGCTTCCGCCCACAGGTGTTCAGGATTGCCAATTTTTTGCAACATTGTGCGAGCTGCTTCTTTTAAGTTTCTCATTTGCCTTTCTGCTCTGCCATTCGACTCAGGACAGTAGATAGCGGTTGTTTTATGCAAAATTTTTAATTCTTGAAAATAGGAACTTATTGTCCTGTTAACAAATTCAGTTCCGTTGTCGGAAAGGAAAGTCTTAGCTTTATTTCCGGTTTGTTTTTCAATAAATGGAATAAAGAGTTTAATGCAATCCGCTGTTTCATCGTTTGATTCCAAAAAGTAAACAGTTCGAAAACCACTGCAATCATCCTTTAGAAGTAAAAAATAAGAAGCCCTACCAACTCACTGGACAGGCATTTTTCCTGAGAGATCTGCGTGAATGCTTTCTCCACGAACAGTTTCTCTTTTATTCTCTTTCACAGGGAAAGATTTTCGGGTCTCTTTACCCAAATGACAATCTTCACAGGTGAAAGTTTCTATTATTTCATCCATTTTTATGCCTGTCACTGCATTTTTCATTACAGTGTCTTTGATATACTTTGGATTCACGTGTGAAAGTCTATCGTGCCAAAGTTTTGCATTTTGCGTTTTTGAATAGTGAGCATTCTCGTTAGGAGAGCGAAATTTCATAATGTACATACCGTCTTTAAATTCTGCTTCTGGTCCGGAGATGGATCCATTTAGATAGAAAACTGTTTCTTCCTTGTTTCTTAGAATCACATAACCTTTTTGAGCCGTTACTCCTTCGGAAGAGAGATTTACTGCTCCTGTACCCACTTTCCCTGCATAATAGCCTCAATTCTCACTGCTGCAATGCCAAGCGCAAGAACTTCATTGTGGCCAGTCAATGCTACTGGTCGTGGAGTTTCAAATTCGATGAAGTCTTCAATCCAATATTTCTTTCCGGTGTTATGCTGCGTCGCTCTAGAGTCACTTATCCACCAATTTTTTGTCGCGTATTACTTTTCTTCAGTAGTGGTTACTAGGAAGGCATTTGCCAGTTACTGTTTGTCTCTTTCAAAAAAGTTTGAATTGTCAAAACGTCTTTCTCTCGGTTTTTGACTGCCGTTTTGGTTTTGCTTTGGGAGACGACATTCTCTTTGCCAGTGTCCGGTTTTTCCACAATTGTGACAGGAACTTTGCTTTCTCTGTTCAGCAATAGCTTATTTTCTTCCATTGTAACCAGGCTGAAGTGCTGAGTCTCTGCTTCTCCCATTGCTTGAGTATGCCGCATTTCTCTTTGAGCTTTCTCCTCTGCTTTGTTTAGTTTGTTTTCTCCCAAGCTCCTCTTTCCTCAGACGAGAAAGGAGTACTTGCATCGTTTGCGATGATTGTGGTACACTATCCCATGCTTTTCTAAAGGCTAAGTACTGGTCGTCAGATAAACTTGAAACAATTTTTGTTACTACTGTGGTCTCATCAATGGTTACTCCCATTTCGTNCTTTCTCTGTTCAGCAATAGCTTATTTTCTTCCATTGTAACCAGGCTGAAGTGCTGAGTCTCTGCTTCTCCCATTGCTTGAGTATGCCGCATTTCTCTTTGAGCTTTCTCCTCTGCTTTGTTTAGTTTGTTTTCTCCCAAGCTCCTCTTTCCTCAGACGAGAGAGGAGTACTTGCATCGTTTGCGATGATTGTGGTACACTATCCCATGCTTTTCTAAAGGCTAAGTACTGGTCGTCAGATAAACTTGAAACAATTTTTGTTACTACTGTGGTCTCATCAATGGTTACTCCCATTTCGTTCAGACTGCGAGATAACTGCTCCATTTCCAAGTAAGCGTCAAGGATAGATTGACTGCGCTTTATTTTATAAATGAGGAAGGACGACAATGTATGTTGTTTATTCAGACTGCTTGTGTCTGAGTTCACATTCTTTAGTCTGTCAAAGGTTTCTTTGGATGTTGAGCAGGAATAAACGTGATTTGTTTGATTGTTATCAAGAGTAGGTATTATTATCGCCTGAGCTTCTACATCTTTTTTATCCTACATTTTTCTCGTTTCTATTTCACTTGTCTCTGGTCGAGGTGTTTCACCATTAACAACTTCCCAGACTTCCGCTGCCTTTAGAATCACCGTCATCTGTAATCTCCAGCGTGAGTAATTGAGGTGGTCCAACTTAACACCATGCGACGTGTCTATTCTCCTACTCATTTTGTTCAAATTGGAGGTCTTTCACTGGTTACTTTTATACCTGTTTCACTAAACAACTTTCACCACAGACTGATTTTCTCTCAAACTTTAACTGTGAGTTAAGAATGTTACTGTTAGTGGATTGTAGACTGATAAGACTGGAACTTAGTTGTTTATAACCAGAGGGCGGATACTTACTTATCTATTTCTTTTTGGGTATTGCACCTACACCTCAGTAACTTCGTATCTTTCCGATTCATGTAATTTGAGGATGAATGGAATGCACTTATAAAAAATTATTTTAAGTATTTTTGGTTTTTAGGCATTAGGAAGTACTTTCGAAAGTAATTTTGAATATTAAGTAATTAAAAAGTACTTTGTCGAGTAATTTGATGAATTAATCGTTTTGCGAGGATAACTTTCCTCATATTCGCTCTAAATTTGCTGATGAGTCAAAATAATAAACTGCAGAATGTAAAAGTTCACAGTTTTGTTCAAAAAAGTATATTTAAAATTAAATTATGCGTCCATTAAATTTTCGGTAAGGCGAATTCCTAGGAACCGAAAAATTTGGACTAAATTGTGCAGTCGGGACCGAAAGATTTAAGCGAACCTTCAGTTGCAATAAACGCTTTATAATAAAGACATGCTTTTACGTCGGTTAACACGAGCGCCAAATAATGTTATACTTTCTGGAGAAACCAACTTTTCTTTTCAGAGAAATTTAATGAAAATATCCTTTAAACTATATAAAAATCATCTGACTTATGTATTGGAGCCGCGATAAAGTGTTTAAATTAATCATTCCTTAACAAATAAATCAAACAATTCCATTTTTATACTCCAAATTAACATACAACCGGGTTTTTAGGCTTCAATTAAGTGAATTAATTAAAAAAATTGTATATACTTATCAAAAATAACAAAGTGTTGTTAATTATTTTATACTTTTTTATCAGTATTTCGTCACTTTTTGGCAAGTATTTAAGTAAGTAAAACGCTGTTATTTAGAAAGTAATATATCCGCCCTCTGCTTATAACTGATCAATCTAAACCACGCTCTGCTACCATGTAATATTTAATATTCAATAGTGATCAGTTTATTAGGTTTTTAGAAAGACGTTTTTAAGTAAGAACTTGAAACTAGAGTGACTGCTTATCCTATAGCTACATTTGGTTGTTTAATTGTGGACTCGCATAATCCATATTTCTTTTTGGAAACAAATAGGGACTTAAACCCGTTTAAAAGTATGCACTAATAGTTAGTTAAACTAAATGACCTTTCTCACGACATTCAGGTCGTGAGAAAGATCGTACAATAGTAATAGCTTAGAGAAAGAGTAGAAAGGGACTTAAGTCCAAATGGAGACTCAAACTCCAGAGTGTTTGATAAGAGAGTGAAGTTATTGGTTCACTCTTTCTTACATGTTTGAACATAAATGAATAACAAAAATCGCCTTTTGGGCAGGAAATGCACAAGAGTCATGACTCTACTACTGATGAGTTGACTCTGAGAGTCATGACTCTGAGAGTCATGACTCTGACTCTCAAACGGAGTTATCAAGCAGGATAATTCATAGAGTCAGAGTCATGAGAGTCAGAGTCAGAGTCAGAGTCAGTCACTTTACACACTACCGTTGAGAAATGAGAAAAACCGCTGTATGTTGCGATTGATGTGTAGAGCGGGATGACCAGCTCTTTGTCTAAAAGATTGAAAAGTGTGGAGTGGGTGGGCATACTCGGAGAAAGGCAATTCCAGCCGAAAGTCCATTCAAAAATTGACCCATTCGTAACCTAACAATGTGTAACATACTGTACACTTATCTCAGCCATTTGGGACAACTATTATTTTCACCAGTTCAATTTGAGGCAAGTCAAATGTAGTGTTTCGAAATGAGCCAAAATGAATTTTTGAATTTGGCTAATTCGCTCTATCCGCCTACCCTTTCAATTGATTTTAAATAGAGTATAAATTTCTTTTCCCAACTTTCACTAAATGGAGTAGTTGGATTCAAATTAATTAATTAATTTAATCAAAATAATTCCAACTAGAGCATAAATGTTCGAAGAATATCCTTAGGTTCGAACCTCGAACTTTTTCGAACGTCGATGCTAAAGGTTTGAACCTTATTTCGAACCGTTGGTCGCACTTTTTTTTTAATAAAGAAAGTAGCATATGAACCCTTTTTAACAAAGAAAATTTTATTGAAGTTAGGCATATACCATTTTCTACTCCTCCAGTTGAAAATGTGAGCAAAGAAAGCAATGCTTACTTAGAATTTCGTCGTTCAAATTTGGAGGAACATTTTTGCAGATATATCTTGTCGAAACAAACGCTCTTTCTGATTCTAAGCTAGTTGGTGGAATAGGAAGACACTGATATTAGATTTTTCAAAACCAATATCAATTTTTTTAATTTTTAAGTGCCTCTGTAGGCAGGTAGTTGATCCATTGGTTTTCAAAGCAGTTTTACAATCGGAAACTTTACATTTCGCATGTTGTGTGTCTTTAATTTGACCAAAATTATTCCACAGTGATTTTGGGATTGCAGGTAGGTTTAAGGAATTTGGTAAATTTTCTTTATTTCCCGTAACCACTGAGCTGGTTGCGGAACTCATAACACATTAAAACTGACTGATTTGTTATGTGAATCGAGAAAACAATAAGAAAAAATAAATTTATGAAAGATTCAAAGTGGTTTAGCACAATTTTTTGAATGGGAACTCATTCCCTACTAGTGCGGTAGATGTCAGCTAAGATTATATTTAGTGAAAAGGTTCGAACCTTTGAAGAAAAGGTTCGAACCTCGAATCTTTGAAGAAAAGGTTCGAACCTCGTACCTTTAAATATGCAGTAACCGTTTGAACTAAAGTTCGAATCGAAGGTTCGAACCTTATGCTCTAATTCCAACTTACCTCATTATCCACACTTTACAACAGATGTAAGACTAGTCAGTCTACAAGAATGAGTGTTCAGATAATGAAATTAACAAATTGAATTAGTGAAACTAAAAATCGAGACGGTAGTGATTAAAAAAATTACAGCAAAAAGTTCAAATTAGTTTTGATTATTTCGCGCGTAAAAACCGGAAATGGGATTGGCTGAGAAGTGAGACAACAGACTGGCTCACTCTCAAATTGTCCCAGTGCAGAAGTGATCAATCAGATGCTGAAAGTCCTAGTTGTGCCAAAACCAAATCAAATTGGCTCAAAATGAAACCTCTCCATTATTCCGGTTCCGTAACCAACCTAAACCCCTTCTACTGTGGGCGAGGTAGTGAAGATGTAGAGTGGATGGTGGTCAAATGATGATGACACAAATCCAGAAAGCACAGATTAGAGTTTAATATAAATATTAAACTCAAAAAAAAAATAAAATTATTATTATTATTATAAAATTAATAAAAATAATGAGAGAGAGGACCGTCCGGTTCCAGATGTTTGTTGAGTTGGAATTATCTGCCTCAAGGCCAGACTCTCCACACCACAAACACAACCACGCCACAAACAACAACTTTCTCGAATCTTCTCTGCTGGGAAGATTCGAATGCAACTCCCACATTACCTCTCTCTAGGGAAGATTGTGACCTCACAATGGTAATAAAAAATTGGGAGATAATAACAAAAAAGTGTTATAACAAAAGAAAAAAATTTTATAAAAATCAAACCAATTTACTTTAAATTACTTAAAAATCAAAAAATTAATCGGGGAATACTACGGTAATAACGGAAAATTGAAGGAAATTAACGCGGGTTTCTAAAAACAATTGTTTGAATTTGAGTGTTGGAGGATCTGCAGTGTGATGTCTCCCGGGCGCTCTGGAAATATGGCGACCACGCCATCTTAACGTCAATAATCACCAGAGTCTGAAGGGTTGGAGGAATAGGAGGTTTTTTTGACGGTTTCATAATCGATTTCCCCTAACATTCAAAACAGAATTGAAATTATTTCCAGCAACTCGAACTCGGGAAGGTGCAGTTTACAGGGAAACTGTACTAACCAAATCTAAGTTCTGATTACGATTTGGGACGGAACATGGAACGGGATGTACGGAAAAATTTATATCGGATAAATGCGACATATTGTCAGTCTAAGATTCAATCGGTGGAAGACTAGAAAGTTTTGGTAAATCGAAATCAAGATCTAAATTCGAGAACTTATCAATTTCTGGTACGGGATTTCCATCGGTGTCGTTATGAATATTGTATGATTCAACGTTTTGAATAGAAACAATTTTTGATTTTGATTTCACAGCATCAGGCATCATCTGAATACAAATGTTTGTAGGCCNAATCGAAATCAAGATCTAAATTCGAGAACTTATCAATTTCTGGTACGGGATTTCCATCGGTGTCGTTATGAATAGTGTATGATTCAACGTTTTGAACAGAAACAATTTTTGATTTTGATTTCACAGCATCAGGCATCATCTAATACAAATGTTTGTAGGACATGTATGACAAACTACTTCCAAAGCACCTTTCCAACGGGGTGTTAACTTTCTGGAGTAACATGGTTAACTCGTAAATTTCCGAACTAGCACCAGTTGACCCTTTTCGTAAGTAATTGGCTGATGTTTGGAATTAAACAATTGCTGTGAGCTCTGTTGATTGGAAATAGTATTGTGTCTAGCTTCGCCTAGAGCATCCTGAACACGAGGTGTGGAAACTCTCTGTTACTCGGCTTCTATTTATTCACGTAAAGTCGGTAATGAATTATCACACGGTAAGTTCGGTAGTCTACCAAAAACCAGAAAATAATGCGAATGCCCTGTGATTTTGTGAACGTTCATAGCGAAAGCTGCTCTAGGAAGATATATATCCCAATCTATCTGGTTGGCCTCAAACTTAGCGAACAAATGTTTAATCGGGTCATTAGCCCTTTCGCCAACTATTTGCCTGTAAATGATAGGCTGAAGTGCGGAGTAATTTGATACCATTCGTCTGTGCAAAATGACGAAATTTCATGGAAGAAAAGTGAGTACCTTGAACGGTGAGAATTTTCACTGGACAACCATGGCGAGAAATCAAATCGCGGTGTAAAATTCGAATCGCACTTTCGAAATCAGCGGAATGAACGAAGGATACCTCGATATAACGTGTCAACAAGCAAGTAACGGTAAAGGCATACTGGCTACGCCTTGGAGTCATTGGAAGTGGACCAATATAATCAATACCAACAACCTCGAATGGAGCTGATGGAGGATTCATTGGGCTACTCTGTCCTTTGGAGATAGGTTGTAAAGCTGACACGTGGCACAGCTGTGAACGAAATTACGTACATGCCTGTATATTTTTGGCCAGAAATAATTGGCCGATAGAGAATACCATTTTGAATTGTGAAGTCTGCAACATTTCATGGTTTCTTGAGTTTTGGAGCAGTGGAATCAGGATATTTAGGAAATGGATAATTTTACGGAAAATCGGTTTGTTATTCTGTAATGGGGTCAAATCGACGTCTACAATTGGTTGTAAATACTCGACCCTGGGAGTTAAAGAATATAAAGATTCCTCAAAACTTTAGTCTATAGAGCTATATACTGGATCAACAGAAAATCGTGAAAGTACGTCAGCATCAGTATGTTTTCTTCAGAGAGATGTATAATTGTAAAATAAGACGGTTGTAAACTTAAAGCCCATCGAGTTAATTGATCATTTGGATCTTTCAAGTTAATCAAATTACATAACAAATGATTACAGGTAATAAAGTCAAAATGTCGACTATACAAATATGGACAAAAGATGTTAATTGCCCGAACGATTGCTAAACATTCCCGTTGTTTAGTAACGTAATTCCTTTCCTCTTGAGTCAAACTACGGGAAGCGTACGCTGTCAATCAATCAATCAATCAATCAAGTTTATTTGACGCTGGCCATTGCCCTATCAATGAAATTACGAGCATAAGTAAATTTAAATAAAATAAAATTATGTGTTAAAATTACTGAAAAAGTTTTAAAATATTTGAAATTAAAAGTGATAAATGAAATGTGAAGTTTGGATCAGTAGAAGCTTCTGTGACGTCCTTGATAAGTTGAATTGGATCCATTGGGATTCCTTGAAAGTAATTCAGTCTAATGTTAGATGTGCAGATGCATTCCCAAATAGCATGAAAAAAACTTGTTGTTGTAGGCAGAGTTGGAGTTTAGCCGAATTTGTAGAATGCATGTCGCCATCGATCCAAAATGTTTCCAATCNGCACTTTCGAAATCAGCGGAATGAACGAAGGATACCTCGATATAACGTGTCAACAAGCAAGTAACGGTAAAGGTATACTGGCTACGCCTTGGAGTCATTGGAAGTGGACCAATATAATCAATACCAACCTCGAATGGAGCTGATGGAGGATTGATTGGGCTACTCTGTCCTTTGGAGATAGGTTGTAAAGCTGACACGTGGCACAGCTGTGAACGAAATTACGTACATGCCTGTATATTTTTGGCCAGAAATAATTGGCCGATAGAGAATACCATTTTGAATTGTGAAGTCTGCAACATTTCATGGTTTCTTGAGTTTTGGAGCAGTGGAATCAGGATATTTAGGAAATGGATAATTTTACGGAAAATCGGTTTGTTATACTGTAATGGGGTCAAATCGACGTCTACAATTGGTTGTAAATACTCGACCCTGGGAGTTAAAGAATATAAAGATTCCTCAAAACTTTAGTCTATAGAGCTATATACTGGATCAACAGAAAATCGTGAAAGTACGTCAGCATCAGTATGTTTTCTTCAGAGAGATGGATAATTGTAAAATCATACGGTTGTAAACTTAAAGCCCATCGAGTTAATTGATCATTTGGATCTTTCAAGTTAATCAAATTACATAACAAATGATTACCGGTAATAACGTCAAAATGTCGACTATACAAATATGGACAAAAGATGTTAATTGCCCGAACGATTGCTAAACATTCCCGTTGTTTAGTAACGTAATTCCTTTCCTCTTGAGTCAAACTACGGGAAGCGTACGCTGTCAATCAATCAATCAATCAATCAAGTTTATTTGACGCTGGCCATTGCCCTATCAATGAAATTACGAGCATAAGTAAATTTAAATAAAATAAAATTATGTGTTAAAATTACTGAAAAAGTTTTAAAATATTTGAAATTAAAAGTGATAAATGAAATGTGAAGTTTGGATCAGTAGAAGCTTCTGTGACGTCCTTGATAAGTTGAATTGGATCCATTGGGATTCCTTGAAAGTAATTCAGTCTAATGTTAGATGTGCAGATGCATGCCCAAATAGCATGAAAAAAAGAAAATTGTTCTCCACAATATTTGCATAGCTTCTCCTCATAATTTCCCATGTTAAACCTTCCTTTGTTGTAGGCAGAGTTGGAGTTTAGCCGAATTTGTAGAATGCATGTCGCCATCGATCCAAAATGTTTCCAATCATCGATCCAATCGATTTGGCTGTCTGAATAGACATTAAAGCTGGTTGAATGGAATCGATAAACTTATTCGTTTTAGCCACATCCTTCGCATGAACTTCCGAATATCGCCGAAGACAAACCAGAAAATCAACAGGATCTGGATATCACCAATGATACAAACTTTTAGAAACTTTTATGGGCAATATTATCAATGCGCCGCTTAACCTTATCTTTTTCTGTCAATCGAGAATTGAGGAGTCTTGCAAGTTTTAATTTTTCCGTTACAAACGTTTTGGGATTATCGCCAAAGTGAAAAACGAAATAACAATTTTTCTGCCGAATTTCAGAACGACGTGAAATTGGATTAAAAAATTCCTCTAATTCCTGGCAAACCGAATGCCAAATTTCCTCACGTAACAATCTAGGATTATCGGTATCCCGTTAGGCTCGAGGCCAAATTGAATCGTGCCAAGATTCTGCATTACCATCTAAAATTCGATCAAAATTGTTGAGTACCTGGTCGATTTAAACATTAAAAGTTGAGAAATCATTCTCCAAACGCTCAATAAAATTTTTTGGAGCGGAAGATCCATCCGGAAAACGGAAAAACAATCGATAAAAAAAATGGTAAAATCGGCATGAAAAAAAAATCAATTCGTGAAATTCAGTGTATAAAAATGTTTGTAAAAATTGGGACAAAATTGATAATAATGTGATGAATTGCGCAAANGTATCCCGTTAGGCTCGAGGCCAAATTGAATCGTGCCAAGATTCTGCATTACCATCTAAAATTCGATCAAAATTGTTGAGTACCTGGTCGATTTAAACATTAAAAGTTGAGAAATCATTCTCCAAACGCTCAATAAAATTTTTTGGAGCGGAAGATCCATCCGGAAAACGGAAAAACAATCGATAAAAAAAATGGTAAAATCGGCGTGAAAAAAAAATCAATTCGTGAAATTCAGTGTACAAAAATGTTTGTAAAAATTGGGACAAAATTGATAATAATGTGATGAATTGCGCAAAGAATTACCGACGAAATAAATTTACAAAAATAATTTTATTTAATTTGTAGAGTTTTGTATGAAATAAACTTATGGAAAAGCGAAGAAGTTGTCAATACAGTAAAGGAATTAATGGGGAATACAAAAAATAAAAATAAAATAAAAATTTTGAGCTGAGCTGAGCGAGAAAATGCCGAATTACGACCCTAACGATTTTTTGAAAAAATTAGAAAAAATCTGTGTAAAATGAAAAAAAAACCAATATACACACTATCTAGTCGATAGCGATCCTATGCGACAATTTTTAACGTAAAAGCGATAAATTGTAACAAAAAAAAAAGCTTTCTCCGGAAGTGAAAAATTTTCCAAAAAAAATTGACTTACAATTTGGTTGGATTGAACCAAACGGGGCTCAAAGAAATGTATTGATGTTTTATTTATAATGAAAACTGACATGCACCATCGCATGCGTTACCGGGCCCGCGTTCTGGACGTGCGTCTCAACGCATACGAAAACGCATGCCAAATCGCACTGTTCTCTGCCATAAAAACTAACCTTTAAAGGCTAATCTTCGCATGGTGGTTTTCATGCAAAATGCATTATTAGTGCGATGATGCATGCGAAATTCGCACGGACGCATGCGATAATGCGTCCATGAAAACCAGGCTTTAAACGTGGGTAGTGTGGGAGTTGCATTTGAATCTTCCCGGCAGAAAAGATTTGAGAGAGTTGTTGTTTGTGGCGTGGTTGTGTGTGTGGTGTGGAGAGTCTAGCCTTGAGGCAGATCATCCCAACTCAACATCTGGAACCGGACAGTCCTCTCTCCCCTATCATTTTTATTGATTTTATAATAATAAATATTATTTTATTATTTCTTTATTTGAGTTTAATATTTTTATTAAACTCTAACCTGTGCTTTCTGGATTTGTGTTATCATCATTTGACCACCATGCTACTCTACATCTTCACTTGATCGCCCACATCAGCTGACGAGCAAGAGGTCTAGTAGAGGACGGCGCCACCTTAGTTCCGAATTTTGGTTGGATTGAACGAAAGGGGGTTAAAAAAAACTTAGAAAAATTTCACAACCATGTTATGTGTCCCTCTTGAGCGATAAATTGACCTCAACAAATGTTGCCTAGAATAGTCCAGTGACCAAAATGTTCTAATAAAAATTTTCTCTGATCACTTGTTCAAGTTTTTGAAAATTTTGAAAATTTTAAACAAGTAAGA
The DNA here is from genome assembly GCA_002738285.1 of Holacanthella duospinosa. Classification (NCBI taxonomy): domain Eukaryota; kingdom Metazoa; phylum Arthropoda; class Collembola; order Poduromorpha; family Neanuridae; genus Holacanthella; species Holacanthella duospinosa. Next base: position 32,749 of record NIPM01000294.1, read on the forward strand.
AAAATTTCACAACCATGTTATGTGACCCTCTTGAGCGATGAAATGACCTCTACAAATGTTGCTCAATTCAACTTACGCCAGTAAATTTTCATTATAAACTTTATCGCTGTGGTGACCTAAATGTAGGTCAAGCTGTAATTTTAACTACACAGTTCATAAATACTTATTCGGAGACGTCTGCCAGAACAAGTCTGCCCAGGGCGGGGGACGTGGACCCCTATCCGAATGCCGCCTCAAAATTTAGGTTTTTTGACTTGGGACTTTCCAGTTTGAGTTTTTAACTTGGGTACCATCCAGTGCTTTTCATTACTGGGTTGCATCCAGATTCAGCACGGTTTTTAGCCTGGGTTCCATCCAGGGTTTTTTGCTGGGTTGCATCCAGACTAATGATAAAATTAGGTGTTGAAGTATAAGTTATCATCATCAATCATCGATGATGATGTGGAGTGGTCATCACTCAACATTAGTGATTCCGTTCCCAGCAGGAGTAATAGACTCCGTTATCCATCGAAAGAGACTGAGTTCGGGTAAGTCCGTACTACAGTTACTGAGGTCGGTCAAAGTCCAAACTTCAGTGCCTGAGTTCGGTGATGTCCGTCCTTCTGTGCCTTAGCTCGGATCGGGTCCGAACTGCAGTGCCTGAGTTCAGGGCGGGTTCAGTGTCTAGTATCCTAGTGAAACAGGTAAGGAATACTGGAACTAGTAGATCCAAGAGAACAAGCAGAGAGTCCCAACCCAGTCAACCCTAGTGAACAAGCAGAAAGTTCCGACCCAGTCAACACAAGTCAACAAGCAGACAGTTCCGATCCATTCAACTCAACAGAAAAGGCAGGGAGTTCCCATTACAGTCAACCCAAGATAAGAGGCAGAGAGTCTAGGTCCACCTACCCTATAATAGAGCATCCCGTAGTTTAGGCAGAAACAAGTACCAGGTACCTGACTAGTAGCATTTACCATTAGGCATTTAATAAACCAAGCAATTCAGGTCCGACATTTGGATCATTAGGATTAAACAAATAACGGATTGAATACCCAACTCGTCACCATGACATTAAAAGTGGACAGTNGTCAACAAGCAGACAGTTCCGATCCATTCAACTCAACAGAAAAGGCAGGGAGTTCCCATTACAGTCAACCCAAGATAAGAGGCAGAGAGTCTAGGTCCACCTACCCTATAATAGAGCATCCCGTAGTTTAGGCAGAAACAAGTACCAGGTACCTGACTAGTAGCATTTACCATTAGGCATTTAATAAACCAAGCAATTCAGGTCCCACATTTGGATCATTAGGATTAAACAAATAACGGATTGAATACCCAACTCGTCACCATGACATTAAAAGTGGACATTTAAATTGCCACCGCGCCACAATATGTTCTCTACACTATGTAATAATTAATTGTGAATTGCTGCTTCAACACCAATATTATCATATTGTGTCAACGCCAGCAATGATATCAATATGATACCAATATCAATATCACTATGACATCAATCAATCAATCAATCAATCAATCAATAAGTTTGCTTGACGTTGGCCATAGCCCTATTAATGAAATTATGCTCATTAAAAAATTTAAATAAAATAAAATTAAGTATGAGTTTTAAAATTACTAGAAAAGTTTTAAAATGTTTAAAATTAAAAGTGATAAATAAAATGTGAAGTTTGGATCAGTGGCCTACTTTCCAACTGCAAACACCACCTGTATTTTTTAATAAGATGTTTATACGAGATACGCGATTTGGGTTAATGTTTTTAAGTCTCTTGGGGAGCATTTTATTTTTAGATTTATCCCAGAGCCCGCCGTTAAGTTTTAATTTATAATTTTTTTACTTTAATGAAGAGAATTATGTTAATGTCCCGATAATTACTGAGAAAGCTCTGGAGATTTGTCTCAGACTCCATTCACCAGTTTTGTTTTTTAATTTTCTATTGGTTATGATGACTAAACTCGGATGTATGTCCCGGTGTTTCAGGAAAAACTCAGGGGTTTGTCCGAGAGACTGACGATAAACTTTGAATTATGATTTTTTTTACTTTAATGAAGAAAATCGGGTGAATATCCCGATATTTACTGAGAAAGCTCTGGAGATTTGTCCTAAAAGCCATTCACAAATTTTGTCGTATAGTTTTCTATTAGTTTTGATGACAAAACTTGAATGTATGTTCCGATGTTTCAGAAAAAGTTCTGAGGTTTGTCCCAGAGCCAGCCGATAAGTTTTGATTTATAATGTTTTTACTTTAATGAAGAAAATTGGGTAAATATTTCGATGTCAACTGAGAAAGTTCTATAAATTTGTGGCCTTTCACAAATTTTCTTATATAATTTTCTTTTGGTTTTGATGACGAGATTAGGATGTCTGACTTGATTATTATGTACAATGACGCAGAACAACGTGAATATTAAGGGGAAATTAAATTTGGTCCACCTTCTCCCACTAATTGAATCATACTTTGTTAATAAATACAATGGAATAGGGACATCGTCTCTGAGATAATAGCTAAAGGAGATTTAATCATCTGACGGTTAACTGCACTGTCGATTGATAAATCTTGATCAGATTAATTATCTCCGCCCCAAGTACTTGTCATTTTTCTGTTCCAGGCAGTCAAGAATTACCAAATAGAGGTATAACTCCATACATTAGAAAGGGTACCTTTAACCTACCCATAGTGAAAAGCCATATAACCTGAGAGGTCAAATTGTCCTTATCATTTCTTTCATTGTTAGCTGCCAAAACCCAGCGTCGTATTTTAACTCCTATTCATTGTATGTTTAGATTATAACATTACTAAGTTTTCTATATACCCAAACATTTTATTTATTAACAAGTAGCATTATGTAAAAAAAATTAGAATCAACAACAGGTAGACAGGTTAATCATCCAATTACTTTAAATCCGTGTTTTTTATATTTTCTTCAGTCTTTCCTCTGCTTGGTTCCATTCGGCAAAGTTTTTTCTTCGTTGATAAGTGACAATTTGGTGATCGAAAGCTTTATTTAAGGCTAAATTTCCAATCTCAGCAAGACGAGACAACGCTACATATTGTGGCATGGCGGAAAATCGGTAGTTATTCAGGCATTCTGGTTCCAAGTATTTTAACAAGAGTTGAACGGATGAGGTTTTTATGAACCTATTTCTTTGTCTCATGAAATACATATGAGTCATAGACTCATACAAATTCTCAGCAGACAGGAAATAAACACTCCTTGTGGCAGGGTTTTAGAAAGCATAAATAGAGGGTAAACCCTCGCTTTGGGAAGGGAGAGGGTGCATTCCATTTTTGTCATTCGTCAGGAGAGTAGCAGTTGGTTTTCTTTTCTATTGTATTGTCTTAGATTAACAGTGATTGTTTGGAATTAGAAAGAATTAATAAATAAATCAGTAATTGGGCAAAAAGGAGGAATTAAGTGTATTCATATGGATTGTTCGGTGTGAGGTTGCTGGAGTTGGTGTGATCCATTAGGAGACGAAGTAGTCAAGTTTTTCCCATCGAAACAGTAACTGTGTGTGTAGTGTCGGAGGTTCTCCATCCATTCAAAAACTGTGGACTCGGCAGGGCTCCATCTCTGCTTAGGGTCAGAAGTCCCGCGTGGCAAAATTCCATCTCAGCGAGTAACACTAGTTCTTCGAGTATCTCTTGACATCCCACCTCATCTTTTGGTTGTCTCGGTCTCCGATACCTTTAGAGTGGCTGGGCTGGACGGGGCACCTGAAGATAGGAAACAGAGGCCCGGACGCTCCGGTCACACTCGAGACATCGGGACCCAATACTACATTGATTCCCCACGGTATCCCCCTTAACGGGAGAGTACAACCCGACTTCTAGGTATGGGGAAGATGTGGATTACGGTCCACCGATAAGTTCCTTAGACTTGGATTAGTTGAGCGGAAGAACTTCCAAAGCGTCCGCGGCGAACCCTGTTCACCTGCAGATCGTGTAGTCAGGAGATCCTAGAAAATCCGGAAAGAACTCAGTTTACCCGCGGGTCAAGTAGTCCAGAGATCCCAGAAAGTCCGGGGAGAACCCAGTTCACTTGCAAATCGAGAAGTCCGGGGAGAACCCAGTTCACCCGCGAATCGAGTAGTCCGGGGAGAACCCAGTTTACCCGCCTATCGCGAAGTCCCGGAGATCTCAGAAAGAGTGGATTCCGGATCCCCAGTAGATCAGGACAATAAAAGTTGCTAGATAAGACCAATTGTTCAACTTTCCCAGAGACATGCAAAAGAGTTCTCGCAGTCCGGAAACCAGATTTCGATATTCCCTTCAGGGTTATCACATCCCCCACTGGAGAGTTCGGACTCCAGTACCAGACTCCGGAGTAGAGCAGTTCCAGTCCCAAGTTCGGGACGAGTCCGATAGCTAGATCTAGACTCGGAACGGATCCGGTACCCAGAGTCCTTCTCAGTATAATAGAGTAACCAGTGCGCCCTGTTAGAAGCCTTCAAAATAGTAAGTTCGGTTGAAGTTCATACTTCTATATCCAAGTTTGGTCAAAGTTCCTACTTCTATATCTAAGCTTGGGCAAGTCCGTTCTCTAATGTCTAAGTTCGGATCAAGTGCGTACTGCGGTACTCGAGTCCGGAACGAATACAGATCATCCCGGATCTATACGACCCGCAGAGCAGCTCGGAACTGTGTGATCCGCATATCATCCCAGAACTGTGAGATCCGCAAATCATCCTGGAACTGTCTGATCCTCAGATCATCCTAGATCTGTGACATCCACAGATCATTCCGGATCTGTNATCCCAGAACTGTGAGATCCGCAAATCATCCTGGAACTGTCTGATCCTCAGATCATCCTAGATCTGTGACATCCGCAGATCATTCCGGATCTGTACGACCCGCAGAACACCCCGGATCTGAACGACCCTCAGATCATCTCGGATCTGTGTGATCCGCAGATCATCTCAGGTCTATGAGATCCGCAGATCACCCAGGATCTATACGACCCGCTGATCATCTCAGATCCGCAGAACATCTAAAGATCCAGAACTCAGGGAAACATCTGGCAACCGGACATACATCTGGGAAAGTTGGATAAATCTCAGGACGAGTCAAATGATGTAACCCGAGACCAGTTTCAACATTATGAATCTTTCCCACACGGGACCCGAATGGGTATAATAATATTTAATTAAGGAAAAAACAAACCCCTCCGAATAATCGCCAATTCGCCAATTCATCGTGACACAATATTGTGGCGTAAAGGAAAATCCTGCAATTATTCAGGCATCCCGGTATTCTGATTCCTGGCGATTTAGTACTTGTTTAGTGGGTGGGGTTTCTATGGACCTATTCCTTTGTTCATGGATTCGGGGATAGACTCATAGAAATTCTTGGAAGGAAAAGGAAATGAAAAAGGAAATTTGGTTTTCACTTTATGTAACCCACTTAGTAAATAAAACCAATATTTTTCCGTGTCTCGTGAGAGGAGGGTGGTAGTCGACTTTTGGATTCTGTTGAGTATAGAGCTGTGCCTAGTGTTGTAATTCTAAATTAGCCTTTGTAAGNGGGACCCGAATGGGTATAATAATATTTAATTAAGGAAAAAACAAACCCCTCCGAATAATCGCCAATTCGCCAAGTTCATCGTGACACAATATTGTGGCGTAAAGGAAAATCCTGGAATTATTCAGGCATCCCGGTATTCTGATTCCTGGCGATTAGTACTTGTTTAGTGGGTGGGGTTTCTATGGACCTATTCCTTTGTTCATGGATTCGGGGATAGACTCATACAAATTCTTGGAAGGAAAAGGAAATGAAAAAGGAAATTTGGTTTTCACTTTATGTAACCCACTTAGTAAATAAAACCAATATTTTTCCGTCTCGTGAGAGGAGGTTGGTAGTCGACTTTTGGATTCTGTTGAGTATAGAGCTGTGCCTAGTGTTGTAATTCTAAATTAGCCTTTGTAAGTTCTTTCTATTATCGTAAAGTTTCTAAATAAAAAGTAGCAAAGAAGATTATTATGTCGAGATTGGATTATACACAACTTAGTGTTGTCTTTATTGAATACCTTCGTGCTCTCGAGTAATCAGACCCAGAAAAAGAAAGGGTGGAACCCAAGTGTGTGAAGTGTGTTGTCGAGAGTGCCCATCCATCAGGAGACCGCAAACTCGGCAGGGCTTCATCCCTGCTTAGGGTCAGAAAAGACCCGCGTGTCAGAATTCCACCTTAGGCGAGCGAGAACCGTTCTTCGGACCCTCTCTGACATTCACTTCAACCCATAAAATCTCAGTCTCCGGTACCTCTGGATTCGCCGGTTTGGACGGGGCGCCGAGTAATTCAGAACGGATTCCCTGTTCACTCAGGCGTTGTCGGAGACAGCGGAACCGAGTAGATCATCATACCCCCACGGAATCCTCCCGGAACTGGAGAGTGCACCCCAATCTAGAATCGGGAAGACGTGGATTTCGGTACACTGGTAAGTTTCCCAGAGTTGGTTTTGTTGACCAGTAGCCTAAGAAGTCCTACCGAAGAGTGCGGAGAGCCTGGAGAAGAACTGGCTCACTAGCGGAACCAGAGCACCTGGAAGTACGAGAAGAGTCTGGTTTACCCACAGGACGGGTAGCACGTAGAGTCCGGGAGGAACCAGATTCGATTAGGCATTCAACTTACCATGAGACGAGAAATAAGTTCTCTCGGCGGGCAGAACGGATTTGAGTATTCCCATTAGGCGAATTAGATTTTTCCAATCAATTTCCCGACTAGTCCCAGTGTTCTTGAGTAGCAGGCGGTTTCCCANTCCAATCAATTTCCCGACTAGTCCCAGTGTTCTTGAGTAGCAGGCGGTTTCCCATTGTTGTCCAGTAAGAGTCTTCAGTATCGTCCGTCCCAGTATTTAGTCAGGGTAGTTGGATTCCCGGAAAATAGAGACATAGAGAACCCCNGTCTTCAGTATCGTCCGTCCCAGTATTTAGTCAGGGTAGTTGGATTCCCGGAAAATAGAGACATAGAGAACCCCGGTGTTGGAGATCTGCTGTGTTAGGAATCCGCGGAATTGAAAACTCGCAGAGATAGAGACCCCCGGTACTATAGATCCGCCGTATCAGAGTTTCGCAGTACCATAGATCCGTGGAGCAAAAGACCCGCAAAGTTAGGGATCCATGGTGTCGTAGTATCCACCGAGATCCAGACCCTATCCCGGAGATAGAGCTCCACAGGGAAATAACCCAACACCACCAAAGAGAGTACCGGTATTAGTGTACTGGAGTCATAGTACCGGTACCACAGTACCAGATCTAGAGTACCGGNGTCTTCAGTATCGTCCGTCCCAGTATTTAGTCAGGGTAGTTGGATTCCCGGAAAATAGAGACATAGAGAACCCGGTGTTGTAGATCTGCTGTGTTAGGAATCCGCGGAATTGAAAACTCGCAGAGTTAGAGACCTCCGGTACTATAGATCCGCGGTATCAGAGTTTCGCAGTACCATAGATCCGTGGAGCAAAAGACCCGCAGAGTTAGGGATCCGTGGTGTCGTAGTATCCACCGAGATCCAGACCTTACCCCGGAGATAGAGCTCCACAGGGAAATAACCCAACNTCCCGGAGATAGAGCTCCACAGGGAAATAACCCAACACCACCAAAGAGAGTACCGGTATTAGTGTACTGGAGTCATAGTACCGGTACCACAGTACCAGATCTAGAGTACCGGTACTACAGTACTGGACCTGAAACATTTCCCCAACTCTATTACGCCCCGTACCCAGAATCGTACAACAAAACAAGCCATACTCCATCCCAAATAGAACCCAGTATTGGGTATAAGACAAATTAACTCCAATATTGTTATTGGAATTTAGTGATAAGTCATTCTCATATCCCCACATCGAATTAAAGAACATTTAAGAAAATAGTGAAAATGATCACCGCGCCACATTATCCCGTGCATTGACCGGGATAAGGTTAGTAAATCACTTTGTCAGTGCAAAGGGCAAAGTGATTAAGCGGTGTAAATATACGATTCGGAAACACTCTCCCTCTCTGGATTCGACGCTGGGTAACAGGTTTGGTACATTTGTTATTTATTCGCTCACATGGCTTTTTCGCTGTTAGAGTTGTATGTGTATATGCTGTTATTAATACGTTTTATCGCTTTGGTGTGTTTAAATTTTCTTATTGTGTTGCTCTTAATGTTGTTGTATTTAGAAGCAATACCTCGTTTGATTAGGTATTTTGTTTCTTGAGTCTCATTAACCGGGTAGAACAGNATATGCTGTTATTAATACGTTTTATCGCTTTGGTGTGTTTAAATTTTCTTATTGTGTTGCTCTTAATGTTGTTGAATTTAGAAGCAATACCTCGTTTGATTAGGTATTTTGTTTGTTGAGTCTCATTAACCGGGTAGAACAGGAAAGATGGATAAAGGTTTAGCCAGATCCCATTGGAGGTTGGCTCTGTGCGAATTATTTATGTTGCATGTTTTTGCGGCAGTAATTATATTTCTCACTCTGTAGGCTGATATCTTACGGGAAACCATACGTGTGCTTAGAACAGGTTTCAATTGTACGGCGGAACGAGCTTGGAATCATTAGTACTAAACTATTCCCCTTTACGTCTTAATGGAGGACGTTAAACATACCACTAGAAGTTCCATCCGCGGAACGGTAGCACATTAGGGTTGGAAGTTAGGGAGTAATAGTTTTACCAGTGATTCGTTAGGAATCGAAAGGATTGCCGTAGGGATTTTGGAATAGCTGAGGGTAGTAGGGTGGTGTTTGTGCACAGGTAGACAGAAACCTCGGGACACAAGAGTGGATGTCCAGGGAACTATAGGAGTAATTCGTCGTAGACTCGGCGACTTAACGTCTAGGAGAGGAGTACCCCTGGAAAGACGATAGAAGGACCAGAATGGTCAGAGTAAATGAAATGAGAACTGAGGAGAAAAGATGGATGTAGGAATAAGTCCAAATGAAGTTAAGCCTAACGCGTACAGGATGCATCTGTACCCCGTAGAGCACGGTCTTGCCGCGACGACAACCATCAGGAAATTTTGTGACCCAGGCAACCACTGCGCTGCTAAGGAGTGGTTTGGGCTAGAGGAGAAAAGGCGGAAGAGAGATAAACACATGTACCAAAAAACATGTAGTCCACGCAGGATGGGGAGAGGCGTTAGCTTGGAAATGCTACTCGATGTTGACCAGACGCATCGATGGTAACCTGCTCCGTCGTTCGCAAGGAATAGGTGTGTTGGATGGAACTGTGCACATATCCTCTAATCACCATATTTTGGATTAGGCTAAGTGCCGAAAAAAGGCAAAATAGAAGTGGGAAATACACAGAGTAGTGACTTCATGCTTCGGACTTGGGTTAAGATGATGCTCCCGCAAAGGAAAGAGGCGCAGCTCAGGACCAGAGAAGAGATCTTGAAGGGATCTAGTGTACAGGCGTTAGGAGTAAAAGGATAGGAGGTCTGGGAGAAAGAGAGAAGTGGTTAATTAAGAATTTTGTTTTTGTTACTGTTACTTGAGAAAGAGTTTTGAGAACACCCTGGATCAAGAGAAAGAATTTGACCGGGTGGAACCAATCCATACCAGTACACCTTACTCAACACCGTATAGGGAGAATAGGCCGTTTTCATCTCCAACAGCGACCGCGGCAGCCCAACGTTTTGAGAGAGGGATAGCTTTCCAATTAAGGAACATGAGGCGGTTTGACCAAATATCCGGAGGGACATTGAGCACGGAGATCAGATTATCTACGCTAAGGTTGCAGAGAAGAAGAAACGCGCAACTTCATTCACCGCCAGGGTTAGCAGTTTACGTAACGCCTGGATCAAGGGAACACCTCATCGCAGTGGTTATAGAGAATCAAGGTATTACAACAGAAGACCCCATGGTAACTCAACAGGGAGGTTCGAGTACGATAAGCGGGGCTACCTTGTCCGGAGAAATGATGCCGGGTGGATCAGATAGTCTAGGTGAACCATCAACGGGGAATGTGGAAAGAGGTCCACTTGTAGTCATACCGACCANGGGTGGATCAGATAGTCTAGGTGAACCATCAACGGGGAATGTGGAAAGAGGTCCACTTGTAGTCATACCGACCACTAAAATTACCGGTATCACCACAATAACACGATGGGTCAAGGAGTTAGACAGGAACCGGAGCATCCAGATGCTCGCGGATTATCAGTTACAGGATAGGATGCTCAGAGAAATGTTCCTGGGAACATTTCTGAGGCACGAACCAGGGAATCAGCGGTTGACTCTTTCCGAATTAGAGTATCAGTTGTTACAAGCTCAGTTGGGCAAACTGAGAAGAAAGGTTACCCAACTGAACAAACGATTAGAAGAAGAAGAGGTGATAGAACCACCTCCAGCAGTGTATCAGTGGATTCAGGTGCGGAATGTAGAAGTGGTATTACGCACTAAGAGTAAGTTTGGTCGGGAGCCCAGGTAATTAAAAATTTTTAAAATGCATTTGATGGGGGAGTTGGAAGATCCATCTACGGAAGAAACCAGCGGGTTAACTAGTCCGCCATGACGGGGAACAAGCCTAGAAGAAGGAAAGAACCCGAGACTGGGGTTTACTTTTTGAAAGTAGAAGAAGAGTCAAGTCTGACTCAAGGCTTGACGTCAATGGAAGAAAAATTCAGAAGAACTTGAGGACCATTTCAGAAAAGCAGAGAAGTTCCGAGGAACCTATACCGGAACAGGATCAGAAAGAATTAGAAAACCAAAAGTCTTATACCACCAATGCTTTGGAAGGAGCAGTGGTCTGTATTGTCAAGATGGATGACAAAGAAATGAAAGTTATAGTGGATATTGGAGCTGGGACAACCCTCGTACATCCAGAGGACTTAAGAGGAAAGTGCATTGAAAAGTTGACCAAGAAGATACGGGTGATCGCGGTGAACCAGCAGACCATTAAGATTCTGGGAACGGTCCAAGGAAGGCTGGAGATGAGAGGACAGAAATTGGAAATAAGGGCATACGTGTCGCCAGATGTCCCCAGGAACTATCATCCTAGGAAATGATGTCAACTCCCAAGAGAATCTCAGCGTCCATTTTGAAAAGAAGACACTGCAGTTTGGAGGCTACGCCGGTAGAGTTCAGCTGCGCAAACACCAGAAAGAGGGTTAGTGAGTGCAACCTTTCGACACCGGAGTCGGGTTGCTTAGAAACAGGAGCAGACGGAACTGAGGAGACGTCTTTTCAGATTCCCGGTATCATTACGGAGAATTTTGAGTCAATAAGAACTATGACCGTGGAGTCTACCAGCTGTGTTTCTGCTAGGCCGGAGGTATGGGTAGAATGTTTGATGTACTCTACAGTTGAGGATCAACTTTTCAAAATAAATTATAAGTTGATCGAGAGATACCANGTAGAATGTTTGATGTACTCTACAGTTGAGGATCAACTTTTCAAAATAAATTATAAGTTGATCGAGAGATACCATTGCCTAGCTCCCAGGATGTTTGTTTTTCCACAACGGGTGGGGAAAGCGAGACATATCGGGTCAGAGTCAGTAACATTAGGATTAGTCCGGAGGTTATCACCTTGTTTCAAGAGATGGTATAAAAGCCCCATGGTATTAGAACCCCGTNCATTAGGATTAGTCCGGAGGTTATCACCTTGTTTCAAGAGATGGTATAAAAGCCCCATGGTATTAGAACCCCGTGGGTATGTTAGGAAGAGTTAACCCCTGGACGCTATCAGAACACCGTGGGAAGGTAAGGACAGTAGTGTTAGAGTTGAAGCATTAGAACACTCCGTAAATATTGTTGGGATTGGAGCGTAGTGCTCAGTAAATGGATAATTTGGTTAACAGAAGACTAGTTTTAAGTCAAACTTGGGGAACCCGGATAAGAATCAACATGGGGTAACATGTAAGTTAGTTTTGAAAGAAAAGTAGAAATTAAACAAATTAGACAAAAGCAAAAAATTAAATATCCTGTAAAAGTTAAAGAACAATTCAGAATTGAAATTTTATTGATTCAAATAATGGAATAATATAAAAGTTTCGTTCCTTAGGAGTTTTGTGTCGTTTCTTTTGTTTATCCACCGTCTTAGGGGTCTTGTATCCTANTGTTATATTATATTGGTCAAATTTGAAGAGAATGGATTTTTCTGTGCGACTCCATTTGAATTTTGGAAGTGAACTATAGAGCACTGGGAGCAGGGCCAGTAGTTCACTCCATCCCGGATAGTATACCGTTTCTCCTGGTTTTTCTTTAAGTTTCGTTCCTTAGGAGTTTTGTGTCGTTTCTTTTGTTTATCCACCGTCTTAGGGGTCTTGTATCCTACCATGGGGCGAAAAGTTTCACTTTCTAGTTGGGGAGGTGCGGTAGGATTGGGTACCTCTGTGTCGGAGTAGTTTGGTGATAGAGAAGAGTTTGGATCCTCATNAGTTTCGTTCCTTAGGAGTTTTGTGTCGTTTCTTTTGTTTATCCACCGTCTTAGGGGTCTTGTATCCTACCATGGGGCGAAAAGTTTCACTTTCTGGTTGGGGAGGTGCGGTAGGATTGGGTACCTCTGTGTCGGAGTAGTTTGGTGATAGAGAAGAGTTTGGATCCTCATTTCCGACACTTGATTCTGCGGGTGGAGGTGGAGGAACTTTGAGAGCTGAATCTGTGGATAATAGAACATCTGGAGGAAGTTTGGGACGGATGATTTTTCCCACTTCCTCTAAATGATCCTGGCCTTGCTGTATGAAAATAGAGGGTTCGTGATTTGCTTGAGCGGCGTGGAATAAACACCGTTTATATTTTATGGTAAAGTTCGCGGAGTCCTCTGCGTTAAACAGCATGGGCTAATAAAAAAGAAATAGAGAAAGAAAATTAAAAATTGAAATTATCTATTGGAAAAAAAAGGAGCATAAAAGAAAACTTACGAGATCTGGAATCTCGAATTGGACGATCTTAACGTTTCCAACGCTGGAAAAAAAGACGGGAACCACAACATTCCTAGTATTGTTGGTGTCTTGAATTTTCTCGTTTAAACGGAAGTGCACGGAAAACTTGGTATTAATGTCAAAATGACAAGGTTGTTGAAGGAAGTTAACTGAATAACAGTGAAAATGCAACTGGAAACCATGTTCCTGTGCATTAGAGTCGGATAACATATATTTTCTTAAGTTTGACAGGAGTCCTGGTCAGTAGATAAGAAATACTCAAGAAGAGCCAATCACCTGAAACTGATGTGATAAGGAAGACTAGAAGACCAAAAGAAAATTGATTAAGCCCTTTCCATACTTCTAGGATCAATACACCCAGAAGATGTACCCCGCATTCGGCGCGAAAAAAAAATTAAATTGATTAAGAACATTTGATTTAAAAAAGGAACGAGTAAAACGGAATCACAAAGAGTTTGGAAAGCTCCAGCAAAAAAGAGCCACTATCATCCGAAAAGATTTTATTAAACAAAAAAAAATTATGGAAAATTTTACCAAAAGTGCCTGCAGTAACCCATCTGAACCTGCAACACAGGAAGGGATGAGCGCATCGGATCCCATCTACAAATCATTTCAACAATTCGCAGTCGATTCTGCCGAGAGAGAATCTGACAGCGTTAGAGGTTTTCCCGTTGCCAGAATTTTGTGGTTGGAGTGTAGAATTTATGACTCCAAGAACAGAACGTAAAACTGGAAAAGAAGACTAAAGAATTGGAAAAGAATTTGGAACAAGCGATGAAGAACAAAGTAGTGTTTCACGAGGGATCCATTAGGTTTGTGGACGCTAAAATGGTGGGATATCTAGGAGGTTTAGCCAGTCACCTCCCTGAGTCAAAATTGAGAGAAGCCTTGGAAAGAGAGGCGCGTGAATTGTTTTCCGTCTCCGTAGATCTTAGGATACAGATAATGAAAGAGCAAAACAATCCGTTCCGCCAGGGTGCATTCACAGCGATGCAGCATCAAGAAGAGGAGATTTTTCAGTTGAGAAGAGAGTTGGAGATGATAAAATTGCAGCAGACCGAAATAAGGGAGGAGGTAAGGAAAAGCAGCGACAGAAAGATCGGGCAAATCAGAAAGAGCAGGGGAGAGCGAGATTTACAGCACCGAGTAAGGCGACTGGAAGAAAGGGTGTACGGAGCTCCCAACCAGTTAGAGTTTGGAACCGTAGCATTGGGAGCAGGGCGAAGTTTCCTGGGAGGACCAACCATCGCGAGCGGATTAGTAAAACAGAGTCGCCCACCAGAAGAAAACATAACCGAAAGAGTTCTGAGGAATCCACTCCCGCTCCCCGAAAGCTGCTTTTTCCGATAGAAGCTGAGGATGTTAAGAAAGTGAACGAACAACCTCCTTGGGAGAAAACAACTCTTCTTATCAACTCATTCGGTCCTAATTAGTTTAATACCCTTCAAGTCAATAGTTGTGGTAAAATTTTATTGTTTATTAATAGTTAAAAACTTTCTTTTTTGTTGTTAATGCTTTAATCGTTAGCTTAAATGATTTAAATTGTTAACATGGATAATTGTAAACCTTTCATTCATACAATGTAGTATATGTAAATTAAGTTGTTTATAACGAGAAGTAGATGCCGGGGTGAGGAGGATGAGCCGGGTTCAGGATTAAAATCTTAAGTAGGGAGTAACCTTCTAAGGAAATATTTGGGGAAAAGTTCTAGTAAGTGGAATTAAGAAAAAGATTTAAAAAGCACGTGGATTTAATACCCACCAGAGCCTGAGACACTTTGGTCTCATGGACATACAGGAGCTTCACTCCGAATGCCACGTCAGGTGAAATGCCAGTAGTAGACAAGTTGTCGGTTCCATATTAGGAGCTATGTCTATTGGACAAATTTATAAAAAAAAAAGAANCAGGAGCGATGTCTATTGGACAAATTTATAAAGAAAAAAGAAAAGACATTGGTGTATTTTGTAAAGTTCCGTAATAACGGAGAGATCAACTATCAAGAAAAGATTTCTTCCTTTGGAAAAGGTAAGACATTTAGGATTTTTCATGAAACATTTTTAAGAATCATCGGGACGATGATTAGATTTAAGTAAGTTGAGAATGTGGCGTGAAGGAAAATTCTGCAATTATTTAGGCATCCGGGCAATCTGATTCCTGGGTTCCTAAAGCACCAAGCGGATCATATCCTAGAGTTTTATTCTACTGGACACAACCAGTATAGTATTAAGATAGACCCAAGTTTTGAAGATAGAGAAATTGTAAAAGCAGGTGGTATACTCAAGGAATATAGCAATATTTATCTTAGACAAAGATTTTAAAAGGATTGCTGAGGAAGAGTGTATGTAATAAGATAAACATCCATACTACCCGTTTTTGGAAAAATGAAATTGTATGTGTATATCCTCTTAAGTGAAGTTGAGGGTAAGTAAATATGAGTAGATTCTTTGCATCCCAGACTGTCTTAGTCTTCTGGAGATAAGAAAATCGAGAATACTTAACGGGTCTTTTTGAAAATGTAAGATGCTTAATATCTGGAAATAAAATCTTTAAAAACAAAAAGACTGCAACTGTATCTTCACTATTCTCTAAAAGTACAGGTGGAGAAAATGATGTACAAGGTCCAAACTGAACCAATTTCGTCTTTGCCATATTGTTCAAGCTAAGAGGAGAGCGACAGCCTTCCCAGTTTGAACTATTCTTAAATACCAGTCCCTGGTGTACATGTGAAAAATAAAATGTTTGGAAAATAGAATGAATACAGAGCTCCAGCGTTGTCGTCAACAATACTCAATTGTGAAGAAAGTTTTTCCGATTCTTTTCTTTTTCTTCCATTGTGTCCTGAATTGGAAACCATCATTCTCAGCACAGAATATTCGAACCAATTCAATGGATGTGAACTGCTAGGTATATATCCCTTAAAACCCCTGAAGCTAATTGGCCGATACATTCCTATCATGATGGCTACTCATCGCACGCAATTCCGAACTAGGTCCAATCTTCATGGAAGTATAATGCACTATCTCATACAAGAGCATGTGGCGAACTTCCATCGTGATGGGGACTGGATATCCAGTGCAATGATCTTCCATTCAGATGTTTTTCAAATTTCTAACATTAGAATTTTGAAATTCTTTTTGAATAATTTTATCCAAGAAGAACCATCTAGACTTATTGATTCCATGTTTAGCCAAACAAATAGGTCAAAGGCGGTAAAACAAACTCCTAAATTGTCGATAGATGGCAAAAAATTCCTTTCAGGAACTTCCTGTTTGAAAATTCGTGCGGCAAACTTCCATCAAGATGAAACTTTAAGAGGTATGGAGATAAATCGTTATTTCATTTGATTCAGGAAGTTGCGAGTTGTGATGTAATACTTGACGAAGGGCTCAACCATAAAGTTTAGCTCCCCGATTGCAATGCTGCTAAAGTAAATTTGACCTGGTCAGCCAAACATACTACGGAGAAGATTCAACATACGGATGTTAGTAGAACCGTAGTTAAGCAATGGCACTAAATTTATTTTAATTTTAAAGGTTCCGCACAACATAATTCACATAATGTTGCGAAACAGTTCAGTACTGAATTAAATAATCAAATTGAAGATTCTCCAAATGACTCAAAACGTAGCGAAGTTATCATTCTCAAACAAACAAAGTCTGCAAGTAATATTTTTATTTCAAAAAGTGCTGAATTGTTGCATCATTCAAATCCTTTTCTCTGTTACAGACTTTAAACACTTTACTAGGAATCCTGTAGAATTGTATCTACCGATTGAGTATTAAGTTCCAAGCGTCTTTTCTGCGCAACGCGAAAAAGTTTGAAAAAATTAAGATCTTGGATTTTGAGTTGGACTAAAAACTAATTTGAACAACCATAATCTGACGCAAAGTTGGGCACTGATAATAAGTAGTTGAATTTGAAATTGTGAAATTGTACTTTTGAGAATTGCCATATTATCCAATTTTTCACCCTGATTTTGAATGTGATATTGATTAACGAGGCTGAGACCCTTAAGGGTCATCCACGGGTACAAAGTTCATTGAAACTTCCATTCCAACTCAGAATTAGAATTTAATTTGAATTGTCATGGAGGTCCCAAGTTAAAATGAACTCATCCGTGCGAGTCCAATAATTCAGTAATTTTTTTTAGATTCCTCCTTACCCAATAAAAATAATGGTGACTAGTTGTTCAATATGGACTATTGCATGCGCAGTGGGCATTTACATATGCGCAGTAAGCATTCATATATGCGCAATGGGTATTTATATATGCGAAATGAACATTTGCATGCGCGGTGGACATTTATGTATCCTCTATGGGAATCTATATATGTGCGCAATGTTAATATTATGTTATACTATATAATGTTAACATATGTCACTGCGCATATGTTAATACCCACTGCGCATGCATAAGTCCATTGCGAATATATAAATGCTCACTGCGCATATGCAAATGTCCATTGCGCATGCAAAAGTTCATTGCGCACATATATTTGTCCACTGCACATATATAGATTCCCATAGAGGATATATAAATGTCCATTGCGCATGCAAATGTTCATTTCGCATATATAAATACCCACCGCGCATACAAAAGTACATTGCACATAAATAAATACCCACTGCACATATATGAATGCTTACTGCGCATATGTAAATGCCCACTGCGCATGCAATAGTCCATATTGAACAACTAGTCACCATTATTTTTCCGTGTTGCGCAGAAAAGACGCTTGGAACTTAATACTCAATCGGTAGTTGATAACCCTGACGTATCAATTCCACAACAGAAAAGGGAGGTTTGAAAGTATGAAAAGGAAAAAAAAATCGATCTACGATTATTTTGCGATAATGTTTATGAATTTTAAGTGTGTTTGAGAATAAAGTTTGGCTTGAGATGGATAACAATTCCAATTTTTCAAGATTTTTTTAGAATTATCTTATGGAAAAGAGACTTTCTTACAAGTGAATGGAAGGCTTTATTAACTTAGACTCATTTTTGGAAGACTCCTTTTCAGGAACTTGGTAATGGTACAAGGTGGTTAGGGCATGCCACAAGGAACAGATGTGGATATCTTTTTTTCAGAAGATAGGGTAATAAAAGTAATAAAGGTAAAGAAGTTTGAAAATGACTATGATATGAAATGCATAATTTTCCGAACAGATAATAATACCGCGGGGAAGATATATAAAAGTCAAAGGCATTACCATTTTGGCCAAAAATACTTGTAGCTTTGACAAATTTTTTGTAAATAATGCATGCTATATATAACATGGAAACAAAGGTACATGATGCTATAGAAAATGCAGTATTAAGTGGCACTTATAAAATTAAAATAAAATAAAATGTTTGCACACCTAGATGTTTATGAATTTGAAGAAGCAAAACCATTCAGCCTTACATGACTTGTTGATAACATTCCACTTTCAGAAACTAGTAAAGGTGTAGTTGAGACTATTATATTCTGGAGATTGTTTTGGCATTGAAGACACATTTGTAAGCTCAGTTGATTTCCTGATTAGCTTAACACAAATGTCTAGTTGCGAAAATCCTGAATGGTGCATTGACAAAATACAGAATCTGTAACTAGTAGAGCTGGGTGATTAATGAATTTTCTGTTGGGATTAAAGTTTAGGAATTACATTTTTTGAATAAGCGGATTAGAATTAGAGATTGAGGATTAGCCTGTTCTTCAGATTGTGATTAAGCCAGGATTAATTTTCCACGATTATTTGCCGGATTATGGATTAATAAATCCGGATAATTTTCCGGATTAGGGATTAAAAAAAAATTTTTTTTTGTTTTAATTCAGCAATTTTGTAAATGATTTTTTTTTGCTGTCGAATCAACATTTTGGTGATACAACTGTTTTAATATTCCCGTTAAAATGATGACAGAATCTATATTATAGGACAAGTTTGTCTCATTGTTACGTTTTTTAGGGATTTTGTTTATTTTAGTAGTAAATGATTCATTCTAACTAAACAGTTCATTAATTTTTACTCACAATTAATGATGGTTATTTGTACTGAGCAGACTTCATAAGATCAAAAATTAGCTTTATAAACTAAATTTATTGAAAATGTCATATTATTCATATAAGATAATTTCGTTTCATGTGTTAAAATAACAACCTCATATGAAAACACGTTCAACCGGAGCAGATGAGGCTAATCCAATTTAGGAAACATTCCCTATTGTTAGATCGCTATGTGGTGCACAATTTTTAACTAATGTTGAAAATATTTCATACATTAAAATTCTTTTAGCTTATTTGACATCTCTTATTTAAAACAAATACCATCCTTGGAAAAAAATGTTACATATGACTGTCCTTGCGCAACAATACACTGTTGCACAATTGTAGCCTCCAATACAAAATTTCTCTTACAGTTCAAGTTTTTGTTATGTATCTACCGAAGTTTATAATTTAGATGTGAACTGACAGCGAACACAGCTTCCTGGCATCGTGCAGGGAGAAGTTGGTAAATGAGTCATGACTCTGACTCTCAAACAGGGAGTGAGTCAGAGTCATACAATGACTCTAACTCCCAAATAATTCATAGAGTCAGAGTCACTTTACACATTAATCGTTACCCTACCTCGCGCATTAGATTACTCACATAACCCTACCCCTGACATTACCCGACCTAGTCATTACACTACCCCGGAATTGCCCTACCCCCGACATTACTCTACACTGGGCACTACCATACCCCAAACATTACCTTACCCCTGGCATTACCCTGCATCAGACACTTCCCGACCCCTGGATTGTTCCAGGATCAACGGAACTACGGTATCTAGCAACGAACCAGCTTCAAATTGGGTTTGCTTCACAATGCACCATTTTGCTTTGATGTGTACAAAGATAGAAACTGCATTATTAAGAAACTTCTTGTTGCTTATCAATCTGACGTTTAGTTTATCAACGCCTGAACTTGTTCTCCACTGATCTGGCAGTAATTTTTAGTTGAAAGTAAAGTTTAGTTTATTTGTTTTTAACAAATTGTGTGGATAATGGTTGCCCCGACCCACATATGTAACTTTTTGGTGCGCCGCACATTTAAAGTGCGCTGAATGTGCGGATGTGGCGCACATCGCACGCGCACGTGCGAGAGCGCTACGTGTGCGCTATTTTTTTTTCAATTTGCGCGTGCGGGTAAAGTGGGCCTTTTTTCAATTCCGTAGAGTCCGGGTGCGGGTGCGGGTGCAGGTGCGGGTGTTTGATATTGGGAAGGTGCGCGAGCGAATGAGTGTGCGCCATTANTTTTGGTGCGCCGCACATTTAAAGTGCGCTGAATGTGCGGATGTGGCGCACATCGCACGCGCACGTGCGAGAGTGCTACGTGTGCGCTATTTTTTTTCCAATTTGCGCGTGCGGGTAAAGTGGGCCTTTTTTCAATTCTGTAGAGTACGGGTGCGGGTGCGGGTGCAGGTGCGGGTGTTTGATATTGGGAAGGTGCGCGAGCGAATGAGTGTGCGCCATTAAAGTATTTTTAATGTGCGGGTGCGGGTGCGCGTGCGGTTGAGTACTATTTATGGCGCACCCCGTACATCAATTAGCAACAATACTTTCACTCATCAAAGTTCTACACATCGTCATCTACCACGGAAACAAAGTAAGAATACTTCAGAAATAATACATTTCTTTGTATTAGATCATGTTAGAGTTAGATCAATCTTACTATTCATGTTTTGTTTTCCAAGTACCCCTTTTCTTTATCAATTTAAGGTTGTTTTCCAATTTTAGATTTTCTTTGGTTGTAGTCTTTCAAGGTTGTATTTTTTAAAGATTTTTTCCCCGGTTTTGATAAACTTTTAATTTAGGTTTTCATTTAGGTTATCTATCAGGTTTCCTTTGTTTTCTTTTAGGTTTTATGCAATTTATCTGATATTTATGTAATATTTTATCTAATATTTTATGTAATTTATATTTTCTTTTAGGTTTTCTATGGATTTTATTTAGGCTTCTTTAAGGTGTTCTACGAATTTTATTTAGATTTCTTTTGGATTTCTTTACGTTGTTTATTAAGTTTTTTTTTTAGGTTTCTATTAGGTTTGCTTTAGGTTTTTTATTAGGTTTTCTTAAGGTTTTATTTCATGTTTTGTTTAGGTTCTATGGATTTCATTTAGGTTTTGTTGTGTATGGATATGAGATGGCCAAAGACTCCAGACAAACATATAACAAATTGTGTTACTGTTTATTAACAGTACTAGAAAATCTACAGTACAATTACTTTAAGTTTTAGTATACGTAAATTCCGATTAACACACGCTCTCACTCTCTAGTACTTGACTCTCTCACGGGAGGCACAGACAGTGATGACGTGGATGCTTAGTGTACGCAGGACTATCCTAGACTACTGCATACACTACACTACTCTTCCTTCTAGAGGTTGAGCCTATCGCGGGGACGATGACATCTTTCCGAACGACGTGTGACTATGGGAACTCTGGTTGTGACTGGAGTACCCACTGGTGAGACTTGATTCTGAGGTGGTGTGGACTGCACTGGGGCCACGACTGGACTTATCAAAACCAATTGACAAAGACTCCTTCCTGGTGGTGAAGCTATAGGATTGGAATCCTGTTCTGGAACTGAATTCTTCAAATTTGATTCCACTGAGATACTTTTTTGCTGGGCATCCAGGATGTGATCTATTTGCCTTTTGTAGTCTTGACCTGTAACTGAAACTACAAAAGTAACTGGACCTAAATTTGANTCCTAGACTACTGCATACACTACACTACTCTTCCTTCTAGAGGTTGAGCCTATCGCGGGGACGATGACATCTTGCCGAACGACGTGTGACTATGGAAACTCTGGTTGTGACTGGAGTACCCACTGGAGAGACTTGATTCTGAGGTGGTGTGGACTGCACTGGGGCCACGACTGGACTTATGTTTTGGTTAACTGTTTCTGTCCTTCCTGGTGGTGAAGCTATAGGATTGGAATCCTGTTCTGGAACTGAATTCAAATTTGATTCCACTGAGATACTTTTTTGCTGGGCATCCAGGATGTGATCTATTTGCCTTTTGTAGTCTTGACCTGTAACTGAAACTACAAAAGTAACTGGACCTAAATTTGACTTAATTGTTCCCAATGACCATTTTCCTTCCTTTTTTGAATGAGTTTGAACCCATACTTTTTGACCGATGACAAACTCACGGAAACGAGTCTTTCTATCGAAGTCTTCCTTTTGACGGAACTGGGAATGACCAACATTTTTGTCGATACTTGGACGGACAAGATCAAAGAGACTTTTCAATTTCCTTCCCTGGAGAGTTCGCAAGGGGCGGAACCNCAACATTTTTGTCGATACTTGGACGGACAAGATCAAAGAGACTTTTCAATTTCCTTCCCTGGAGAGTTCGCAAGGGGAAACTGTTGTGGAGTGTGGAGTTAACCTGTAAGTAAACAGAAAACGATGAAGGTTAAGCTCAGGATCTCCCTTTATAGATGTGGGACATTGCTTGAATGTTCGTATGAAACGTTCAGCTTCTCCATTTGAACGGGGGTGATACGCAGAACTTGTAGTACTTCGGATACCATTTGAATCACAAAATGATTTCAATTCCATGGAAGTGAATTGGGATCCATTGTCAGATGCAATCTGATCAGGTATTCCGAAACGGGTAATACACTCACGAATTTTTGATATAACACTTAGTGGCCGGAAGTTGAACACTTCCGGCCACTTCGAATGGGCATCGACGACGATCAGCCACATTCTGTTGAGAAATGGTCCTGTAAGGTCGACGTGTAGACGTTGCCATGGACGTTCAGGAAATTCCCACGGATGTAAAGGAGAATTGGGAGAGTTTGAACGATTTTGACTGCATTCGGTACATGACTTCCCAATTTCTTCAATTTCCTGATCGATATGAGGCCACCATACAAATTGTCGTGCTAGAGACTTCATACAAACAATTCCTGTATGACATGCATGGAGTTCTTCTAACAAGGTTTGACGAAGTTTGTGAGGAATGACAACACGGACTCTCCACAGTAAAACTCCTTGGACAACTATTAGTTCATTTTGACGAATGAAGTAAGGTTGAAGGATTTTTTCTGATTCTTGTAACTTTGAAGGCCAACCGTTGCTAACATAGCAATGAACTGTAGAAAGGGCTTTGTCACGTGATGAAAATTGTCGGATTCGTTTCGACGTGACAGGTAGTACACTGGTGGTAGCTGCTGCTAATAAATGTACTTTTGCACACTACATCTCGCTGCAGAATTTTGGTGTTGACATTGGTAACCTTGACAAGGCATCTGAGTTACCATGATCTTCGGTTTTCCTGTAGATTCCAAATTTACAATGAGACGCTATTTTCCTTAACTCGAACAAAAAGGTGTTGACTGTTTCTCCTGGAAGCGGCTTCCTATTTGCGAGTTTAAACCTTTCTGNAAATGTACTTTTGCACACTACATCTCGCTGCAGAATTTTGGTGTTGACATTGGTAACCTTGACAAGGCATCTGCGTTACCATGATCTTCGGTTTTCCTGTAGATTCCAAATTTACAATGAGACGCTATTTCCCTTAACTCGAACAAAAAGGTGTTGACTGTTTCTCCTGGAAGCGGCTTCCTATTTGCGAGTTTAAACCTTTCTGNCCTTAACTCGAACAAAAAGGTGTTGACTGTTTCTCCTGGAAGCGGCTTCCTATTTGCGAGTTTAAACCTTTCTGCAAGTGCTTTGAGAACAGGTTTGAAATGAGCTTTGAGCGTTTTGATGAGGTCATCTATTTTCTTCTTAGTTGGTATCTCTGGTGAAATGAGACTCACTAGTAGGGTGTAGGTGGGCATACCTATACTGGACAGANTCTTCTTAGTTGGTATCTCTGGTGAAATGAGACTCACTAGTAGGGTGTAGGTGGGCATACCTATACTGGACAGTAGGATTGCTCGACACCGGTCTTCTTTCTTTGTGACATCATGACCATTTGCTACGAGAAACGCTGAGAAGATATCACACCAAGCATCGAAATCATGTGTGGTTGATTCGGACGGTTTGAGTGATCCAAGGGACATGGTGAGGTGCTAATGGAATCTAGATATAAACGGAGGTAGGTGACAGTATCTTTTGACTTGACTACAAAAAGATGGATAGTGCTACGCAGGCCACATATACTAATGTGTATAAACTTATCTTTGGAAAAAAGTTTGATCGACTGATGACTGACAGTTGATCCCACTCTCGTCACCAATTATGTTGTGTATGGATATGAGATGGCCAAAAACTCCAGATAAACATATAACAAATTGTGTTACTGTTTATTAACAGTACTAGAAAATCTACAGTACAATTACTTTTAGTATAAGTAAATTCCGATTAACACACGCTCTCACTCTCTAGTACTTGACTCTCACGGGAGGCACACACAGTGATGACGTGGATACTTAGTGTACGCAGGACTATCCTAGACTACTGCATACACTACAGGTTTCGTTTAGGTTTTCTATTAGGTTTCGTTTAGGTTTTTTTAGGTTTTTTTTTAAAGTTTCTTTTAGAAGTTTGAATGGTTCCACAACATTTGATTTGAAAACAAACATTCCGCATCAGAATCACAGTATACACATTACTGATAAATTTATATATCAGTAGGCTAATCCGCTAGCCGTATCTTGCTGTAACTTCTACAAGGTTGACAAAAGTATAAACAAAAAAAAATTCTTTTTTACAAATTTACATATTTTTNCTTGCTGTAACTTCTACAAGGTTGACAAAAGTATAAACAAAAAAAAATTCTTTTTTACAAATTTACATATTTTTTGCAAATTTTGAGTTGACCGCCAATGTTGGAAGTCATATCCGTAATCTACATGAAATTTGTAATANCATATTTTTTGCAAATTTTGAGTTGACCGCCAATGTTGGAAGTCATATCCGTAATCTACATGAAATTTGTAATCGATTGAAGAGTCACTTGTTGAAATCCGCACCAGTGCATTTGTGTAAATCATACTAAAATGAATGTTTTTTTGGAAAAAATTTGACTTGAAAGCCAACAATAAATGTTATTTGTAATCTACATGAAATTTCTGATCCATNTCTTCTTAGTTGGTATCTCTGGTGAAATGAGACTCACTAGTAGGGTGTAGGTGGGCATACCTATACTGGACAGAAGGATTGCTCGACACCGGTCTTCTTTCTTTGTNTTCTTCTTAGTTGGTATCTCTGGTGAAATGAGACTCACTAGTAGGGTGTAGGTGGGCATACCTATACTGGACAGAAGGATTGCTCGACACCGGTCTTCTTTCTTTGTGACATCATGACCATTTGCTACGAGAAACGCTGAGAAGATATCACACCAAGCATCGAAATCATCTGTGGTTGATTCGGACGGTTTGAGTGATCCAAGGGACATGGTGAGGTGCTAATGGAATCTAGATATAAACGGAGGTAGGTGACAGTATCTTTTGACTTGACTACAAAAAGATGGATAGTGCTACGCAGGCCACATATACTAATGTGTATAAACTTATCTTTGGAAAAAAGTTTGATCGACTGATGACTGACAGTTGATCCCACTCTCGTCACCAATTATGTTGTGTATGGATATGAGATGGCCAAAAACTCCAGACAAATATATAACAAATTGTGTTACTGTTTATTAACAGTACTAGAAAATCTACAGTACAATTACTTTTAGTATTAGTAAATTCCGATTAACACACGCTCTCACTCTCTAGTACTTGACTCTCTCACGGGAGGCACACACAGTGATGACGTGGATACTTAGTGTACGCAGGACTATCCTAGACTACTGCATACACTACAGGTTTCGTTTAGGTTTTCTATTAGGTTTCGTTTAGGTTTTTTTAGGTTTTTTTTTAAAGTTTCTTTTAGAAGTTTGAATGGTTCCACAACATTTGATTTGAAAACAAACATTCCGTATCAGAATCACAGTATACACATTACTGATAAATTTATATATCAGTAGGCTAATCCGCTAGCCGTAACTTGCTGTAACTTCTACAAGGTTGACAAAAGTATAAACAAAAAAAAATTCTTTTTTACAAATTTACATATTTTTTGCAAATTTTGAGTTGACCGCCAATGTTGGAAGTCATATCCGTAATCTACATGAAATTTGTAATAGATTGAAGAGTCACTTGTTGAAATCCGCACCAGTGCCTTTGTGTAAATCATACTAAAATGAATTTTTTTTTGGAAAAAATTTGACTTGAAAGCCAACAATAAATGTTATTTGTAATCTACATGAAATTTCTGATCCATTGAGGTATCACTTATTCCATTCCACGAGGAGTGCGTTTCCTTTAATTGTTTCTGTCAGATCCGCAATCACCATACTTACGAGAAAATTTCATTTCGAGAAAAACTTTTTGAATTGTTTGAAAAACATTGTGCGAGTGCGGGTGCGTGAATGTGCGGGTGCGGGTGCGGGTACGTCATTGTCATTTGCCTAAAGGTACGCGTGCGGGTGCGCGTGCGACCTTTTGGTCTTCTGAAGGTGAGCGTGCGTGTGCGAGTGCGCCAATGAAATATTTTAAGGTGCGCGTTCAGGTTCGCGTGCGCCATTTCAGTACTAAGAATGTGCGCGAGGGGGTGAATGTGTGCCCTTCCGCCTGTGCACTATGTGCGCGTGCGGGTGCGCTAGGCATGAGTTACATCTGTGCCTCGACCTTATTTCGTCTCCATTTCGTTTATTTTGTGTTGGGTACGGTCAGAGGTCAGTAGCAACAGCTAGGTTAGGTCGATTTGATGTCGGGAATTTGAATTCTAAGTGAATGAGGATGAACTGAGGCTCAACGTTGTCGGGAGTTATTGTTGCTGTCAGTCTATCCGCTAATCATAAGGAATCTAGCAATTTAACAAACCGTCATAATATAAAAAACATACACCAACGATTCTGAGTATGTTGACTTCTGAGACAGACTCATAGTACAATAGTATGGTGCTGAAAATGAACATTCTTCTCAGTGTCTAATTCAAATAGCACCGATTGTCTATCATTAAATAAGCTAGTTTATCTTCGGAGTCGCAAAAGTTGTGAAGAAATCTAACACCGATGAGGGCCTGGTTTGTGCACCGATTTGAATCTCATTATTCTTATCACGCCAAAAAACTTGACAGATATTACTCCAAAATAAAAGCATTGTGGTTACAATGAAATTTACTCGCATTTTGCCAATCCCTTAGTCAATTAAACATACATGATTTCCGGCTCAAATTCTTACCCACGACAACCAACGGATGGAATCCCTTCCGTAAGTTATTTGCCTGTTTCTCCACATGTTTCAGATTGTTTTTCTCAATCAGTTTTTAACTTTTGAAAACTAAATTTCATACTTCGAAATTAATTTATTTGAGCTAATGAAAGTTCGATTTAAGATGAGCTGTCATTAACTCAATCTGAAAATTGAATTTGGAATTAATCAATTTAAAATATATATGCTTTACAAAATTAAAAGACTGAATCAATCCCTCATTTCTTGCAATTTTAATTTTTCATCTTTTGTCTTATTTTAACGCTTTTTATTTCAGTTATTCTGTTTCTATTTTGCTTTCAAATTATTTAAGTGTATTATTCCTATTTATTTAACGTAATCATTTTAAATTGTAATATTGGATGAATTGAGCACGACATAAAGGCTGTCGTGAGACAAATTGGGGTGGCAGTAGGAAGGAGTTGGGCTAAGTCTAGGGTGGGTGTTCTCGATATCTCAACGCCAATGAGATTCAATTTGAGTGTGAGATAGTGACATCCCAACTGATCCGGGCTCATTGTTAAATTACTCTTGTGTGCATAGTGCATATGGAATTGTAGTTCAGTGTCGCGAATATGGAATTGTAGGAGTCGCGGGAATAACAGTGACTACTGGGTGGGACTCCAAGCTGATTTCGAGAGGATAAGTTTCTAGGATGAAGGGGGTCTTACTTTCTGGGTATGCCGTATGGCTCATTGGCTTTCTCAGTGGACAGCATAAGTCTCTTCCATTCCTGCAATTACCAAATGCCCCGTACGTCGCCCATGTGAAGGTGAACGGTGTGTCGATTGTTAAAATTTGGGTTGATGGTCCCAACCCGGAATAAATATTTCAGAAGTTAAGCCAGTGTAATTAGACATTGGGGAAACACAATTTTCTGATTAACTAGATTTTTAAATTCAATTTTGTTAATATTTTAGTTAATCATCATTAGCTTTAATTTTTTTAATTTAAGTACTTAAATGTGTTATTACTGAAAAATGTCTTGCATTATCACGTATTAGATAGTTACTATTCTTGATCATTATTTTTGCAGCTTCGGCTATCATGGCCGAAAGAAATATTCGTTCAAGATTGACCGACGTGGAAAAACAGTTTGTGTTAGAAAAATACAGGGTGTTTAACATTTTTTTGCACCCTAGAAAGCATGACGTCATTTTTTCACACTCTGAAAGCAGCATGAGGTGGGAGGAACTACGATGAAATTGGAGAAAGAGGGTGCAAAAAAAGATTAAACACCCTGTACTCTGTTGATGAGAATCGTGGTGCTAGCCGTGTAAGTTTGGTTGTATAGGATTTTCTCGCAAAGTTTGGCAGAACCATTTATAAGAACATTGAAAAGAGTTTGTGCCAACCATTCAAATTGCAGAAACCTCAAGGAAAACATCGGACAGGTCCAATAAGAACAGTTGCAACAGGAAACCAATACTAAACTTCTTCAACTAGTAGAGACAAATCCTCACGCATCCATTCGAGGGTATGCTGCTCAACTATCTGCCTTGCTAAAAACAGTTCCCTGAATGCTTCATCAAAACAACGTCAACAACTAATTCGTCGCAATACATCAACGTTTGAAGGATACGGATCTTTTCCAATTTGCTGAATTCTCTTTCAAATTTACGGTAATAGTCCAGGTTGATACTTAACTTACTTCGGAGGCTTTTTATTTCTGAGGCGAATTTAGTCGGAATTTAGTCAAAGTTGACACGCGGAGTGACAGCGAATGTGTTAACCACTTCACCTTACGCAATGCGAAACTACGTGGATGCCACTTTCCCAGGTAATTGGATAGGAGAAGGACATGCAGCATGGCCCGCAAGAAATTAAGGATTTCAGCTCCTGTGATTTTATTTATTTGGCNTAAGGATTTCAGCTCTTGTGATTTTATTTATTTGGCTTTCGACAAAAAGTTACATCTCTAAAGCCAAGAGATCCTTACGCTGCAAAATTACAGCTTGCACTTGGCAACCCGCATTAATAAAACAAGAAGTTCTGCAGAATATTCGATAGAACTTGCTGAAGCGGTTGGAATTGTGCAGCATGCCTCGCGAGAAACAATTTGAACACCTTATGCAACACAGGAAGGAGCAACCCCAGATCGTCACAGGACCTCATATAATAGATGCTGGTAAAGATAATGAAGTGCCAATGGCGAAGGTTGAAGTGGGAATTAAATATTCGGAAAACATTCTCCTCTGGCGAGCTAACAAAGAGTGCCATGGTGAAGCTTTGATTCTGTATATTTCTTTGAATCCCATGTACATCTTGATCCTGAATACCCGTCCCGTCTAATGAAGTGGAAAAGGGGGCTATGGCCATGAGGGACTTGCTTGACAAATATTTTTAGAACAATTTTGTCAATAAGCCTCTTTGGTCTGGCTTCCGAAATCATTAGGGAAAATCAATATGCCGCTTTTGAGATTTTGAAATTTTGAACTTTTGAAGTTTGCAAAGGGTTTAGCAAACTTAAAATGAAACGAGCTCTGTGATTGGCTGTTGAGCTTCAAAAGAGATTTTGAAGTTTCACATGAGAAAAAGCTTTAGCAAGTCTATTTGAAATTCTTGATTTTTATTTTTAAGTTTAATTTTTAACATTTTTAAATATCTTGTAATCACAGTGAGGAAGGACATTTCCCCACCAGGCTTTAGATTTAATCACCAACGTATTTAATAATAAGATATTATGCTTATCATTGTAATTAAATTAGGGCAAATCAAGGTGGCTTTTGAAATTTTGAAATTTTGAACTTTTGAAATTTTGGAGCATGCGCAGTCCAATTTTGAACTTTGCAAAGTTCAAATTGATTGATTTCAATTTGCAAAAAAAACTTTCACAATTTTATTTTTATTTTCATTTTTAAAATGTTTAAGCAAAAACGATTAAAATTAATCAACTCCGTCTGTGGAGAAGCACTTCAATTATTCCTTGCACTCGATGAAGATGATGAAAATAAAAAAAATACTGGAAAATACCCTTGAGGAAGTAGAAATAGTCTTGATGTGTAGGTATTTATCCCCTCGGTCAAAGGTAAGGAGATATGTCATCGCTAACACAATTTAATTACAATAACAAGCATAATAGCTTATTATTAAATACGTAGGTGATTAAATCTAAAGCCTGGTGGGAAAATGTCCTTCCTCACTGTGATGACAAGATATTTAAAATGTTAAAAATTAAAGTTAAAAATAAAAATTAAGAATTTCAAATAGTCTTGCTAAAGCCTTTTCTCATGTGAAACTTCAAAATCTCTTTTGGAGCTCAACAGCCAATCACAGAGCTCGTTTCATTTTAAGTTTGCTAAAGCCTTTGCAAACTTCAAAAGTTCAAAATTTCAAAATCTCAAAAGCGGCAGATTGATTTGCCCTAAGCGATCAAGTNCCTTTGCAAACTTCAAAAGTTCAAAATTTCAAAATCTCAAAAGCGGCAGATTGATTTGCCCTAAGCGATCAAGTATCTCCTTACCTTTGACCGAGGGAATAAATACCTACACTACACATCAAGAGTATTTCGACTTCCTCAAGAGTATTTTCCAGTATTTTTTCATTTTCATCATCTTCATCGAGTGCAAGGAATAATTGAAGTGCTTCCTCACAGACGGAGTTGATTAATTTTAATCGTTTTTGCGACATTTTAAAAATGAAAATAAAATTGTGAAAGTTTTTTTTTGCAAATTGAAATCAATCAATTTGAACTTTGCGAAGTTCAAAATTGGACTGCGCATGCTCCAAAATTTCAAAATTTCAAAAGCCACTTTNTCATTTTCATCATCTTCATCGAGTGCAAGGAATAATTGAAGTGCTTCCTCACAGACGGAGTTGATTAATTTTAGTCGTTTTTGCGACATTTTAAAAATGAAAATAAAATTGTGAAAGTTTTTTTTTTGCAAATTGAAATCAATCAATTTGAACTTTGCGACGTTCAAAATTGGACTTCGCATGCTCCAAAATTTCAAAATTTCAAAAGCCACTTTGATTTGCCCTATTGTATTCTTCAGTTTACGGTTTAGNGACATTTTAAAAATGAAAATAAAATTGTGAAAGTTTTTTTTTGCAAATTGAAATCAATCAATTTGAACTTTGCGAAGTTCAAAATTGGACTGCGCATGCTCCAAAATTTCAAAATTTCAAAAGCCACTTTGATTTGCCCTATTGTATTCTTCAGTTTACGGTTTAGATGCAGTAATAATTTTTTAAACTAGTTTTTGGAGTGTCGTTAGGTTTTCATTTAGCTTTCAAAAAACCTAAAGAAAATTATTGAATCAATAAGTTTATTTGACGTTGGCCTATCAATGAAATTTAAATAAAATAAAATTATGAGTGGTAATATTAATGTAAAAGTTTTAAAATATTTGAAATTAAAAGTAATAAATAAAATGTGAAGTTTGGATCAGTGGCAGCTTCTGTGACGTTTTAGACAAGTTGAACTGGATCCATTGGCATTCCTTCAAAGTAATTCAGTCGAATGTGAGATGTGCCGGTGCATTCCCAAACATCATGAAAGAAATATAGTTGTTCTTCAGAGTATTTGCACTGCTTCTCCTCAAAAAGTCCCATGTTAAACCATTTTCCTTTATTGTAGACAGAGTTAGAATTTAGCCTGACTTGTAGGATGCATGTCGCCATCGAAGAGGAAATTTTGTTCAATAGAAATGGTACGGGATTTCAGAGAATTTTATTTGAGGATAGTGTGGAATAGTTGTGGATGATTGTGGAGAACAAATTTTTTTTTTCATGTTATTTGGGAATGCACCGGCACATCTCACATTCGACTGAATTACTTTCAAAAAATGCCAATGAATCCAACTCAACTTATCATGGACATCACAAAAACTGCAACTGATCTAAACTTTACATTTTACTTATCACTTTTAATTTCAAATATTTTAAACCTTTTTCAGTAATTTTAACACTCGTAATATTATTTTATGTAAATTTACTTATGCGCGTAATTTCATTGATAGGGCGAAGACCAACGTCAAATAAACTTATTGATTGATTGATAGTGTAAAATAGTGGAGGATTGCTGTGCAAATTGAAAGTCAAGTTTGCTCAAGTGGTCTTCGTACCCAGAGAGTAGAAATTTATGGACAAATTTGACCTCTTTCGCTAAGCCTCTTTCATATTATACTTGCATATCTATAGATTTCAGTGTATTTTCAAACTGCTAACACCAACTGTATTTTTTAATTCGATGTTTATACGAGATCATTCGAAGTTCTTTCTTCGCAATTAGAGGAAGGTTTGAATCGTTAGCTGACAGAAGTCTTAACCATAGAAAGTATTGCTGTTGAACCTTCTCTATTTCATTTGTGTGTTGCTATCCCCCCACTCCTGAGCCGTACAAGGTAGTTGATTTGACAATGGAATTCAAAAGAAATTTCGAGGTTTGCAAGTCGTGGGTTTTCATCCTACCTAGAGTGCGAAATACAGTACCTTGCGCGGCAATACCTTTCCCAATAGCCGATTTAAAGTGGAGGTTGAGCGACCCATTCGATTGGAAAATTATCCCAAGATACATATAAGATTTCGTAGTCTGTACTGGGTTACCTCTCCAGAAGAACTTGTCTTCTTTCTCAACCTTTCAGAACGCCGTATCACAAGTACTTTTGTGTTAGAAAAATTCACCTGGAAACCTTGTACGTGGAAGAAGTTAGCAGTGAGGTTCATCTTCTGTTGAAGGAGTTCTCGTGACTGAGCAACGAGAAATAGATCGTCTGCACGAAGAAACAAATGTACAGATCGCGAATACAGTCGGAAGCCGGCAAGGAGACATCTATCAAATATATTCACCAATTCCTATATAAAGAGATTAAAGAGAGTGGGATTTGCAGATTCTCCTTGAAGGAGTCCTTTCATGATCTTTATTCTCTCCCTTAACCGTAAGAAGTGGAAATCTTCAAACCTGCATTCTCGTATATATATTTGAATACACGGATGAATTTAGTGGACAACCCTATATTTCCAAGAACTTCCATAAGAGATTGTGGTTCGGAGTATCAAATGCTTGAGAAAGATCAACGAAGCAAACATATTATTTTTCTTTGACGAGTTGGATTTGTGCCATAGACATAAGAGTGAAAACGTGGTCAACGCAAGATCTTCTTTTCCGAAAACCAGACTGAAAGTCAGATACGATGTTGTGTTTGGTTATGCTCTCTTCCAGCCTAATATTTAGAATTTTAGTAAAAAGTTTGAGTGTGCTGCTCAGTAGAGAAATAGGACGGTAATTCCCGGATACTTCTCTTGAACCCTTTTTAAGTACCAGACAAATTAACGCGTTGCAGCATTTGGCGGGGAATTTCCCTGAATCAAAACATAGTTGGAAAAGACTGGTTAAGTATAGCAAAAGGACAGGCAAACTTATCTTCCATACATTGTTCGGTATTAGATCTTCACCAGGTGCTTTCCCAGATTTCAGTGATTTGATGGCCATGTGTGTCTCAATAGCATTGAATTTTTTGTGTAGGATTGGGTCGGTGACATTTACGCATTCGGAGTACGGGGAATTAATTAACCGATTCGATGTGTTTGGGATTGAACACACTGCTGAAATGCCGATGACATTGAATTGCCAATATGTTGTTTGTGAGTTCTGAGGTGCGTCCGAAGTATTTAACCGCTTTCCAGAACTCGGACGGGTTGGAAGATTGGTGCAGTTACAAAAAAACTTGAGTAATGAAGTTATCCTTTTTCTGGTTAGTTATACTTACGTATTTTTTGTTGTTATTAATGTATTCTTTGGCTAGCTTTTTCATCCTTCCACTGTCAGTATTCCTACGTATATGCCTCAGCGAGGAATTTATTTGTATTTAAGCATTTTGAAATCATTATCAAACCATTTAGGGCGGCTTTCCTGTGGTTGTGGATATTTAAATAACTTGAGTTCTTTGCAGGAGTCAACAATTTCAGAATATATAAAATTACCAAAGAGGTCCATGTCAATGAATTCAATCGGGGATTACTTATTTTCAATTTGAGTGATTTGACAAATTCAAAAAGTTCGGGTTGTTTAACGTGGATAAAGAGTTTTGGTTTCGCAAGTTTGACGCGAGTAGTTGGGCCTTGGTACGGTGCCTTCAAGGAAAGCAGTAACGGTAAATAATCCGAGTCAGTCCAATCGAAAACCTCAAGAGAAGCCACTTCCCTAGCTAGGGTAGGGGTTATGAGAAGTAGGTCTACGAGGCTGCATCCTCCGTTTGATTTATTAATAAATGTGAAATTACCTACTTCGTCGCTTGGAAGGGAACCATTTCCTAATAGCAGTCCCAACTCTGAAGCCCAGGATACCAAGTTACGTCAGTTTCTATAAACCACTAACTCTTTGCTGTTTCTGTTTGAAAAGGAACTGGGACTTCTAACCCTATTCTTGCATTCATGTCAATTACTATACAGTATTTGACAAGGAGATGCATGATTTCTTGAAAGAGATTGAGTGCCTGTCTGCGAAATGTATACGAACACCAGGAGACAGGATTCTGTTGAACAGATTTAGAGCCATACTGCTGTGAGAAATGAGTCAAAAAGTAGAGTAGCCGGTGTNACTTCGTCGCCTGGAAGGGAACCATTTCCTACTAGCAGTCCCAACTCTGAAGCCCAGGATACCAAGTTACGTCAGTTTCTATAAACCACTAACTCTTTGCTGTTTCTGTTATGAAAAGGAACTGGGACTTCTAACCCTATTCTTGCATTCATGTCAATTACTATACAGTATTTGACAAGGAGATGAATGATTTCTTGAAAGAGATTGAGTGTCTGTCTGCGAAATGTATACGAACACCAGAAGACAGGATTCTGTTGAACAGATTTAGAGCCATACTGCTGTGAGAAATGAGTCAAAAAGTAGAGTAGCCGGTGTATTTCTACATTGGACCATGGGTTTCCTTATCTCACAGGAGAGTTTTAACTCATACTTATTGACCCTGGGTATTAGAGCCTAGCTTGGCTTCTGTCAGATTACGAGTCTCCTCACATCTACACACCTGATGATACAAAACTCCCACAGAACCCCCCATCCCAATAACACTGGACCTCCAGTGTCCACTATCAAGAGTCCACTGTATGCTCTAACTCAGTACAACTAACCTTAATTAAACTAGTTCGGCAGATGGCGGAAATTCAACGCCCAGGATTATTTACAACTACAGAGATTATTTATAAATAAAGAGATAACCTAACTAACGGAGTGAGAACCCTGGAAGACCTTGAAAAAGTCTTGGAGTTGGGGAGGCTCGAACCGGGATTCTTCTCGCCATCTTATGTGGGAAATAAGTCAAAAAGTAGAGTAGCCGGTGTATTTCTACACTGTACCATGGGTCTCTCTATCTCACAGGTGAGTTTTTAACTCATAGTTATTGACCCTGGGTATTAGAGCCTAGCTTGGCTGCTGTGAGATGTGAGTCTCCTCACATCTACACACCTGACGATATAGAACTCCCACACTGCGTATTCTATTGCTTTCAGAACAATTACTGTAAATGAGAAGCTTTTAGCCTAACCATACACGAAACCACCAGCAGGCCTACCTGTGATACTTTTTGTCGCAGAGTGTGAGGAATAATTATACGAGGTATCTAGATCCTTACTACGCCAGTCGCTGTGAAACATAGTCTCGGAGAGACGGAAAAAACGAGGTTTAAATGAAAGAAATTGTGTCCTAAAATCAAAACTAAGGTTACTTATACTATGTACATTGAGATAAAAGATCGCAGAAAAATTCCCTAAATCATTTAGCGCGAGGGTTTGAAAGGAAATTAAATTGGCAGAAAGCGGTGATTGATGAGGACGGCCAGAACGGCATTGATAAAGATTAGGTGTGGGTTGAGAGAGTTAGAGATAAAATGAGAGTAATTTCTTCCTCGCCATTTTGAATGACGGAGAGGACTACCCCATTTTAGTTGGTGAGGTTGGTGGTGGTAGTGGGGATTGGGGAAGATGGCGTGAGAGTTGGCAGTGGAAGGGATGAGAGATAAGACTGCAACAGTATATTTGTGGTGGTTGTGGAGATGACGAAGAGAGGGTGAATCGCTCGTCTCCACACTTCTTTAACTATTTAGTGGGAATGGTGAAGATTGCTTGAGTTGGTAATTACCTTCACCCTCCAAACTCGAAAANATGAGAGATAAGATTGCAACAGTATATTTGTGGTGGTTGTGGAGATGACGAAGAGAGGGTGTATCGCTCGTCTCCACACTTCTTTAACTATTTAGTGGGAATGGTGAAGATTGCTTGAGTTGGTAATTACCTTCACCCTCCAAACTCGAAAACTTTTCAATTACTGAAATAGGATATTTTTGGGATTTTTCAGCTCCTCTTATTCTCGAAAACTAAGAACGGTCGTCAAAATGCTCTTGAATATCCACACGATAAGGATGAAATATTTCTAACTCAATATTTAGCNTTGATGAGGACGGCCAGAACGGCATTGATAAAGATTAGGTGTGGGTTGAGAGAGTTAGAGATAAAATGAGAGTCATTTCTTCCCCGCCATTTTGAATGACGGAGAGGACTACCCCATTTTGGTTGGTGAGGTTGGTGGTGGTAGTGGGGATTGGNTTGATGAGGACGGCCAGAACGGCATTGATAAAGATTAGGTGTGGGTTGAGAGAGTTAGAGATAAAATGAGAGTAATTTCTTCCTCGCCATTTTGAATGACGGAGAGGACTACCCCATTTTAGTTGGTGAGGTTGGTGGTGGTAGTGGGGATTGGGGAAGATGGCGTGAGAGTTGGCAGTGGAAGGGATGAGAGATAAGACTGCAACAGTATATTTGTGGTGGTTGTGGAGATGACGAAGAGAGGGTGAATCGCTCGTCTCCACACTTCTTTAACTATTTAGTGGGAATGGTGAAGATTGCTTGAGTTGGTAATTACCTTCACCCTCCAAACTCGAAAACTTTTCAATTACTGAAATAGGATATTTTTGGCATTTTTCGGCTCCTTTTATTCTCGAAGACTAAGAACGGTCGTCAAAATGCTCTTGAATATCCACACGATAAGGATGAAATATTTCTAACTCAATATTTAGCGAGTCTAAGACTGAGCATTAACTCAACTTTCAAATCACCGGACACTGCTTGACGTATTTATTTGTGGTAGTGCCATTGCACCACTAGTAGACCCAAGGTTGCTATGAGGAATAAAATCCAAAAGTCCTCTAAAGGTGAGCCCATAACTATTATTTTTTTTAATTTTAATTTTTTTTCCTGGCTGACGCTTCGTCAGCCAGTATAATTTCAAACTTCGTTACTATGACAATTTTTAAATTTCAATATTAATTTTACTGATTAAATTTTTATTAGCGTATTTTTATTAACGCTAAAAATTATTTCGACAAGAATTAATAATGCAGGTCGACATTTTTCAATTAATTATNTAATTTTAATTTTTTTTTTTGGCTGACGCTTCGTCAGCCAGTAGAATTTCAAACTTCGTTACTATGACAATTTTTAAATTTCAATATTAATTTTACTGATTAAATTTTTATTAGCGTATTTTTATTAACGCTAAAAATTATTTCGACAAGAATTAATAATGCAGGTCGACATTTTTCAATTAATTATATTTTTGAAACTGTTAATAATTTAAAATTCGAAAGTAAAAAAATAATAAATTTGTTTACAAAAGCGAAGGCTTGTTATTTTTTTAAATTGATAATTTTCCTAAAAATAATAGTTATGGGCTAACCTCTTAGAGGACTTTTGGATTATTCCTCATAGCAACATTGAGTAGACCATTGCACTAATTTATAAGTAAAGTTAATTTTCAAACTTTTTTGAGGTGGATTCCATATGAAGGGTCGAAACGAGTCCGAATAGGGGAAAATGGAAAAAATTGCGAGGGATGGAAAGCGAAGGGTTGGAATCANGTAGACCATTGCACTAATTTATAAGTAAAGTTAATTTTCAAACTTTTTTGAGGTGGATTCCATGTGAAGGGTCGAAACGAGTCCGAATAGGGGAAAATGGAAAAAATTGCGAGGGATGGAAAGCGAAGGGTTGGAATCAAACAGAATATGGGAAAATGGAAAAAATTGAGACGGATATGGAGGAAAGGATTGGAACGGGTGGTTCAATATTTAGCGGGTCTAAGACTGAGCATCAACTCAGCTTTCAAATCACCGGACTAGGCTTGACGTATTTATTTGTGGTAGTGCCATTGCGGCACTAGTAGACCATTGTATTAATTTATAAGTCAAGTTTATTTTCAAAACTTTTTTGAGTTGGCTTCTGCGGGAAGGGTTGAAACGACAAGAATAAGGGAAAATGGAAAAATTTGAGAGGGATGAACAGGGAAGGGTTGGAACGAGTCACAATGCGGAAAAATGGAAAAAGTTAAGAGAGATATGGAGGGAAAGATTAGAATGAGTGGTTCAATATTTAGCGGGTTTAAGACTGAGCATCAACTCAGCTTTCAGATCACCGGACTATGCTTGACGTATTTATTTGTGGTAGTACCATTGTAGCACTAGTAGACCATTGTACAAATTTATGCATCAAGTTTATTTTCAAAACTTTTTTGAGGTGGACTGTGTGGTAAGGGACGAAACGAGTCCGAATAGAGGAAAATGGAAAAATAGAGAGGGACATGTTGGAACGAGTCACAATGGGGGAAATGGAAAAAGTTAAGAGGGATATAGAGGAAAGGATTAGAACAAATGGTTCAATATTTAGCTGGTTTAAGACTGAGCATCAACTCAGCTTTCAAATCACCGGACTATGCTTGACGTATTTATTTCTGCTAGTGGAATTACAGCACTAGTAGACCATTGTACTAATTTATAAGTCAAGTTTATTTTCAAAACTTTTTTGAGGTGAATCCTGTGAGAAAGGGCGAAACGAGTCCGAATAGAAGGAGATGGGAAAAATTGAGAGAAATGGGGAGTGAAAAGTTGGAATCAGACGGAATAGGAGGAAATAAAAAAATTGAGACGGATATGGAATGAAGGGTTGGAACGAGTGGTTCAATATTTAGAGGGTCTAAGACAGCATCAACTTAGCTTTCAAATCAACTGGCTATACTTGACGTATTTATTTGTGGTAGTGCCATTGCAGCACTAGTAGACCATTGTACTAATTTATAAGTCAAGTTTATTTTCAAAACTTTTTTGAGTTGGCTTCTGCGGGAAAGGTTGAAACGAGTAAGAATAAGGGAAAATGGAAAAATTTGAGAGGGATGAACAGGGAAGGGTTGGAACGAGTCACAATGCGGAAAAATGGAAAAAGTTAAGAGAGATATGGAGGGAAAGATTAGAATGAGTGGTTCAATATTTAGCTGGTTTAAGACTGAGCATCAACTCAGCTTTCAGATCACCGGACTATGCTTGACGTATTTATTTGTGGTAGTACCATTGTAGCACTAGTAGACCATTGTACAAATTTATGCATCAAGTTTATTTTCAAAACTTTTTTGAGGTGGACTGTGTGGTAAGGGACGAAACGAGTCCGAATAGAGGAAAATGGAAAAATAGAGAGGGACATGTTGGAACGAGTCACAATGGGGGAAATGGAAAAAGTTAAGAGGGATATAGAGGAAAGGATTAGAACAAATGGTTCAATATTTAGCTGGTTTAAGACTGAGCATCAACTCAGCTTTCAGATCACCGGACTATGCTTGACGTATTTATTCGTGGTAGTGCCATTGTAGCACTAGTAGACCATTGTACAAATTTATGCATCAAGTTTATTTTCAAAACTTTTTTGAGGTGGACTGTGTGGTAAGGGACGAAACGAGTCCGAATAGAGGAAAATGGAAAAATAGAGAGGGACATGTTGGAACGAGTCACAATGGGGGAAATGGAAAAAGTTAAGAGGGATATAGAGGAAAGGATTAGAACAAATGGTTCAATATTTAGCTGGTTTAAGACTGAGCATCAACTCAGCTTTCAAATCATCGGACTATGCTTGACGTATTTATTTCTGCTAGTGGAATTACAGCACTAGTAGACCATTGTACTAATTTATAAGTCAAGTTTATTTTCAAAACTTTGTTGAGCTGGACTGTGTGGGAAGGTCGAAACGAGTCGAAATAGGGAAAAATGAAAAAATTGAAAGGGGTAGAGAGGTAAGAGTCGAAACGAGTCCGAACGACGAAAAATGGAGAAAATGGAGCTGGATTGTGTGGGAAGGGTCGGACCGAGTCCCAATGGAGGAAAATGGATAAAATTGAGCGGGACCGGGAGGGAAGGGTTGAAACGAGTCCGAATGGCAAAAAATGGAGAAAATTTTGCTGTATTGTGAAGGAAGAGTCGGAACAAGTCGGAATGGGGGAAATTGGATAAAATTGAACGGGACGGGAAAGTAAGGTGCGAAACGAGTCTGACCGAGGAAAAATAGATAAAATTGAGCTGGATTGTGTGGGAATGATTGGAACGAGTCCGAATGAGAAAAAGATAAAATTGAGCATGACGGAAAAGTAAGGAGCGAAACGAGTCCGGATGGCGATAAATAGAGAAAATTGAGCTGGATTATGAGGGAAGGAGAAGTAACGAGTCCGAATGGGGGGAAATGAATGAAATTGAGCGGGAAAGAGAAGTAACGGTCGAAAGGAGGCAAGAGGGGGAGGGGGGAGGGTTGAAACGAGGCCGAATGATGCAAATAAATTGGGAAAATTAAGTGGAACGGGGATGGAAGAGCCGGAAAGAGTCCGAATGGGGATAAATGTTGAAAATCGAGTAGCTTGAGGTCCGAATGGAGAAACATCGAGAAAATTGATTGGGGAAGGGCGGAAAGCTAAGATCAACTCCTAATGGGGGGAAATGGGGGAAAACTTGAAAACAAGTTCGAATTGAAAAATTGGGAAAATTTTATTTATTTTTGTAATTTTTTGATATGTGGCTTATATATAATAAAGATTTCTTCCAATGCCTAACTTTAAACAGTTTTTATTTAGTTGACNAAGTTCGAATTGAAAAATTGGGAAAATTTTATTTATTTTTGTAATTTTTTGATATGTGGCTTATATATAATAAAGATTTCTTCCAATGCCTAACTTTAAACAGTTTTTATTTAGTTGACCAAAATGAATCNTGGCTTATATATAATAAAGATTTCTTCCAATGCCTAACTTTAAACAGTTTTTATTTAGTTGACCAAAATGAATCTAGAATAAACAATGATTTCATTTAGTAATCGAAAGAGTTTAAATTTTCATTATTTTCCAAAGGCTTCAGCGATGATCTTCACTGTGGTATTTCCAGCAAACTCCGGATGACGACGAAAAAATTCCGGAAGCTTCAATGCCAACGCTAGAAACGATTTGGTTTCAGTTGTTTCGTCCAGTGTAAAGAGGACGATGTCGTAGATGTCGTCGTTCCAGATTTCGTATTTCTTTGCTAGGGATTTAATGTCTGCAAATGGGAGTTTCAGCAGGTGTTCAATTGGAATAAACACATTTGCCATATCGGGACAGTTGTCCAGATGCATTTTTGTTAAAATCTTGAAGTGAACCTGAAANGGAATAAACACATTTGCCATATCGGGACAGTTGTCCAGATGCATTTTTGTTAAAATCTTGAAGTGAACCTGAAAGCAACCCGTCGGGATTCGCTCAAGGTAGTGATGCAGTAGCATGTGCCTGTTCCATCCACTTTGTTGATTAAATTCNGGAATAAACACATTTGCCATATCGGGACAGTTGTCCAGATGCATTTTTGTTAAAATCTTGAAGTGAACCTGAAAACAACCCGTCGGCATTCGCTCAAGGTAGTGATGCAGTAGCATGTGCCTGTGCCATCCACTTTGTTGATTAAATCCTCTAGCGTTTCCACGCAGCGGGACAACCAATGAAATTATGCTACTGTATGCCATAAAGTTGTGTTTTCGATCAAAGTTCGCTTGGAAAATTTCAAAATACGGTTCCTCGGGAATTTTCTTTATGTCCTCGCAGCTAAGATGACCACAGATAACATCCCATACTGGGTCGATCCCATACAAACCACAATAAAATTTGTCTCCTGCTTTAATATAAAATTACTGCATTACAAAATAGCTGGTTTCAACAAGAGGCAGAACATATTCATTCTACTTAATATGTTTCTTTATGTTCCAATATTTGGAGAAACAAAATTAAATTCTTACTGTTTAGATCCATTATAGTAGATAGCGATGTGTTTAGATGACAAACTGCTAACTTCTAATTTACTGAAAAATAACAAGAACTTATTTCCGGAATAACTTTTAACAGAAACAAATTCTTTCGTATTTAGAGTTGAACTGACCTACAATTTACACATTTCAGTTTTTCACTTTAAACCATGTAAAAGTTTTGTCATAAACATTCATGTAGCCTTTATCCATAGCTATGACAAAAAAAATAAAACCCGAGAGGTCAAACCATCCTTATCATTGTCACGGTAGTTAACTGCCAAAACCCTCAAATCATTAGTGTCTACCCTAAACTCATTCTGGACTTCTATTCAAAGATTACATATTAGAAAATTTTTAGAATTTTCTATTTATATTATATTTATTTCAAGTACTCGCCATGTTAAATGCTAATAATTTTTGGTCGACAAAAGCAAAGTGTATCAATATAGACAAAAGAGCTTATTATATTTCAATCTTTCGGCTATTTCCTTCAATCTTTTTTTTTCTTGGTTCCATTCGGCAAAGTATTTTTCTCTTTGATAAGTCACAATTTAGGGATCAACAGCCTTATTTAAGGCTAAATTCCCAATCCCAGGGACACGGGACAACGCTACATATATTAGCAATGGAGAAAGTTTATAATAGAGAGAATCCCTGCTGTTTTCATCCGGAAAACCGATGCTGGCCCTTCGTAAAGTGCAACCCTAATCAAAACATGGATATAATAGGGCGAAGTGGAATTGTTTTGGTTGACTTTACTTGACTTTTATCTACAGTGACTCCAAATGCATTTATGTGAGGGAAATTAAATTTTGTCCAACTTCTTCCACTAATTGAGTCATATTGTGTAAATGGACACATTGGAATAGGAATATCGTCTCTGAGTAGATATCTAGGGGAGGTTTAATCATTGGTTGGTTTACTGCCTCATTGATTCATAAATCTGACCCTTTTTATTACCTTGGACCCAAGTACTTGTCAAACTTTATGAACACAACTTCCATCCTCCATCTTCCGTCTTCCATCCTCCCCTAGTGGACCAATTTCAGTCACTGTCCCTATTGTGGAATAAAATTGTATACAAATTCTTTACAACTTCACAGTAACTGGATCTTCGTAAAACAACTTACCAAGGGCTCCGTTGTAAAGCGCCGCCTCAACGAAGATATTTTTAATTAGCATCACTCTCCCTTTCACTGCCAGAGAAAGCGATTTTTCGGTACCTGCCGGAGCTCCCCTTGTTAGTTTATCCCTGATTTCAAGAACCGGGGTGCCAAGATGCTTGAGTCTCAACATAAATATCGACATTGTATTTAG
The DNA here is from genome assembly GCA_002738285.1 of Holacanthella duospinosa. Taxonomy (NCBI): domain Eukaryota; kingdom Metazoa; phylum Arthropoda; class Collembola; order Poduromorpha; family Neanuridae; genus Holacanthella; species Holacanthella duospinosa. The sequence goes on from NIPM01000294.1 coordinate 76,251, forward strand.
TATCGACAAAAAACTAATTTATAAAATTAATTTATAATAACATGTTATATTCTTCTGCCGCTGCATTTTTACCAAACAAGTAGTTGGCGTCATTGAAAAAAAGAATTTTCTCTTACATGCTCAACTTTCTCACTTGTCTTGAATTTAGCATTTCCTCGTCCCCTTTCGTAACGCGACCTTCTCTGAATCGAGAGAGGAGTTCTCGGAAAGGGTTCTCAGCCTTTCTTATCTGCCTCATTGGTTCGTCTAGAAAAACGCATTTATCAAATGTCTGATAAAATTTGGCTCCTATGAGCTCAAATCCAGTGAGACCTTCAGGATTTCGAAATAATGGAACATCTGCAACAGGTCGTACTTGTCCAAAATCACCTGTTCAAATGCAGTGTTATCCTCCAAAATCGGCATCGTTTTGAAATACAGCTTTGAGCCGTTTATTCAAATAACCAAGCATGTACAGGCCGATCATACTAAAAAAATAACCCAGTTTCAGTTACAAATGACCAATGTTTGGATCGATGAAATGCATATTCACCTAAGTTCATCGATGATGAAATAGTCAGAAGAACGCAGTGATTTTTGCGCAGCCATTAAATTATGTCTTGGGGAAGAGTTTCGGTAAAAGTACGGTAGTGTCATTGTTCTGTGTATGGTACTGCCATTAATCAAGAAACTGGCTACTCCAGTGAAGCTCATCACGCGAAATTTTTTACGCNTTCTGTGTATGGTACTGCCATTAATCAAGAAACTGGCTACTCCAGTGAAGCTCATCACGCGAAATTTTTTACGCTTTCTTTCTAACATTGTACGAATTGCATTGAATGTATAACTCTTCCCACTACCACCAGGTCCTATAAAAAAGTTTCCATGCCAAGATTATAAATTCTAAAAAAAATGGTCAACTTACCGTATATAATAAGTTTTAGTTGGTAAGTTCGATTATCAACATGTTTAGATACAATGTCGTAGCACTTTCTCTTGTTTGAATTTAGTAAATCTGGTTCCACTACGTTGATATTTCTTGTAACAGTAAAGGAGGACTTTGCGTCCTGAACAAAGCTCTCAGAAGTTTGAGGTTTTGGCACCTTTGCTTTCCCTGCTCCTTTTCTTGCCGTTCGCTTCATTTCGAATTTTAATTGAAAAGCTTAGTCCCAAGAATTGTCTCTCTCTAATTATATCTTCTCGGAAACTCCTTAATTTTTGAAATGCGATAACTGCAGTGTCAAATCCTCCGTTGTAAATGATGTTACTTTTTCTTCAAATTAGACACATTCCCCTTGTGTCATCTGGANCAGTGTCAAATCCTCCGTTGTAAATGATGTTACTTTTTCTTCAAATTAGACACATTCCCCTTGTGTCATCTGGATTAAATTTTTTACTTCAGTAAATCAAGAAGTGTATAAGGATACTTCTCTTTTTTTGTGTTAATCATTGATCTTTACTGAGATTACCCAAAGAGAATGTGTTCCCAATTAATTAATTTAAGTTCCCTATCTTCACGATTGCTTTTTTTTTGATTAAATTTCCTTCCTTTTCTAAATTTGTAATTCGGTAAGATTTTGATCAAGAAACTCCGAGAAAGTATAATCAATTTTGTTGAGTCATCATGCTTCCCTCTGCCCCCTCCAGTGAATAAAACCGTCGATGGCGGCAACGGACTTCTTCAGTCTTGTTCCTTACGAACGTTCTTTCACTTGACTTTCTCAGGCTTCCCATTTTCTTTGATTCTTGGAGGATGGAAGCGAAAGGATTTGAGGAATTTAAAAGTAAGCTTTTGTTACTTAAAATATCTTAGTATCTCTCTCTCTTGTAAGAATTGGATTTGTTGTTAATCTTATACAGAACTTCCCCCACAAAAGATTGGGGCATTTCGCGTAAGGCGTTCCGAACCAGAAATAGATGACTCTACAACAACCCAACTTGCCTGGAAACTTCCACGGATGTCGTCTCCTACCACAGATTCTCGTAGAATATACAACTATCGAAAGACCAAATTAGATCTCGTGGATCAATTCATTTTAATTTTAAACAATTTCTTGTTTTCAAATTCACAAGTCGAGTTGAGTGGGAGTGACTCAGAGGATGATTCATCCGATAAAAGAATGCTGATGTTGCTGGAAAGCAAACCTAAGGTGGCAGCAGCTTTTATAAGCCAGCAGCAAAAAGAGGGTGCCACGCTGAATCAATTCTCATACATAAAAAATGCTTTTATCGAGGACCTCAACGACAACACAGTCGAATCGTTTTTTAAGAAGACAAGATATGTGAAAATTTTTGGAAAAATTACCCAAATCAAGATGCGTCTTGGTCTGGATAATATAAACAAGGTACAACTTTTGATAAAGAAATGCCAACCATTTGAGACAACTATCTTATGTGAATCCGTAGGTTGCCAAACTTTACATCAAGCGGGACAACTTTGCTCATTCTAACCCGTCGATTCTACTGATTCTGTGCTCAGATATCGAAGAAATCCGTGGCTACTTGGATGATGCGATAATTAAAATCAATGAAGGCATCAAGCAACTCAAACCAATTATGAAACCGGATGTCGTGACCAACTACACTCCAGACAAGCCAATTGATCAAGAATTCTGGACTCATGATTACTGTTTGAGTCCGGAAACTTTCGATGCAGGATGATTTGGAACCTTGCTAACGTGTATAGCTTCTATTTCAATTTAGTAAAAGAAGGAAAGGTCTATGAAACTGAAAAAAAAAAGGAAAAGCACTACACTGGGCCAAAAGTAATATACAAACATTTATTATAAAATTAAAATTTGATGTGAAAGCAGAATGCCTATGCTAAAATGTTAAAAAATCTTTAGATCCGTTTGGTGAAAACTGAAGNCAACTCAAACCAATTATGAAACCGGATGTCGTGACCAACTACACTCCAGACAAGCCAATTGATCAAGAATTCTAGACTCATGATTACTGTTTCTTTAGAGTCCGGAAACTTTCGATGCAGGATGATTTGGAACCTTGCTAACGTGTATAGCTTCTATTTCAATTTAGTGAAAGAAGGAAAGGTCTATGAAACTGAAAAAAGAAAGGAAAAGCACTACACTGGGCCAAAAGTAATATACAAACATTTATTATAAAATTCAAATTTGATGTGAAAGCAGAATGCCTATGCTAAAATGTTAAAAAATCTTTAGATCCGTTTGGTGAAAACTGAAGNACAACCCAACTTGCCTGGAAACTTCCACGGATGTCGTCTCCTACCACAGATTCTCGTAGAATATACAACTATCTAAAGACCAAATTAGATCTTGTGGATCAATTCATTTTAATTTTAAACAATTTCTTGTTTTCAAATTCACAAGTCGAGTTGAGTGGGAGTGTCTCAGAGGATGATTCATCCGATAAAAGAATGCTGATGTTGCTGGAAGGCAAACCTAAGGTGGCAGCAGCTTTTATAAGCCAGCAGCAAAAAGAGGGTGCCACGCTGAATCAATTCTCATACATAAAAAATGCTTTTATCGAGGACCTCACCGACAACACAGTCGAATCGTTTTTTAAGAACACAAGATATGTGAAAATTTTTGGAAAAATTACCCAAATCAAGATGCGTCTTGGTCTGGACCATATAAACAAGGTACAACTTTTGATAAAGAAATGCCAACCATTTGAGACAACTATCTTATGTGAATCCGTAGGTTGCCAAACTTTACATCAAGCGGGACAACTTTGCTCATTCTAACCCGTCGATTCTACTGATTCTGTGGTCAGATATCGAAGAAATCCGTGGCTGCTTGGATGATGCGATAATTAAAATCAATGAAGGCATCAAGCAACTCAAACCAATTATGAAACCGGATGTCGTGACCAACTACACTCCAGACAAGCCAATTGATCAAGAATTCTGGACTCATGATTACTGTTTGAGTCCGGAAACTTTCGATGCAGGATGATTTGGAACCTTGCTAACGTGTATAGCTTCTATTTCAATTTAGTAAAAGAAGGAAAGGTCTATGAAACTGAAAAAAAAAAGGAAAAGCACTACACTGGGCCAAAAGTAATATACAAACATTTATTATAAAATTAAAATTTGATGTGAAAGCAGAATGCCTATGCTAAAATGTTAAAAAATCTTTAGATCCGTTTGGTGAAAACTGAAGTTGAGCAATTCATCGGCTGCTTGGACGAAATTAGAACAATGGTTCCAGATGAAAAGATCATCCAGACGTATATTAACAAAATCAAATAGAATAAAGTGGATTTTTTTTCTAACAAATATGTAAAGTAATATAGTAGTTTGTATGTTTTTCAAAATTGTTTCTTTTTCAAAAGGCTGCATTCCTTTCTAAAGTTGTACATTGGATTTTTTCTCATATCTTTGGTTAAGTTTTCCTTTCCCATTCCTAGAATATTTTCAGCTTTGAGGTATCGTTCAGAGATAATTGAGTTCCAGCACAGGTTTCTAATGTAGCGTCTGATAGTGGCTGAGCAACAAATAATTTAAATTAATAATTTTAACCCTCACTAATAGAATAACATTATCTACTCACGACGAGATGAATTTCGCNAATGGTTCCAGATGAAAAGATCATCCAGACGTATATTAACAAAATCAAATAGAATAAAGTGGATTTTTTTTCTTACAAATATGTAAAGTAATATAGTAGTTTGTATGTTTTTCAAAATTGTTTCTTTTTCAAAAGGCTGCATTCCTCTCTAAAGTTGTACATTGGATTTTTTCTCATATCTTTGGTTAAGTTTTACTTTCCCATTCCTAGAATATTTTCAGCTTTGAGGTATCGTTCAGAGATAATTGAGTTCCAGCACAGGTTTCAAATGTAGCGTCTGATAGTGGCTGAGCAAAAAATAATTTAAATTAATAATTTTAACCCTCACTAATAGAATAACATTATCTACTCACGACGAGATGAATTTCGCCATCTAATAAACATATTTTTTCCATTAAAAAATGCAAAGCCTATGATTAGAATCAATATATAGTATTTAGTTGTAAAATGTTTTGAATTAAAAGACTGAAATTTCACTTGCCGTCCACTGTTGTTAAGTTCCATCCGGACACAAACCTGTCGCTTACTATGGATGTCATTGGCATCATGGCAATGTCAACGTTCACAGTTTTAGAGATTCCCATAGCTTACAAACCTATAGATCTAGCAGACTCTATACTTACTGTAGTACTATTTAACCCTCTAGATACATGTGTCGGTATGGCTGATGGAGACACTGGCTGTGAAAGCGGAACAGAATCCTTGTTCGTTGATTCGAAACTCCTTTGTTTCCTTAACTCTTCTATTTCCGGACAGTCATTTTTTTATAAATAAACTTGACTCTCATCGAAGTTAGGATAGTCGGCACACATACGAAATCATTTTCCAATTTAATTATTCGACAATTGTTATTATAGCAAAATTGGCAATTTGAATTTGGCTCACAAGAGCTTGCTACGCTCACTATTGCAAAACAAATTGTTATGAACTGTAAAAATGCCATTTTTATCTACTGAGTTACTGATAGGATATACTTCTTCAAATGAAAGAACAAAAGTAAAAATTAACAATAGTTTTAAATAACCGAATCCATTAAGATCTCTTCATCTTCGGGTGACGCATTCCTTATTCTCCTTGTGGTGACCCATAGAAATTTTCCAATAGTCATCAAAATTATGGACAGCAAAACAACCATTCCTACGCACAGATGAGTTATAGAATCCAGTCTTTTAAAATCGGTAGTAAGCGTAACTATATCAAAATTTAATATTTTACCAATCACAATTCCGATGTAGCCAACATATGAAATCGATCCACCGTCTACCACTGGAACGGAAGTGGGAGGTTCCATCCCTTCACAATTATCGACATCAGGGAGATACACCGTGTCCTCTCCACGAAGGATTGCTTCAGTTGGGATAGAGTATGTGGAGGCGTTGCTTAATTTTGTCCAAACACACCCAAATGATACACATGTTCTGCAATTCATTTCTATTTCGCATACTGAAATCAAAAATAAAGTATAAATTAATAAATTCTTAGATGCATTTCATTTAGAACATCAAGTGATGTTCTATCATTTTGGAGCAGTTTGAGACAGATTTTACAATGAGTGATAGAAAAGTGACAATCCATTATTTTAGGAGTCGGATTACAGTAAGTTGGTTTTAGAAATAAAGTCCAATACGCGATATTCAGGGCTTTTTCAATAAAGTGTGTTGCACTATCACTACCTTGATAAAATTCATTAATAGGGTTGTGGCTATTGCTGAAGATGTCTGGGACTACAAGCAATGCGCTATATGCATACGGTTGAATTGTACTGATACCTGTTAATTTTTTTTTCAAATTTTCAACCTGTCTGAAGTGGAAGGTGACATATAAACAGAAAGGATTGAACATTGTCATTCTATAGTTTTTAAATTCACAGTAGTCCTCTGATGGGGTTTTTTAATTTGAATTGATTCTTCTCTGCGGCCGCATGTCAACACGTGGTTATCTAAATAGTATTGTGAGAGACAAGCTTTGTCACACATTTGACAATAAAAACGCGCTCCATGGGTCACACTTGAAAGGAATTGGCTCTTGTATTTGATTAAACAAAAATGACCGATTTCGTTCCCTGCCTTCCCAAGTAAATATAATAAGTGCACATGTTGATTGAAAATCTACTCGGTTTGTCTCAAAGGAAAAACATTTCCATCACAGAATTCGTAAATATTCACAGAGAATTCATTCTTAATTTCAGAAAGAGTTACACCTCTAATCATATATTCTGTGAACATCGAAAAGTCCAAAGTAGATTGATTCCATTTTTGAATGTACTGTTCAATTAGGCGTTTATGCTTCCGTTGTTTACACATCCACATACTCAATTTTGACCCGGTGAGAAAAATCCCATTGTTTACTTGTTCTGCNCATATATTCTGTGAACATCGAAAAGTCCAAAGTAGATTGATTCCATTTTTGAATGTACTGTTGAATTAGGCGTCTTTGCTTCCGTTGTTTACACATCCACATACTCAATTTTGACCCGGTGAGAAAAATCCCATTGTTTACTTGTTCTGCCAATTTTTGTTCGACCAACTGCTCACAGTATAAGTGGCACATGANCCAATTTTTGTTCGACCAACTGCTCACAGTATAAGTGGCACATGATACGGATGAAAAAACATATGTTATGTTCTGTTTTGAGATTGATCAACCCATGCCTTCCTTTTAGTCCTGGAGACAGTGGGACATATATACCAACTGACACCGGAGAAAGTTCTCCAACATGAACATCTAGCCTTTTAATTCTGTCAACCACCCATGATGACCCATTCTCTAGCATAAAGTCAAGAGCAAGGATTATATATCCGACACACCGTGTCACAGCACTTTTGATAAAGTTTTGATGAGTCAGAATTGATCAGGAGNTATGATGACCCATTCTCTAGCATAAAGTCAAGAGCAAGGATTATATATCCGACACACCGTGTCACAGCACTTTTGATAAAGTTTTGATGAGTCAGAATTGATCAGGAGCAGCCCATTGAATGATCTAGATTCCATACGTCGTGAGTCACTTCGTAAAAGCAACATATAATACGAAAACTAGCTTTGATACCTTTGTAGGTCATAATACATTGTGTAAGTAAGTCAATCAATGGATCCTTTACAGATTTGAAAACGTCCACTACCATACACATAGTTTCGAGTGGGTCGTATGAATATATTGCAAGCNGCAGCCCATTGAATGATCTAGATTCCATACGTCGTGAGTCACTTCGTAAAAGCAACATATAATACGAAAACTAACTTTGATACCTTTATAGGTCATAATACATTGTGTAAGTAAGTCAATCAATAGATCCTTTACAGATTTGAAAACGTCCACTACCATACACATAGTTTCGAGTGGGTCGTATGAATATATTGCAAGCNGATCCTTTACAGATTTGAAAACGTCCACTACCATACACATAGTTTCGAGTGGGTCGTATGAATATATTGCAAGCGTTCCACGGTGGGCGTGACGGAGTTCATAGAACACTGAAGAGTTCAAATTAACTGCAATATTTGCTACTCCGCGACCTTCCTGTGGACACACGTGATCTGATAGGTCAAACGACTCGAAACCACAAGGACACTGATGTTGTTCCAAATGACTTTCCAGAGCGTCATAGCGCAGAGTAACAAAGCAACATTCATCAAACGGGCACCCAAACAAAGCCAAATAGAAAAACATTTTTTTTTAGAAAAAAATCATCAAACTGAAAAACCTGTAAAGTTTTAAAGCTCACAATTTTACCTCTGTATTATTTTGTAGACGCTTCCTTTTACACGACGGCCTGCTTCTTCTACGAATTGTTGAATAGTACAGAATATGCTACTCAGGAATGTCAGTCATCAAATTTATCTGACCATCTGAATCATTGTCAGAGTCTTCAGACATGTCATTTGCAGAAACTTTATTTTATTTTGCGGAAGTTTCGTCGTCAGCCCAATAGGGTTCCTGTTGCACTATATGCCGGCCACCACATCGCTTATTTCTTTGGGCTGTGAACGCTTCTGCTCGAACGTACCCATAGCGTCTTTGAAGGGGACCGTATCCGAGGAAAAACGTTTTAACTGGACACTTTGAGTTATAGTTACAATAATGTTCTATAACCTTAGTCACATGTCTTTTTTGAAATTTTGCTATCTTAGTCTGTGTACTCTGGATCACTATGAGCAAGTTTGTTACACGTATAGTCACCGTCATCACTCAACTGGTCTGGGAAATGTCGAGCTGCTGTCACTTACTCGACTCTGTTTCGTTTTTGACTAGAATCAGCTTTGGCTACTACTAGCTTTGTAGGTTTTCTAATTCTCTGGTGACTATTGCACAGAAACACACAAGAGCATCTCGGTCGTCGTTCCATTTTGAAACTAATTGTCAGATTCTAGAAATTTCTAAAATAAGACTCGCCTTGATAACGACGCAGGATCCAACTTTAAAGGATAGTTTTGAGATCAATAGAAATTTAATCAGTAAGCTTCCAGAGCTTGATTAAACTGCTTGAATTTTCATTTTATCCGGCAATAAATATTACCTAGGGTGAAAATTAGTTGAGGCTGTAGAGATAATTAATCAGTGAAGGGTCAAATTAAGTTGTATCGTGCTGTAGTGTCTATCCAGAAACAATGAAAGCACATACATTGATTCTATCTATTTTGTTTCTGGGAGTACAATTCGGAAGAGGGAAAAACGGTAGAGCCATAGATTTTTCTATTTGGTTTCAATCCTTTTAATCAAGTTTGATTTCAATTTTAGATACCCTTACTATACAAAAGTGCAGGAATTGTACTTTGAGACATTTAGCTTTTGTGAAGCAAAAAATTCTACATATTCCTGATGAAAGTTACTTCTGCTTGGAAAGGAGGCTACAAATTAAGCCAAGCTCATTTATTTTGGACATGGCAATGAACACCGAAGAATATGAAAAAATATTATCAAATATCAAATGGCAGAATATAGTAAGGAATGTTTCGTTTCGGGATAAGCAAGATGAGACAAGCATGGAACGACTTTCGAGAATCAATAAAGAGTCTTGCTTATCATGTTTGATGGGTAATTTCATTTTTTTCTACTTGTCTGATTTAGAATCTAAATTCTGCTTGGTCAATATTTGTAATAGGCTTTTTGATTGGATTGTTTGGCTCTCTAACTGGACCTTATATATTTGGCTACTTGAGGACCCTCGTCTCAAAAATTCCAATACTCTCGGTATCCAGGGTCAATCCTTCTTAATTTCGTTTAATACTTGAAGTAAACTAAAATACTGGTCATTATAATTGAAGCCAAAATGTTTCAAAAACTTTTGGTGACAGTCTCAACCAAGCAGGTAATGGTTAAACAACTCAACACTTGCTTTTGTAAAAATAAATAATGGATCGTATCTTTTAACAAGACTTATTTCTCCATAGTTTTATTAATCAAGACGCCACTTATTTTACACGAGCTATCTTCTGGAAAAAGGCTGTCCCGACTCTATAAAGTGTATAGTTGAAATTGTTGCAAATATTGATATGTATTCACCGTCTTGTGTGAAAAAGTGCAAAAAAATCAAATGCATACTACAAAAATATGATCTAAAGAACATTGACTTATTGAAAAAAGCACTAAAGTTACATATCCCTNTCAAATGCATACTACAAAAATATGATCTAAAGAACATTGACTTATTGAAAAAAGCACTAAAGTTACATATCCCTGAATTGAGAATTTTGATTCAATGTGCCTATCTCATAAGGTATCTCATATCAAATAGAAAAGATAACACACTTTTAGCAAAGAAAGACTTTACGAAAGACTTCTCCAGGTGAACACTGATTATCTTAGTGAAGATTAGAAACATTTTATATTGCGCAAAGCGTTACTAGAATGTCCCAATAAATTAGAAANATAGAGTATTCCATAGAGTATAGTTTATCTTTTCTATTGTGTGAAATAGCAAAGAAAGACTTTACGAAAGACTACTCCAAGTGAACAGTGATTATCTTAGTGAAGATTAGAAACATTTTATATTGCGCAAAGCGTTACTAGAATGTCCCAATAAATTAGAAANTGATTATCTTAGTGAAGATTAGAAACATTTTATATTGCGCAAAGCGTTACTAGAATGTCCCAATAAATTAGAAATTTGTCCACCTACAAGAGAAATCCAATTTATGTCAATTCGTGAGCCATATTCAAACTTTGAACAGCTACTTCATCTCTTCACTTCATTTTCAATCCCATTCCATGTGCCTGGATTTCAATTAATGTTACATGTTATACAAGTTAATGACGTTGACTCATCACTCCTCGCAACCTCAATACAAAAACTGCTACAAAGTTATACAATCGCCATAGATCGTTGCCATGATTGGAGGCTATACGAACAATGTATTTAGATCATCTCGAATCTAAAATAGGTAAGAAAGTTTCAAAACTCCCCTAAATTTGAAAGGGAACTTTAACAACCGCTTACCTAATAAAGGGTCATTTCTGGATAGTTTATGCTCATTGTTTAGGGTTAGGGTCCATCTGAAAATTCTTGTAATTCATTTAGGTCCCTCCCACTGCACTGTCTGAACATGTCTAGATTGGTCAGTCTGAATCAAACACTTGTCCGTGACGCTTAAAAAAAGTTTTCAACAATTGGTGCAGCACAGGACTTTAGTTTAGTTGTCATCAACGCTTACCGTGACAGACAAGATGCCATAATTAACGAACTGTGTTTGATGACATCAGAAACAGACATATTTACAGTTCATTCTGCATTAGATTTGCAACTTTCCGTAAGTAGACTTATTCATCCCCAGACCATTGTTCTCAGAAGTATGCAGAGCATTTTGTTGAATCACCATGACATTTTTCTTCGAGTTGACCCAAATATAATAGAGGCTGAAAAATTCCGGTTTCGGAATTTTAGATATNAAGTTTTCAACAATTGGTGCAGCACAGGACTTTAGTTTAGTTGTCATCAACGCTTACCGTGACAGACAAGATGACATAATTAACGAACTGTGTTTGATGACATCAGAAACAGACATATTTACAGTTCATTCTGCATTAGATTTGCAACTTCCCGTAAGTAGACTTATTCATCCCCAGACCATTGTTCTCAGAAGTATGCAGAGCATTTTGTTGAATAACCATGACATTTTTCTTCGAGTTGACCCAAATATAATAGAGGCTGAAAAATTCCGGTTTCGGAATTTTAGATATAACGAAGCCTTACCCATTCATATATCGAATGGTTCCCTTCACCACCCTCCATGTGTCGCGTGTGCTAGTGAACACTCNTAACGAAGCCTTACCCATTCATATATCGAATGGTTCCCTTCACCACCCTCCATGTGTCGCGTGTGCTAGTGAACACTCATCGCGAAGACATTGTGCACTAAGCCTGTGTCGTGCGTTTAGGAGCTTCTGTTTTGAGAATCTCGTGGGACTGCTTTAGGATTAAAATAGTCATCATCCAGGTGAAACATATTTTTTACAAGTCCATTTACTAAATAAATAAAAGTCTCGAGTTAGCATTCTTTGCAAAATGTCTACAGAAAGGATAAAAATAGTGTACGCAAACCCCAAAGTAATCGGTAGTTTTTCTGGGTTACCAGCATTTGTAAAAGCCAGGAAATTTCGAAACAAAAAGGAAGTCAAGGAAGCATTACAACAGCTCGATAGTTATAGATTGCATAAAGTGGCCCGTAAAAAGAATCCAAGAGNGGAAGTCAAGGAAGCATTACAACAGCTCGATAGTTATAGATTGCATAAAGTGGCCCGTAAAAAGAATCCAAGAGGAATGACGAGATCATTTTTCATATCTTATCAATCGGGGTGTGATGTAATGGATGTAACTAATCTGAATAACGCAGGGATCAAGTTTATACTTATCGTTATTGATAAATTTTCCCGGTACCAACATTTAAAATTTTCCCCAGAATCCTGGTTGTAATATTCACCAATTGATGTGTGAAATTTTGTCTTAGTTTTGTCTGGACANGGAAGTCAAGGAAGCATTACAACAGCTCGATAGTTATAGATTGCATAAAGTGGCCCGTAAAAAGAATCCAAGAAGAATGACGAGATCATTTTTCATATCTTATCAATCGGGGTGTGATGTCATGGATGTAACTAATCTGAATAACGCAGGGATCAAGTTTATACTTATCGTTATTGATAAATTTTCCCGGTACCAACATTTTAAATTTTCCCCAGAATCCTGGTTGTAATATTCACCAATTGATGTGTGAAATTTTGTCTTAGTTTTGTCTGGACANAAATTTTCCCCAGAATCCTGGTTGTAATATTCACCAATTGATGTGTGAAATTTTGTCTTAGTTTTGTCTGGACAGCATTTCTAAAAAATAAATCTGCTGATGAAGTTGTAAAAGGCTATGGAAAAATTCCCAGGGAAGCGAAAAAGGCAAAAATATCACCCCCACGCTTCCTCTTGTTTGACGAGGGAAAGGAATTTTATAATAAAAAATTCAAAGCATTACTGGACAAAGATGATACTCGTTTATTCAGCGTCCACTCTACCATCAAAGTAATATTATCATGAAATTTTTTTCACTATTCAAATATTGTAATTTTTGACTTAGTCGAGCATCGCAGAAAAAGTTATTGCAAAATTTCGGCGCATGCTAGCTCGTTACATGACTGAAAAGGATACAACTACGTTTAAAAAAGTCTGGCCNACTGGACAAAGATGATACTCGTTTATTCAGCGTCCACTCTACCATCAAAGTAATATTATCATGAAATTTTTTTTACTATTCAAATATTGTAATTTTTGACTTAGTCGAGCATCGCAGAAAAAGTTATTGCAAAATTTCGGCGCATGCTAGCTCGTTACATGACTGAAAAGGATACAACTACGTTTAAAAAAGTCTGGCCGAGTTTTGTCAGTACCTATAACAGTACTGTTCACTCCATGCCGGATTTGGGCCAAGGGCTGTTACCACAGAAAATTCAGATGAGGTGTTTAGGAATCTGTTTGGGAAATTTCTTGTTCAAAAGTAAAAGCCACTGCAGTTCCTTTCAAACCAAGCAGTTCGAATCAGTAAGGAGAAGCTTACGTTTCAAAAGGGTACCGCTAGTCAAACCTTCAGCCAGGAAATTTTCTTTATCGAGAAAGCTATACAAAGCCTTCCTGTCAATTTCTTCTATTTGCGAGACGCTTCTAGTGATATCCTACAAGATAATTTAAACCTTTATCAAATACTCGTGATAATTAGTTGAACTAATATTGTATAGGAGCATTCTACGCCGAGGAACTTCAGGCAGTCAATATTCAAAAATGATGTCGAAATTCAAATTTCCAGTGAATCCAATGTCATACCATCTTACTCTATTTAATGAATCATCACATGAATATTTCCCATTTAACACCACAAATAAATTTTCGAACAAAGTCGTCACTCCAATTCCTGGAGAAGGGGAACGACAGTTGCTTGAGGTTGCCTTGTGTGACCTATATATGAATCCTGGGGAAAGGGAAAAAAAAACATTTTTGTAAATCCCGAAGACAATATTATCAAAACAATGATCACTTTTCAATCTGAACATTTGTTTAGTAAAAATGCTTTTGGTCTTTTGTACTTGGTGGAAGACGTAAACAGGAGATTCAAAAGTATGCCTGTGAATATTCATATAAACACCCTTGTGTAGGATTTAGATTTTAAAATGTGAAAAATGATTTATAATCTAGAGTTAATGTTTATGCTAGAGTTAAGTTTCAAGAATTCTATTTGTGCTTTCTATTTTCTTGTTTATACTGGTTAAAGTATTTGTTTAACTCAAACTTTGACCGATGAGTCATAGTATAATACAGCAGTTGAATGCATGATGGGTTGACTGAAAAAGTCTCCATTGTTACTATCTTATTTTCTTGTTTCTTCTTAAAATATATCTTAAGAAAGTAGCTTTTGAATAAATATAGTATTGAATTAGAGAGTCACTAGATCACGTCACTTCTCTGGTACTTGGACATTCGGAAAGTATTATTCTGAAACTTAGCAAAGATCTTAAGAAAATCATTCTTAGCAAGAGATTTTCTAGCTAATTATATTTTACAATACCTTGTGACCCCCGCTCCGGAAAGGGACGAGTTTCTTATTCTAATTAACAGAGTCAACGACCGACAGGTTAAAATTACTGAATCCTATGCTGTGAATCAAACTATTCTCTTGGTATCACCTATTTATTTTGACAATGAGTGAAGTTCCAAATCTTCATAAAACTCAGGATTTCAACTTTTACTCTTGTGTATTTCATATTGTGAAAAAAAAAGAGGTAACAATGGGGAAAATTGATACTTCTAGTGTAGTTAAACTAGATGAGTCAAACTATGAGCGTTGTATATTTCAAGTGACTCTGGTTCTCAAGTCGGCTGATGTGTGGGATATAGTAAGTGGAGCCTCACCGAAGCCACCGGACAACCCACCAGAATCTTTGAAGGAGTGGTCAAAGAAAGATATCGACGCACAGGTGATCATGGTCACAACTTTAGACAAGCACCAGATAAACCAAATCTACAACTGCGTATCATCTAAAGAAATATTCGACCGCTTGATGCAGGTAAACTCTGATAGCAGTACATTAAATAAGCAGCATACGCTGTCATCCTTTTTAAACTATAAAGTAAAGCAAGGTCAATCAGTGCTCAGAGCATATATGGAGATAGAGCAACTCTCCAGAAGCTTAGAAGCCATGGGAGTGAAAATGGATGAAGCCACAGTGGTAACCAAAATTGTTTCTTCACTCCCTGATGAACTTTTCCTACCTTTTAAAAAAAGCGTGGGATAGTGTCCCAGATGCTAATCAAACAATGCCAGCTCTCCTTGCTGGTTTGAGGAAGGAGGAACTTGAAAGAAAGCAGTCTGAAAGTGAAGGAGAAAGTTCAAAGCCAGTAGCCGCGTACCTTGTCAACAAAGACAAAGAGAAGGGAAAGCAGGTGAAAAGACTCAGCATAGCTGAGCGGAAGAAAACAACTACATGTAATTATTGAGGAAAAGTTGGCCATTGGGCAAAGGAATGCTACGCACAAAAAAAAGGAAGGAAAAACAAAACCTAAAGATGGAACATGCTTCAATTGTGGNGGGCAAAGGAATGCTACGCACAAAAAAAAGGAAGGAAAAACAAAACCTAAAGATGGAACATGCTTCAATTGTGGAAAGAATGGACACTACGCAAGAGAATGTAGAGCACCGAAAAAAGAACAACACCAAGGAATATCAGAAAAAGAATTGAAAAAACCTAGTAGCGCATTTATGGTAAATGTTGGAGAGTTTAATACAATTTCAGACTGGATTAGTGATTTAGCTGCGTCCCAGCATATCACAGGACAACTGAACTGGTTCACTGAATACTTTCCTTTTCACACTCCAAAGCCAGTTTCCCTCACAGACAACAACAAGGCCATGTCACTTGGTATAGGAGTTTGTCAAGCTAGAAGCTTTCATTGGAGGAAGTTGGATCCAATGTACAATCAGTGGTGTGATGTACATTCCTGGAGCAGTTAACCTGTTTTCTGAAGCCTTAATGGCTCAAAAAGGTTACGTCATTGTTAGGGACAAATCCACCACTAAGTTCTACGAGAAAGGAATCATACTGGGTCCAGAAGCTGACTTCAAAGACAGTCTCTATATTATGAGGTTCAGACCAGTCAAGATTGTTGCTCACTCAGCTTCATCAGTGAATAGTGCAAAACTGTGGCACGACAGATTTTCACATATAAACATGAGGTATATCAGGTCAACAGTAGAAAAGGAGGCTGTAACAGGAGTTAAATNCGACAGATTTTCACATATAAACATGAGGTATATCAGGTCAACAGTAGAAAAGGAGGCTGTAACAGGAGTTAAATTAACGGATTTAATTGGAGTGTTTGAATGTACTGAGTGTCACTTAGGTAAGGAGACCAGGAAACCATTTCCAAAGGCTGAGTCTAAGAGAAGCTTGAAGTCCGCTGAACTAATTCACGCAGATTTGTCAGGTAAAATGCCCACCTGTTCCTTGGGAGGATCTCAATATTTTCTTCTATTAAAGGATGATTGCACAGGATTTCGAAGTGTTAATTTTCTTAAATCTAAGGACGAGATCGCAGCCTGTTTCAAAGAGTTTATTCCATTTATTGAGAAACAAACAGGACAAAAAGTGAAAGCCATTCGGACTGACAATGGCACTGAGTTTGTCAATAAAAATCTTCAAAGCTATTTCTTGGAACAAGGAATAGTCCATCAGAAGACGGTTCCTTATTGCCCTGAGTCAAATTGACGGGCAGAGAGGGAAATGAGAAGTCTAAAAGAGGCAGCCAGGACAATGCTTCAGAAACAAAATTCACCCAAATTTCTGTGGGCAGAAGCAGTTGGGACGGCTGTTTACACGTACAATAGAATTCTCTCTAAACAGTCAACTGAGAAGACTCCATACGAACAAATTTTTGAAAAGCGGCCGAGCATGAATCACCTCAGAGTCTTTGGAAGTAAAGTTTATTGTCAAGTGCCGAAAGAAAAGCGAGGTGTCTGGGAAGCCAAATCACAACTTTACACTTTGGTGGGATACGATAGTTTATCCAAGAAGTATCGACTCTACGACAGTGAGACAAAGTCTATCAGTCTAGCCCGGAATGTAAGCTTTGATGAGGACATTGAACAGTATGCCAAAGTTAGCCACAGACAGAAGAAAGAAGAAAGTAAAGACTCTGATATCGAAGTCAAGAAAAAAGATGAGATTGAGTCAGACACAGACACAGAGACGGGTGAAGTTAAGGAAGATCCAGAGGAAGGTGAACAACATAACTCCTCCAGTACTACTTCACCCGAGTCATCAAATCAGCGTACACCATCTCATTCAACCAGTAAGGAAATGTTGATTCATATTCAAACGCCGATTGGGACCTATGAAGCATCCATTCCTACCATAGGCAAGTCAAAAATCAAGGTATCAAAGCAGCAGTTACCTGCTCAAACTGTACAAGTTCGTAAACTTAGAGATATAAAAAGTATTCGGACTACAGAAAAGTGTCAAGCTGGCTTTCTCGCGCATACGTTAGATGAGCCTAGTAGTTTTGAGGAAGCGGTAAACTCTTTGGAAGCAAAGAAGTGGATTGCTGCTATTGAGGAAGAACTCGAGAGTCACAGAAAGTTTGAAACATGGGAACTCGTTGTGAAGCCCCCTGAGGCTAAAATTTTGGAAAGTCGATGGGTATTCAAAGTAAAGAGAAACCCTGATGGATCGATCGAACGCTACGAAGCACGCCTGGGTCCTGTGCCACAATCACTGACATTTTGACAGTGACATATTGACATATCGACAGTTGACATTGACAGGAATGCTAAAATAACGCGCCACGAAAAAAATGTCATATTCAAGGATTTTTGACACTTGTCAAACTTTTCTGACATTTTTATGTCAAATATAGTAAATATATTCGGTTTATTCTAAACTTTTCTTTGAAACCAAAATCAGTGGATGGGATGAAATTCATTCTTACTTTGTATTATTTTTTTAGTGGACGAAGCAATACGTCAATATCTTCACTGTCGCTGCTACTAGAGTCGCTGACATCAAACGTAGCCATAAGTCAACAATTTTTATACAAAAGATTTAATTTTCCAAACCTGACAGAGGTAAATCCCTCTGTCAAATATTTATGACATTTTTGACAAGTATAAGTCAATGTCGCACAGACGCAAAAAAAGTCAATGACAATTACTTGTAAAATGTCAAATTTTCCCTGTCGAATGTCGAAATTCATCTGTCACTGTCATATGTCACTACCATCTTTGTGGCGTGATATTTTGTGTAAATTGTTGACAAATACATGTGAATGTCAATATGTCAATATGTCATTTGATTGTGGCATAGGACCCTGGTCGTCAAAGGCTACCGCCAACGTAAAGGTATGGGCTACTTTGAGACGTTTTCATCTGTGAGCAGGTACGAGTCCATTCGACTATTACTAGCAATAACCTGCGCAAAAGCACTAGTTATAAAGAAATTTGATGTTAAAACTGATTTTCTGTATGGAACTCTGGATGAGACCTTATACATGGAAATTCCGGAAGGACTAAAATCCAAAGACAAAAATCAAGTTTGCCATCTGAAGAAAAGTCTTTATGGACTTAAGCAAGCTCCACGATGTTGGAATCGGACCTTTATACAACTACTTTCAAGGTTCGATTTTAAAATAACGGAAAGTGATCACTGTTTTTGTTGGATCAGCCTTTGAAGAGAAAGTGTTTCTGGCTCTGTACGTGGATGATGGGTTAATTCTATCCCAGTCAGAAACAGCAGTANCCTTTGAAGAGAAAGTGTTTCTGGCTCTGTACGTGGATGATGGGTTAATTCTATCCCAGTCAGAAACAGCAGTGGAGGAAGTCCTTAAGTTTATTGGCGAAGCCTTTGAAATAATAGTCAGCGAGGCAGCCATGTTTGTTGGTATACAAATCGAAAGAGAACGAAAAACTGGTGCAATTTTCTTGAAGCAATCTGGTTTGATTAAGACAATCTTGACCAAATTCAAAATGGAGGACTGTAAGATGAACTCCGTGCCACTTCAGCCCAATCAAGAAATATTGCCAGCTCAAGAGTGTGATGAGAGACTCCCGTACCGAGCTCTCATTGGTTTGTTACTTTTCATAGCCCGAACAACGAGACCGGATATTTCCTTTGCCGTCGNCCTTTGAAGAGAAAGTGTTTCTGGCTCTGTACGTGGATGATGGGTTAATTCTATCCCAGTCAGAAACAGCAGTATAGGAAGTCCTTAAGTTTATTGGCGAAGCCTTTGAAATAATAGTCAGCGAGGCAGCCATGTTTGTTGGTATACAAATCGAAAGAGAACGAGAAACTGGTGCAATTTTCTTGAAGCAATCTGGTTTGATTAAGACAATCTTGACCAAATTCAAAATGGAGGACAGTAAGAGGAACTCCGTGCCACTTCAGCCCAATCAAGAAATATTGCCAGTTCAAGAGTGTGAGGAGTGACCCNGAGTGTGATGAGAGACTCCCGTACCGAGCTCTCATTGGTTTGTTACTTTTCATAGCCCGAACAACGAGACCGGATATTTCCTTTGCCGTCGCCAAGCTATCACAGTTTGTTACATGCTTTGATGAAGAACATTGGAAGTTGGCCAAAGGTATCCTCAAGAATTTAAAAAAGACTGTCAATTTTGGATTACGGTATAAACCACTTCAAGAAGAATTAGTGCTGTCTGGATTCACAGACTCAGACTACGCAGGGGATCGGACGGACAGAAAATCCACAACAGGGTACACTTTCTTTCTCAACCAATCACTTGTGAGTTGGTGCAGTCAAAAGCAACCTCTAGTGGCCCTGTCATCAACAGAGGCCGAGTATGTTGCCCTAGCCCATGGAACCAAAGAAGCAATATTACTAATAAGATTTCTAGAAGAGCTCGGATTCGCACAGGAAGTCCCAACTCAGATGTTTGTTGATAATCAAAGTACTATTAGGTTAGCTCAAAATGCAGAATTTCATGGAAGAAGCAAGCACATAGACGTAAGATATCATTTTACGAGGGATTTAATCGCAGAGAAGAAAATAGAAGTAACTTATGTATCTACAA
The DNA here is from genome assembly GCA_002738285.1 of Holacanthella duospinosa. Classification (NCBI taxonomy): domain Eukaryota; kingdom Metazoa; phylum Arthropoda; class Collembola; order Poduromorpha; family Neanuridae; genus Holacanthella; species Holacanthella duospinosa. The sequence continues at coordinate 96,329 of NIPM01000294.1, forward strand.
CGGCGCAAGCAGCTGATATCCTAACGAAGCCGCTTCCAAAGCAGAAGCATGAAGACATGAGAAAGCTGCTGGGGATAGAAGACAGTTAAAACTATAACACGGGCGTAAAATTTCCAAAGTTTGGACTCTTTACTTTACATGTTTTTTCTTTTGATCTTCATATGTCAGGTTGGAGCCATGTCAATCCAAAACTCGCAACCAATACTCTGGCGTCCTAGCAAGACTCCGGTCACCACAGGACACAATCGGGTTTATTTACGAATAAGGCTCATGGACCCTTGCGAAATTCTAACAACAGAGATTCTACACCAGGATCTGAGATCAGCTGCCCATCAACAATGCAAGGAGATGTACAAATCTTCATTCCTTGATGAAATCCAGAAAATGTGCCCAGTTGAAAACCAAAGAGAAGTTTTGATTAGATCGAAGCGTTTTGTTCTGACAACACTTTTAATTTCAACTCTAATAGCAACAGTTGTAACTTCAGTAGGATTGGGAACTACTGGAATCGTGATGTCAACCTTAAATGAGAACAAAATCTTCAATCTAAGGCAGGTAGTCTCAGAACAAGAAAAACAGAACAAGCAGCTGGAGAAACGAATTGATTTAGTAGAAGCCAGTGTGAAGCATTTGAAGACCAACTACAATTTGATTCTACAAGATTTTAAACGCCACGAAAAGGATTATAACTAACTAAAGCAGGAACAAGTGACTACCTACTTTGCCATTTCCTACATGACTTCCCGATTAACAAGTGCAAAGTTCATCATTCAGGAAGCAAATCGTAAATGGAAAGAGGGAAAAGTTTACCTCCCTCTCATGGAATATTTGAACTTCACTATGCCATGTGAAGATAATTGTCCATTTTCGTTAGCTCAAGAAAATGTTATTTAACTGATGACCAACAGAATTTATACTTGGATTTTGACACACCTGTTATCAATCGTACACTCATGATGCTGGAAGCTGATCCGTTCGATCTGATGCAGAGGTCGAAGGGAAAGACTTGCCGAATTAAGTACACCGGACCGAGAAATGTGATTCTTTCTAAAACCAACGACTGCATATATCCAGTTCATGTGAAGACACCAATCACTCATAATTTGGTACTAGCGCCTTCTGAGGGATGCAAACCTCATTCTGGAATGCCAAATGGGACTAAATATTTTGGAATCGACCGTTGTGATAATCAACATAGGCTGGACGAATGGGATTTTATTCAGGTGAAGCCATTTCATGGTTCTAATCACATATATTGTCCTTACAGTACACTAGTGCTTGGAGGAAGAACAGAACCATGCCCGAACGAGATTTTTGTGCTTCCAAATGGCGCAAGTTTTAAAGTAAATACCATGGGATACAGAGGTACAACCGTCCATCTGGATCATAAGGAAACTGATCCATTGTTTACGCTGTGGGCCAACTGGCACCTCCTTCCAAATTTGAATGTTAGCAGCTTGATGGAAGAAGAAGATGAGGAAAAATTTGAAAACACACAGGAGAAGATAGATGATCTCTCTTCTAGTCCACAGTCTATGGTCATAATAGGATTAAGTGTCGTGATGGTAGTACTCGTTTTGATATTTATTGGAGTTGTGCTTTGGATCTGGAAAAAGAGTCATACATTCACAGTCATCACACAACCAATCAACCGAAATGAAGACCCAGAGGTTATAGAGATGTCAAGTAGATTAACTCAAGATTAAAGGAAAGTGTAGGATTTAGATTTTAAAATGTGAAATTAGATTAGAAAATTTAGATTTAGTGAAAAATGATTTATAATCTAGAGTTAATGTTTATGCTAGAGTTAAGTTTCAAAAATTCTATTTGTGCTTTCTATTTTCTTGTTTATACTGGTTAAAGTATTTGTTTAACTCAAACTTTGACCGATGAGTCATAGTATAATACAGCAGTTGAATGCATGATGGGTTGACTGAAAAAGTCTCCATTGTTACTATCTTATTTTCTTGTTTCTTCTTAAAATATATCTTAAGAAAGTAGCTTTTGAATAAATATAGTATTGAATTAGAGAGTCACTAGATCACGTCACTTCTCTGGTACTTGGACATTCGGAAAGTATTATTCTGAAACTTAGCAAAGATCTTAAGAAAATCATTCTTAGCAAGAGATTTTCTAGCTAATTATATTTTACAATACCTTGTGACCCCCGCTCCGGAAAGGGACGAGTTTCTTATTCTAATTAAACGAGTCAACGACCGACAGGTTAAAATTACTGAATCCTATGCTATANAGAAAATCATTCTTAGCAAGAGATTTTCTAGCTAATTATATTTTACAATACCTTGTGACCCCCGCTCCGGAAAGCGACGAGTTTCTTATTCTAATTAACAGAGTCAACGACCGACAGGTTAAAATTACTGAATCCTATGCTACAGCAATGGGCTTTAGTGACAATAACTTTTCATCCGGGTGTCATCAAGCACCTGCAACATGGTCAAAGGCACTTTACGACATTGACATACAAGAAAAGTTAGAATTTGTAGTATATAAAGAGGACAAGAAGGATGTAATTGATAAGGAACCTAGTGTAAAAACTGTCGTCGACTAGATTACAGAAATGAATCGGTCTCTTATATCCTTTCAAGCTTTCTTTTTATATGACGGAGAANCTGTCGTCGACTAGATTACAGAAATGAATCGGTCTCTTATATCCTTTCAAGCTTTCTTTTTATATGACGGAGAAAGTTTTGAATATGAATACGAAGGTAGAGGTTGACTCAGTGTTAGGCTTTCTCCTTTTNTTTTATATGACGGAGAAAGTTTTGAATATGAATACGAAGGTAGAGGTTGACTCAGTGTTAGGCTTTCTCCTTTTCTAGAAGAGCTTTTTGGTGTTCCGTAGTTAAACACGTGGTTTTCTGAACAACACCAGCAGTTTCCCTCCTACCCTGATATCGACTTGGGAATTACGTCTGATTTTACTATTGTTACTTCAAACATTGTTCAACCCCAGCCATTCCAAGGAAAGATTTTGCCATACGTAAGGGTGTTTCAATCTGTATATTCAACTGGGCTTGTTCATTGCAAGCCAGATATACTACAGTATGTTCCGGTAAAGGATTATCTTCCAAATTAAAATGTCAGCATCGAAATAACAGACGAAGGTGCTCAACCTATATTGAGGCCGGAGTCTAGTACGGTAGTTGATTTTCATGTGCAAAATCGTTTATAATATTGTAAAAATATGGAAACTCGCTCAGTATCGATTAGTTGACATTTGTCGAGAGGTATATTTTGTCCTTGGAAGTTTTTCTATTGTAATGAGAAAGATGACGTGTACGAGAGACTATTGTGAACTCAAACCCCCAAGGGTGAAAATTTTCAAAATCAATCTGCAAGTGAACCAAAATTTGCGAATCAGGTAGAAGGAGGTACATCAGCAGCTNAAAATCAATCTGCAAGTGAACCAAAATTTGCGAATCAGGTAGAAGGAGGTACATCAGCAGCTGCTGGAATTTCGAATAGTAGTGCAGGAAAACGTTCGAGATCCAAGCGTAGAAAGGTACAGGGTGGCAGAAGGCGTAAAAAGTCTCACACAAAGGGTCTCAATGAAACTCAAAGAAAGTCGTGGAAAGTCTCTGGTTGGTGGTAAAAAGGCCCGCAAGACAAAAAAGAGGAAACTCAGTCGTAAAAAAATCAGAAAGGGAAAGTGTGAGAAGCAGAGCCGTGTTAGTGGTTTAAAGTAAAAATGGAAAACAAGGCTGTTGTTTACTTCAGTAGTCAACAAAGCTTTAAAAGCCAACTCAATATTTTCAATCTCTCTTCTACTGATGTCTCAGTAGATAGTTCCACTTGCTTGTCTTGTACGAGTTCGACAACTATTAAGGATTCCTACAATCCAATCATATTTAATATTCTTAGTTCTACTAGACACTACTATAGTCTTAACGATGGTTATCTATACTTTACATCAGGATTCTATCAAACACTGGAGCTGCGTTACAAGCTACGGATGTCGTGGCCCCTAGAAGTTGGTTTTTCTATTCCTCTTTTTGATCTAATTGTCAGCATTAATGGGGTTCCAATGTCGGATGACCTAGGGCTAAGCCCCTATAAAACNCCTCTTTTTGATCTAATTGTCAGCATTAATGGGGTTCCAATGTCGGATGACCTAGGGCTAAGCCCCTATAAAACTGTAATTCACACAAATTCTAATCACTACGGAAAGTCAACATTATACAGCACTCTCAGCTTTGGTTTGTTATCCCGACAGCGCATATGACGAGTTTGATGTAAACAAGACCTTTGGTTTAAAATCTAGATTTGAATTGTCTAAAGCGTCAAGAACTTTTGACGTTTTTTCAAATGAAGCGATATTTACCTAGCGGCTACTCAATTGAAGTCAAATTGATTCGAAACAACCCAGAGTTTGCTTTGGAATCTTTTTCTACTTCAAAACAGGTGTTTCTGGATGCCCCTACCTATTTGGTATCGAGAAATGTAATCTCGTCATTAAAGCATTCACAGTGAATGAGCAGATTTTAAAACATTATCAAAGTTTATTTTCACGAGGCTCAAAGGCTCAGTACCCAATTCGTACTACACAAGTTCGTGGTATACAAATCCTTACGGGTTGCATGACCTTCTATACGGATGTGTCATGGAGTAATCGATTGCCTTTGTTTGCGATGTTTGGATTAATTGAATTTACTCGTTTCAATGGAGCCTTCAATAAACATCCTTTTAATTTTGTCCCTAATGGACTCTCTTCCATTCTTCTAAAAGTCGACCAAGAAAATTTAATTTACAAATCGATTCCAGTACAGTACACCTCGAATCTCTATCAGTTGGCATTTGACACTTTATCTGATGTATTAGGGGAAAATTCCCCTGGTAATTCTATTTCCAGAGACAACTACACCAAGGGATTCACAGTTTACATCTTTCATTTTTTGCCCGTTCCAGCCGGAGCAGAGTTTCAACCCCAACGCGTTGGGACAATGAGGGTAAGAAAATTAGACTTTNAAATCGATTCCAGTACAGTACACCTCGAATCTCTATCAGTTGGCATTTGACACTTTATCTGATGTATTAGGGGGAAATTCCCCTGGTAATTCTATTTCCAGAGACAACTACACCAAGGGATTCACAGTTTACATCTTTCATCTTTTGCCCGTTCCAGCCGGAGCAGAGTTTCAACCCCAACGCGTTGGGACAATGAGGGTAAGAAAATTAGACTTTATTGCCTTATCGATTAATTACAAAACCTACACTTAATCCACCCTGTCTTTTTTTATTTTACAACAGGCGGAACTACAGTTTGAGACTGCGATGACATCCCCCCTCCACTTGGTCTCGCTTGGAGTGTTTCAGAGTCTAATTGAAATCGACGGTCATCGAAATATATTTGTCAATTAGGCTAGGTTGCTTTGGATCGTTTATCTAATTTGTTTCCCCTCCATAAAAAAAGGTGTAGATTTAATTAGGTCATCCTCAAACTCAAATGGATGAGACAACCCACTTTTCGGCCATGAAGCATCTCATTAGATCCTACGACCCTTCTGTCAACCCTTATTTAATTGCCAATGGAAAAATGTCAACTGTTGATGTCTACAATCCCCCAATCGCTATTGTACAAAATACAGATACTAGAAATAAGTCTGGCCCACATTGAGTCCTATATCTCTTAGTTGAGAATAATGTCATCGAGTTTGTAGACTCTTATGGGGAAAGCCCTATTACTATAATCTTGATTATCCTCATTTGAAAAAATTTAAATTTATATTCAATACTATACAGCTACAGTCGGAACATAGTTCGGTGTGTGGTCAATTTNTACAGATACTAGAAATAAGTCTGGCCCACATTGAGTCCTATATCTCTTAGTTGAGAATAATGTCATCGAGTTTATAGACTCTTATGGGGAAAGCCCTATTACTATAATCTTGATTAACCTTATTTGAAAAAATTTAAATTTATATTCAATACTATACAGCTACAGTCGGAACATAGTTCGGTGTGTGGTCAATTTTGTCTATACTTTTTGTATAATAGATTAATAGGTAGAAGTTTGAGTGAAATTATTGATTATGACTTTAGTAATTCAAATTTAGCATATAATGACAGACTAGTCTCTTCCTTTTTTGATTCTCTTTGTTTTTGTATCTCTCGTGACTCGGAATATGGGAAACAATGTCAAACTTGTGAACCAAGAATAAGTAGTCGAAATATTAATAAAATTTGCATGTAATTGTAAGTTTAAAGTAGAAATGTGTACAATAAATAATTAAAAAAGTTTTAAATTCAACAAAATTGTCTATCGGGAATTTATTAAAAATGATAGATCCAACGAGATTATAAATTAAGACGAAGAAGAGAGGAGACGAGAGATGCTCACACCCTCTCTTCGTCATCTCCACAACCACCACAAATATACTGTTGCAGTCTTATCTCCCACCCCCTCCACTGCCAACTCTCACGCCATCTTTCTCAATCCCCACTACCACCACCAACCTCACCAACCAAAATGGGGTAGTCCTCTCCGTCATTCAAAATGGCGGGGAGGAAATTACTCTCATTTTATCTCTAACTTGAGGGTAAGTAAATCTCGTGGGTTTGCGTGATTTTTCGCAGAACGTCTTTCTTTCTAGCCTGGTTTCGATAGTTAGATCTTCCGTTATGGATTGTGGAGATTTGACAGCCAACAGTTTTGGCCTGAGGCAGATCGCTACGGATCTATCCTGATGCCAAATAAAATTTCCCTAAATTGGACGGCGTCTCTCATTACCAGGTAACCTTTTACCAATCCTGTGAGCAATATACCTTTAGCCATTACGCCGTTTGCGAGAAGGAAGGTTGCTACCATGGTAGATTGGTCTTCCTGTATGCATTCGGGGATTTCGTGGAAAACCTAAAGAAAAGCGAAAGGACGCATACGGATATCCTAAAAATAGTGTAAAGTAATCCTAATATAAAGCTAAGGAAATTCTAAAAAATCCAAAATAACATTAAAAAATTTTTTAATGAAACCTGACAAAGTCCTGAAGAAAATCTATAAAAAATTATAAAGGAAATCGAAACAAAATTTTAAAGAAAACCTACCAAAATTCTAAAATAGAATCTAAAGATAATCTCTAACCTAACAATCTAATACTAACCGAAACAACATCTAAAAAAAACCTAAAAAAAAAACAGAAAACCTAACAATAGTAAAGCAAATACACAAAGAAAACCTAGCAATACTAAAAACCTAAAGTAAAAATAATACTCCTATTGAATGATTCTGTAAGAAAAAAACTTGAAAGATTTTGAAATTTGANAAAACCTAAAGTAAAAATAATACTCCTATTGAATGATTCTGTAAGAAAAAAACTTGAAAGATTTTGAAATTTGATTAGTAAATCAATTGCTTAAGGCAAATAAGAAAGCTTGGATGAATTCTTTAATTTTTTTTTNAATTCTAAAATAGAATCTAAAGATAATCTCTAACCTAACAATCTAATACTAACCGAAACAACATCTAAAAAAACCTAAAAAAAACAGAAAACCTAACAATAGTAAAGCAAATACACAAAGAAAACCTAGCAATACTAAAACCTAAAGTAAAAATAATACTCCTATTGAATGATTCTGTAAGAAAAAAACTTGAAAGATTTTGAAATTTGATTAGTAAATCAATTGCTTAAGGCAAATAAGAAAGCTTGGATGAATTCTTTAATTTTTTTTCAAATTTCCGTATTCAGTAGAAAATAACCTTACAGGAATCAAACCGAAAAGCCCTTTTGTTGGTGGACAGTTGTGATCCACCATCTCCAATTTAACACTTATTAGTCACCTCTTCCTACCTGTCAACTCAACTAGCCTATGGACTCAGGGAAACAAACTTCAAAGCCAAGAGCTAGATCAATTAGAGGGACCAAAATACTTCACCAAAATCAGCCAAAATTTACCCAAATTAGTCATGCGGGAGTTTAGGAGAAAATGATGAAAGCGTCGACTCTATACTTGAAATGGAAATTCATCATTAGAACATAACCGTATTAAGTCTTAAGCAAATTTTCATCACCCAGTACTTCTCTACATCGATGTAACTGAATTTATAGTAAAACATTTAGATATAATGAACAATTATTGAAATGTAGGATCCGTCCACTATTCGGATATAATGAACTCCGGCTTTACTGAATAATCCTGCCGGTCCCTACGGATTCACTAAAACCGAACTTATCTAGTATTCTTCATTCACTATTACAGCAACTCTGAATCGTGAGTATATACTAGCATTGCAGAATTCTGAAGACATTCCGTACAGATTTATCTGTTCTTTTTCTGTTCAAGTAAATTTTTGATTTGGATTGTGAGGTAGCAGACTCTAGAAAAAGGAAGTAATTGAACTAAGAGAGCAAGAGCGAAGCGACAACACAATACTTTTAAAGAGCGAGAGCGGAGCGAGGAGACATGACTGTTTGGGAGCGAGGCGACATTATTGGTTGGAAGCGGGAGTGGAGCGGGGNGGGGGGGGGGGGGGGGGGGGGGGGGGGGGGGGAGAAGTAAAACGCCGACGTTTGGCCAGAACAAAGGACAATGTTCCAAATGAACGTCAAACTACCTGAATTAGTTGTCTTGATCATATTAGGGATTACAATAATAGTGTCTCCTGTGGAATGTCTTGCGGTTAAAATCTGAAATGTGGTAGACATAAATGTCCACGAAGGTAATATGACCTTTTGAAATAAAACTAAATGAGCATATTGTTAAGACTACNCTTTTGAAATAAAACTAAATGAGCATATTGTTAAGACTACATTTGACCATCTACTTTCCGACCAAATTGAGAGGATACCCCAAGTTAAATTCTTCGATTGCGTCAAAGGAGAGCCAATATTCTCGCATTAGATCCTCCCAGCAAAAAACACTTGGAAAAATTTTTGCATCATGCATTCATCTTGAGCGACCAAACAACCTATGTTTTCATGACCAAATGTTGCTTAAATTAATGTATATTGTTATGGTTTTGGCCTAAATTGACCAACTCACCTTAGTGGAGATGGACAAAATTATCAAAAATCTATAACACTAAACTCATTAACCAAAACAACTAATTGAATCTATAATAAAAAAATAGAAACCTAAATTTTAATCTTTGAAATGTTCAGTTTCCCATCAGTCTATTTTGATACAAAATCTGCGCAGTGATGCCTTCGCTTGCCTCTTGACTGTCAGTATAAAAAGTCTAACAATTAACTTTTTAAAATAAACAAAACTCTATTCAATAATTTCAACAATTGAATCAACAATAAAAATAATAATTTTTATAAACAAATAAACTCTAACAAAGAAATATTATTTTCAGGCTAGATCCTAAATCCCCACTCATGAGTCAGACTTCCTTGTAGAGTGAAGTCATAATTTAGAATGATGTTCTAGACTCCAGGCCCTGGGCTTTTATACCCTTATAGTCTGAGCGTGCCTCGTGCAAAATAACTATTATTACCTAGTAACATTTCGGTAATGGCAATGACTTGGAAAGCTAATGGCAATGTTATACCGAAAAACGTACCGATGTGTCCGCGAATCCATGATAATACCAGTAGAGAAATTTCTCAATAGGACCGTGATGGTTACATAATGGCAATTTCTATCGTAGATTCCAGCATAGTTGCAATGCTTTTACTTTATCAAATTCCTCTACAATTCCAATGTAATTCCATCATAGCTCCTTTATCCTTATATCACATTCTACCATTACCTTTCCAATAAGACTCCACTACTCATAAATTACTTCGTAGTAATTATTTTATTAGGAATTTTATCAAAAAATATTACAATCTAATGATGAAATTACTTAAATCATAGGAATACAAAAGTAGTTTTCCTTTGTTGGTACAGTGAAACCTGTTTATAAGATAACCATTTGGGAGCCGTCCAAACTGTGTCTTATAAGCAGGTGGTCTTATTCAAAGAGTCCTTTTATAAGACCACTNTCCATCATAGCTCCTTTATCCTTATATCACTTTCTACCATTACCTTTCCAATAAGACTCCACTACTCATAAATGACTTCGTAGTAATTATTTTATTAGGAATTTTATCAAAAAATATTACAATCTAATGATGAAATTACTTAAATCATAGGAATACAAAAGTAGTTTTCCTTTGTTGGTACAGTGAAACCTGTTTATAAGATAACCATTTGGGAGCCGTCCAAACTGTGTCTTATAAGCAGGTGGTCTTATTCAAAGAGTCCTTTTATAAGACCACTCTGTGTCTTATAGAAAGTAAATGGAAAATTTATTTTGATTAAATCGTTTCTGCGGTAACTTAATGCAAGTGTTTTGAAACTAAATTGCACTGAAATATGCTGTAATTTTAGGTTGAACCACTTTTTGTNAATGCAAGTGTTTTGAAACTAAATTGCACTGAAATATGCTGTAATTTTAGGTTGAACCACTTTTTGTTCCAATACCGCTCTTTCCAAAACAGAAATATGAAAACAATCTTCACCTTACCTCGTGTCATCTCATTCTCCAATGCTACCTAGACTTTCCACTTCTGATTTGTGTAATTATATTAATTTTGTCTTTCAGATTATATGACTTACGGTTTTTGACGGATGTTGATTGTTATCCATTCTAAAAGAATTGACAATGACTTAAAAAATTTTGAAAAATTAAAGTTTGCAAATGATAAGTTTAAGTTTTGGCTCCNCCACTCTGTGTCTTATAGAAAGTAAATGGAAAATTTATTTTGATTAAATCGTTTCTGCAGTAACTTAATGCAAATGTTTTGAAACTAAATTGCACTGAAATATGCTGTAATTTTAGGTTGAACCACTTTTTGTTCCAATGCCTCTCTTTCCAAAACAGAAATATGAAAACAATCTTCACCTTACCTCGTGTCATCTCATTCTCCGATGCTACCTAGACTTTCCACTTCTGATTTGTGTAATTATATTAATTTTGTCTTTCAGATTATATGACTTACGGTTTTTGACGGATGTTGATTGTTATCCATTTTAAAAGAATTGACAATGACTTAAAATTTTTTGAAAAATTAAAGTTTGCAAATGATAAGTATTAAGTTTTGGCTCCAATTTTCGAGTAAGTGGTCTTATAAGTGAGGCATTTTCTTCGAGTTGCGTATAAATTTATGTGTCTTATAAGTAAGTGGTCTTATAAAAAGTGGTCTTACAGAGAGGTAACTTAACATTATAAACGCCATAATGAAATTGAGAAATTTTATAACCTAGGTCATTAGCGACCTCCGATTCTTATGTTTCTCAGACGCAGTTGAAATTAANCATTATAAACGCCATAAGACGCACAAAAGTTTTCAAAAGTATGTCTTATAGTTGTGTGGTCTTATATACAAAGATCTTATAAATAGGTTTCACTGTAACAGTAAACACTTTTTCCATAAATCGGCCTTAGTAATTACTTTAACAGTAGAATTAATCAGACCAACTTTATAAATATTAACAAGTGAACTTTTACAGGGTAATGTTTTAAATTAGTTCTATTTTGATAAGTACATTGAAAATAACCATCGTTTAACTTAGATTTAATATATACAATTGTTTTATTTTTCAATATCCAACACTTATCCCTTTCTTTATCACCTATCTTGGCACCTAACACTAGCTAGTTTGAAACAACTGGTAGAGCCATACGCTCAATTAACCTATTAGCTATTTGCTGTAGTTGATTATTTTTAGATCTCACAAGTTTCTTAACACGTCATCACAAATATGAGTTAAACAATGCACATTGTATGTCATTAGCTCTTTGTAGTAAATTATAGAAATTTTGTAAACAAATAATTTAAGCAGACTATTCCAATAAAAGACCCATTCAGACTTTTTGGAAAGATCACTAACTAAAATATAAATAGCACAGTGTAATAATTAAATGTTTATATGCTCCTTTTGTAAGAATACCAATCAAAGCTGCAGGACCAGTGTATAACAAAAATAATCTAAACTCGGTAGCTTTGTAATGGTCTAATTCAGACAGACTTCGAGTTTTTCGGCCAAATTCACTAGGAATTAAATTTCTAAATAAACACAGTGTGTCTGAAATACAACGTATTTGACTTCTGGAGAGCTTATAAGGCAATGAACCCTTTACCCATACTCTCAATAATTTTCGCACTACTCCAAGCAGTACCAAGTGCATATAGTCAATCGGAATTTGAGTTATCATACCTAAATCTAAATCCACTAAAGGACTAACTACAGTGATGATCTGTATGAATTTGATTGTAAAACCCAATATCTGTACGTTTTGATTGGCGCTCAGAATATGGATAAATTATTCTTCCAGCCCAATTTCCTCTTTGATTACATTTATCGCATCGATGATAAGAATTATGGTTTTTAACATTTTTTATAAAATTATGAACTTGCGGGTGGTCGTAAATCATTATCCAAAACTTGCCTAGAATGCGTATTTGATGTATAGATAAAAATATAGGATAACTCAAATTACCTGACAACTTTCGTAATTCCAAGATTTTTGACAGCCTTTTTTCCACTTTGGGCAGTGAGGCGTAAATTGTCATGTGCAAATGTAGGATGAAAGACTTTACGCAGAATTCCATTTAGCTGCTTTTCCCAATCTTCAGCCGAAGTTTTTGACAACATTGTGGCCTGTAGATTAATTATATCATGCATTTCCTAACGTTTTCTAGCAATAAACGTTTTATCTGAATCTATAATGCCATATAATTAATTATGCTCACTGCAGATTCTCCATGGTGAGGATTCTCAAGCCATTTTTCAAGGTCACCTAATTCATCTACTGTTTGCACTGGAATTTTGAACCTTTCTGTCTTCTCCCCACTATCATTTCTATTTCCAGCAGATGGGTTAGTAAGCAAAGATCCTACATACTGTTTGATGTGATCTACATCCCCTTGTAGTTTCTCAACTTTTTTCAAACAGATCTCCTGAAAAACTGTTAGAACTATTTAGTAATAGTAAACTAAGGTTTTTTTATTATCTCACTTTCAAATTGTGCTTTGAGTGTGTTTAAAGTTTCGACGACAGATGGGTCAAAGGTTGTAATCAACTCAATGGGAAAATCCTTGGGCTGCTCATCGATTACTATAATGCACAGTATAATTTAAAAAAATAACAATCATAGTTTTATTTAAATTTTTTTTATGACTAACCTGTGTTTGCGTAACCTGTGTACTTATCCAAATTGTCAATATTAACTGAATCTGAATTCAAAATTTGTACGTCTTCATAAGGCTTTCTGCTGCGTCGTGTTTTGAGCTCAAAATCAGAAAAGCACTCTGCTGTGCGAGAGTATTGTCGCGCAGTTTCTAAACTAACCTTCTGAAATCACGAAAAATAAGTGACAATGAACAGAAGNGTGCGAGAGTATTGTCGCGCAGTTTCTAAACTAACCTTCTGAAATCACGAAAAATAAGTGACAATGAACAGAAGTAAAACTACAAAGTAAACGATTGTTTTATTTAAAACACTTACTGAATTTTGGAAAGACTCTAATGTTGTGCGAANTAAAACTACAAAGTAAACGATTGTTTTATTTAAAACACTTACTGAATTTTGGAAAGACTCTAATGTTGTGCGAAATTCAATCAGGCAGCGGCGAAGCACAGTTTTTGATTAATTTTTTTAGTTGACATTTTTTTGTCCCTTCAGGTGGCCAATGACAAATTTTTTCACCAGTTATCCAACAAATTGGAACTGCTTCCACCGACTTTTCGTCGAGAAACTCAACGACAGTATGTGAGTACTTTCCACTCATGATGCTTGAAACCACAGGTAGGCTGTTTCAATACGCCGTGAGTTTGGGTATTTAGAATACGCTGTATGTATGATGTACCCCGTACCTTACGTACGGGTACAACNAATACGCCGTGAGTTTGGGTATTTAGAATACGCTGTATGTATGATGTACCCCGTACCTTACGTACGGGTACAACATGGTACAGTTGTACCGTTTACTTATATAAGGGGTATGGAAGGTACCTACAGGTATGGCTTACAATATCTCATGATTAGTTACGGCTACGGAGGTTAGGGGTACNGGGGTATGGAAGGTACCTACAGGTATGGCTTACAATATCTCATGATTAGTTACGGCTACGGAGGTTAGGGGTACCGAATTCCAATATACGAAAGTTACCAATTCTCAGTAAGCAGCATTCTCACTCTCGTACTTCTAAGTATATTCTAGCTCACTAAATGAAAGCAGACAATATTTGAAGGATATTTTAGAATTAAAGGCTTCTTTACAGNAAGTATATTCTAGCTCACTAAATGAAAGCAGACAATATTTGAAGGATATTTTAGAATTAAAGGCTTCTTTACAGTAATTTCACAATAAAATTTGCAACCTAAGCCGTATTTACGGCGTACCCCTTACGTCAAATTTATTAGAAGCAAGATACGGCGATATACTTTTGAGTCAAGTACGTATACAGGCTAGGTACTGCTCTTCCATANAAGTATATTCTAGCTCACTAAATGAAAGCAGACAATATTTGAAGGATATTTTAGAATTAAAGGCTTCTTTACAATAATTTCACAATAAAATTTGCAACCTAAGCCGTATTTACGGCGTACCCCTTACGTCAGATTTATTAGAAGCAAGATACGGCGATATACTTTTGAGTCAAGTACGTATACAGGCTAGGTACTGCTCTTCCATAGATACAGGTACGTGGAACGGAAAGTATGCCGTACTTTGAGGTACGATACGACGAAATATTTTACGTCAAGTACGGGGCACTGAAAGTACGACGTACCCGAAACGCCCACATGTGGTTGAAAGTAGATGACGAATGCAATTTTAAAATGCATGGTGCCATAATGCTTCGAAATATACTTCTCACTTTGTCTTTCAGGCTTAATGATAATGAGAAGATATTTTTGAGTAACTCTGTAGGCAGAATCCTATTTGTGATCCCTGCGCGAGCTAACCCACACTTTCAGTACTTTACCAGTATCTTATGATTGCACAAAAAATAATTCGTTAAATCAGTAATCTACCATTACTGAAACATTGATTTTTTTTAACATTATGCCTGTAACGTTTGACCGATTGAATAACGGTATATGTAATATGCCGATGATTCGCCGAAAATACATTTACCTAAATTGTATCGGTAGAACTATATCAGTTCTTTACAAAGAACTCAATGGAAGCATAAAAGTATTGGCATGGCCATTAAGTTATCTGCGCTTCCAGAGATATGCCACTACTTTTCCATTAATAAAATGTTACTAGGGACACTATTGTAATAATAAAACAATGGAATAATATAAAAATAAACTAAAACTAAGCTTACTAATTTCCATAATTAGTAATAAAACAAAACAAAGAAATTAAAGACAAAGGTAAGTTAATAATTGAATAAATTATCTAATAATAATTTATAAAAATAATAATCACACAGTTGACGTCACATAAAAATAGTTTCCAACTGTAACAATATATTTGTGAGAGGGAGACTCTACTTTTGAGACAAGAAAGTGGTGACGAATTGGTTGTTACTGCTGGAAATTTTGAACCTGCCTCTCATGTGTTCTACACAGTTTTCACAAATGACCTGACCTTTGACCTCAATAGGTCACCAGAAAGAAAAATGTTGTTAGGAAAAATTGGTCACTAAATTATTCTAAGCACCACTTTTAGAGGTCATTTGGTCGCTCAAGAGTGCAGCAAAAAACAAGCTGTTTTTGCTGGGAGGATCTATTAAAAGGATATAATGGGAGAATATTGCCTTCCCTTTTAGAGCAATCCAACGACTTTTTCTACTAAAGTTAATTTTCGTATTATTTGGGTGATAAGGTAGCAGACTAGAATAAATAAATTTAATATTTGTTCATTATTCGCCTATATAATAAACATCTGGTGTTATGAACCGAATTTCCTGGTCCTTAAACTTTTTATAGTCGAGGTCCACTGTAGTATGCTGTTTTCAATGGTCTTTTGGAAACTGAAAAGTGTTACCCCAGAATCAATCACTGTTTTCTCTGCGAAAAAAAAAGTAACCTGTTTTCCCTAGCAAAAGGGCATGATACAAAAGTGGCTTGAATAGCTCTTTATAATAATGGTTGCAATGTACCACACGAACAACAAATAAAATCAAACTCGACCCTCCCACTTTTCCAGTTCCTCCCCTTTACTGTTTTCAAATACTGTGTAGATGCTCATCGATATAATGCTAAGTTTCGATAACTTTTTTTGCCATGCGACACTGTATTTGCGATGCAACGTATTTGCGATGCAATGCATAAGACCCGTTGAATCTGGACTTTGTCAAATGAAGCTTAATTTTCTCATATAATTTTGGCGATTGCGCAGAAAATCTCAATTAGTGATTAGAAAACTGGGATTTTATGCAAATTTGGAGCTTAAAATGTGTTAATTTGCACTTTTCAAATGTTGTTTTCAGTATTTGAAAACATTTTGCAGTGCTTGGTTGTCCTTGAAGATTACTAAACTATACTAATATAATCATGTACACTCATTCATTTAAACCTATAATTCTATCTGCTTAATAGCCTTCCAAAATTGCCCTTAGCTATATTGAACGAGCTCTAATTTTTAGTGTGTATAAACTGTTGAATACGTTGAGTTTGAGAAACTTAAACTTTGTTTGATAATTGCTCCTATCAAATGTGTTTCATAGTCTTTGTTAAGTTATGATTTCAGAAATAAGTGTCTGTTTTGCATGATTTCTGCATTTTGATGTTGTTTCGTTCAAGTTATTGCATGAAAAGTAAGGGTTTGGAAGATAGTATATCCGGCAGGTTTGCCATTTATCGGATATCCACCGTTTATTGATTGCCGGATATCGGTAACTTGGTGCGGATATCCAGTTGGGATATCCGGCATGCTTGCTTGATTAAGCTCGTATTGCACATAATTTTTATTCAAAAGAAGATGCGTTTTGACTCATGTCACGCGAACGTGCAGGAGTCAATTTTTAAAGTCTCTAATACATTTAATATATACTCCTATATAATAAATGTAATAAAATTATTGGTTCATGTTTTTGAATTCTGAAAAAATTGTATAGAAAATTATCCCCGCGGATACCTATAAGTATCGAGTATCCGGCAGAATTTTAGGCGCCGGATATCCGCCACACCTCTAATGAAAAGTAGTAAGAAAATTGGAATTGTCAAATGATGATACATGTTTCACGAATCATACGGTTTGTTCTCACCGCTTTAGACCTGTATGTTTATCTACTTAATAGTCTTATAAAATTGCCCTTAGGTGTATTGGACGAGCTCTAATTTTTAGTGTATATAAATTCTTGAATACTTTGGGTTTGGGTTTGGGAAACTTTGTTTGATAATTGTTCCTATCAAATGTGTTTCATAGTCTTTATGTTAAGTTTTGATTTCAAAAATAAGTGGCCGTTTTGAATGAGTTTTGCATTTTGATGTTTCGTTCAGTTATTGCATGAAAAGTCCTACAAAAATTGGAACTGTCAAATGATGATACATGTTTCGCCAATTATACGGCTTGTTCGGACCACTTTAAACAATCATACAATAAATAATGCTCTAATTTTCGCAAATGTGTCCTATTTATCAAAGTAGTCTAGCTCGGATAACCGAGAAACTGGAATACTTGTTTCGTGGTTCGACTAAACAGAGGTAACACAAACGTGATATGTGTACCGTAACTGCCAAAAATAGTTTGTCTCAATCGAGTTCGGTTTAACCGAGTTGTACCTAGTGAAGAAAGGGCTTTGCATATTTATTGAATTACAATTTTACCGAAATCGAGTAATTGACGTAAGATATCAGATATTCCATCAAAGTAGCAGAAATAGATCTTTTGATTATAAACCCTCGCTAATCAAGAGTAATATTTTAAAATCTCATCTANTCAAAAGAAGATGCGTTTTGACTCATGTCACGCGAACGTGCAGGAGTCAATTTTTAAAGTCTCTAATACATTTAATATATACTCCTATATAATAAATGTAATAAAATTATTGGTTCATGTTTTTGAATTCTGAAAAAATTGTATAGAAAATTATCCGCGCGGATACCTATAAGTATCGAGTATCCGGCAGAATTTTAGGGCGGCCTATAGGCGGTGTGGAGATTACTTTTGTAGTAAGAAAATTGGAATTGTCAAATGATGATACATGTTTCGCGAATCATACGGTTTGTTCTCACCGCTTTAGACCTATATGTTTATCTACTTAATAGTCTTACAAAATTGCCCTTAGGTGTATTGGACGAGCTCTAATTTTTAGTGTATATAAATTCTTGAATACTTTGGGTTTGGGNAAAATTGCCCTTAGGTGTATTGGACGAGCTCTAATTTTTAGTGTATATAAATTCTTGAATACTTTGGGTTTGGGTTTGGGAAACTTTGTTTGATAATTGTTCCTATCAAATGTGTTTCATAGTCTTTATGTTAAGTTTTGATTTCAAAAATAAGTGGCCGTTTTGAATGAGTTCTGCATTTTGATGTTTCGTTCAGTTATTGCATGAAAAGTCCTACAAAAATTGGAACTGTCAAATGATGATACATGTTTCGCCAATTATACGGCTTGTTCGGACCACTTTAAACAATCATACAATAAATAATGCTCTAATTTTCGCANATGTTTCGCCAATTATACGGCTTGTTCGGACCACTTTAAACAATCATACAATAAATAATGCTCTAATTTTCGCGTCCTATTTATCAAAGTAGTCTAGCTCGGATAACCGAGAAACTGGATTACTTGTTTCGTGGTTCGACTAAACAGAGGTAACACAAACGTGATGTGTACCGAACTGCCAAAAATAGTTTGTCTCAATCGAGTTCGGTTTAACCGAGTTGTACCTAATGAAGAAAGGGCTTTGCACATTTATTGAATTACAATTTTACCGAAATCGAGTAATTGACGTAAGATATCAGATATTCTATCAAAGTAGCAGAAATAGATCTTTTGATTATAAACCCTCGCTAATCAAGAGTAATATTTTAAAATCTCATCTAGTAATGGGGCGAAGCTAGTTTCATTTACGTCTACAAACCGCTTTTTCTGACGACTGAAGTAGTAAATGTCGCCAGTATAAATGTCAAACCATAGAGCATGCAGATGTGCTTTTCCACTTGCAAGTATTTCCCTCATGAAGCCGTAGCTAGCAATATTCTGAAGTTGTTGTAGACAATTGACCTGTTGAAAGATGTCGAAATAACAAACAAGATTATATAGAAAATTGTCGTTATTGTCCATTATACCTGACTTAGTTTGTCTTCTATGCTAAAGTCGTCATCAGGATCAATATATGCAACAAATTTTCTCATTGGCGTTTCTCCTTCAAAAAGTAGAGGATGATGAAAACCTTCTTCTTCCAATGTAGCCAGCTTGGCTAACGAATGTGTGCCGTGGTTGCAAAGCCATCCTCTCAGCGGCGACAAGATCTGATTTTCCAATGATGAAAATTCCTGATCTTTCATCTGGTACAAAAGGTTCATGGCCTGAAAAAATCGTTAACATATCCGACATTTAATTAATACTAATCAAGTTTTCCACGCGCATTACCTACTTTGCAGTCAGAGTGGCCGCAAACAATTACATGCCGTATATGATTGATAACACAACCTAATTCCAAAGCTGCTGGTTCCGTAGTAGTATTTTCTGCGACAAAGAACCTAGCATTCGGTACTAAGTTTCTATTACAAAATAAAATAGTTCTTGTTTCATAGTTTATTTAACTAAGCAAACAAAGAAGTCGCTTACCCAGCATTTCGGACGGTGAACATATCACCAATATTTGTCTGTGTAAAACGAGTTGGTAACATCCGGCTGTCCATGCATGTAAAAAATACAGCTTTCGGCTGAAATACAAAACAAAGTATTCAAACAGAAGTTTTCTAAATTTGCATTCACACAAACCGAACTTTCCAATTTTTGCTTCGCCCTGACATCTTTTTCTTATTTAATTTCCACATTTTCCAAGGATAATAAACGTTGATATTTGCTACATGAACAAATGCTATACAAAACGCCATTATTCCTTCATGTCCGTAGTCACAATATTCTTGTAATATAATTTAAAATAAATTAGAAAAATTTAACCGGCATACATCCCATAGGTACTATTTTTGTAACAACTCGAGATTACTTTGCAGGTGACATTTCTCAAATTAGCTTGCGTCATATGCATGCAAACAATAAGCAAATGACGGGCTATAATGGAGATGGAAGCGAGCCAGATCAAACCTATTTAGTCTTCTGGGATATGGTTAACCTTTGCGGAAAACCCACGAAACTAATGCTTCCAGTCAGCAACTTTATATTTATAGAAAATAAGCTTGTTGAAAGATTTGATGTCACTACTGTGTTCACTGATGATGACATTGGGTACACCCTGGAAGTTGACCTTGACAATCTTTACATTCGCCATAACGATCATCAAGATTATCCTTTAGCCGTGGAACGGACTACCATTTCATCGTCGTATTTCAGTCCATATCCGCAAAAGCTACTTGCTCCGTTTAATCATATGAAAAATAGATGAAATTAGTACCTCACCTCTCTCCACAGAGGAACTACCTGCCATTACCGCAATTTGAAATATTATGTTGAGAAGGGAGTCTTAATCACTAAAATCCACCTCATCCTAGCCTTCAGACAAGAAGCTTGGTTAAAGAGCTACGTAAACTTCAACACCATAAAAAGAGTCAACGCAACAAATGAGTTTGAATGTATTTTCCACAGGTTATGTTTCAATGCAGTGTTTGGCAAGTGAATGAAATCCGTAAGAAACTGAATGAATAGTAGGCTAATTAATGATCCCACTATAGCTCTTCAATTGATAGCGAGAGCGCAATATGTATTTTATAATATCCTTGGTAGCAGTTTAGTTCGGGATTTCAAATACAAAAAAATTGTGTGATATTCAATAAGGCAACTTACATTGGTTTTCAGTACTTGAACTAAGCTACACGACCCAATTTCATTATGATTTTGTCAAGTCCAAGTGGACTCCATGGCCAGCTTGCTAATGACGGATACAGACAGTGTGGCTTATATTATCACCACAGAAGACATGTATAGCAATATTCTATGATTTGGACAATTTTGACAAAAGCAAACTCTCACCTACACATCTTCTATTTTCTATCAAAAATTAATCTTTAATTGACAAAATGAAAAACGAAGTGAACGGGAAGATCCTTTATAAGTTAACAGGCCTTAGTCCTAAGTCTTACTGTTTTTTGAGAAGCAATGAAGACAGTACAGAGTTCATGAAACTGGCAACAAAAGGTGTTCCTCAAGGCCGAACCATAACTTACTCCAACTTGGAGAGAATTTTGTTTAATCAAAACATTCTTGCAAAATGAATACAATTAGGTCTTACAAACATAAAATTTATAACATATAGCAGAAAAAATACCCTGAGCATGGGTTCGATTGTTAGCGGTATATATTGTGGCAAGTAGGAAAATCCAGTGATTCCGGGAGATCCGTGTTAGCGGTCTAATAACTAAGTTTTGAAGGGAAGCGGGTTTTCCTGTGCCCATTCATTCATTCTAAAATTAATGAATGGACATAGGCGAATCCGAAGAATAAAGGAAATGTGAACTCCTTCTTTAGTGCTTAGGAAAAGCTAAATATGGGTGCTTTGTGGACGGAGAAAGGGAGAGAAGGGGAGGAAAAGCAGGAGAGAAGGGAGTCGTGTTCTTGTCCTCTGCGAGAGAGGTGGAGGCAAGAAATAGTGTATTAAGGTTTTTTTTTGTCTTTGTGGATTAGTTGTAGTTTGCCTCCTAAGCGACTGGCTTTTATTGAGTATGGTTTTGCTTAGAAAATTACCTTAAGAATAAATCTATTTAATCAATTAATTGACTGAACATCGAAACAATGATTTATTTGTGAGTTGGCTTTTCTGTGAGCGTCTAAATGACAAGAAACAAAAAGAGAGAAGACTGTTTATTCCCCATCCCCATCTCGGAACAGTAAGTGTTGTGTGTGACAATAGTGATCCAGACCGTGGACTCGGTGAAACTCCATCCTCACTTAGGGTCGAAGTCCCGCGAGGCAAAACACCATCTCCTTGGGCGAGCGGCGGTATTTCCCTCATCCCCAACGCTTACTTCACTCATCCCGGTTCCATCGGTATCACCGGTGTCGTCGGTGGGCCCGCCGGCGTCAGTAGTTGGAAAACGGCGTCGCGGGGCCCCGGGGACCCCGGGGAGTCGATGCCGGGACATACATCGGAATTCCCCATCGGAAACCACCGGAAAAACCTAAGAAGCTAAATCAGGTAACATCCAATAGCTTCTCGAGAGTAGAGTCCTTAGAGTTAGAAGTAGACAGAGTTTTAGGGAGAATCCCCGGTAGGTAGAAACCGGCGGTAGATAGGCCCCGGTAGAGAGGCTCCAGTAGAAGAACTCCGGTAGAAAACCTCCGGCGGTAGAAGACCCCGGGGGATTGGAAACAATAGGGAGACCTCGAGGATATCCCCCGTACATGTACGGAAGGTACTTAGAAATACCAGTAGGAATTCTCCTGTAGTACAGAAACTCTAGTAGGTAAACTTAAGGATAGAAACCCCAGTGGACAACCCCAGTAAAAATACCGGAATCTTCTGCGGTAGTACTAGACTACCGGCAGAATTCTTCCGCGGAACGGAATTACTAGAATCTTCTGCGGTAGTACTAGACTACCGGCAGAATTCTTCCGCGGAACGGAATTACTAGAATCTTCTGCGGTAGTACTAGACTACCGGCAGAATTCTTCCGCGGAACGGAATTACTAGAATCTTCTGCGGTAGTACTAGACTACCGGCAGAATTCTTATGCGGAATAGAGTTACCAGAATCTTCTGCGGTAGTACTAGACTACCGGCGGAATTCTCCCGCGGAACGGGACAGAAGAATCTTCTGCTGTACTGGTAGATACCCAGTGAAACGGAATCCATAGTACCCCCACACCGGACTCACTACTCTTTCCCAGAGTACTTGGTGAGTATAACCCTATCCCAATTTCCAGCACAGAACCGGCGGAATCTTCTACAGTAGTATGAGACTACTAGTAGAAATCTTCTGTTAAACTAAATTAGAATCTTAAACCCATTCATTTAATAATCCCCCATAATTCATCCGAGAAGTAACCATCCGCGCCACAATATTATCTGATAACGTTAAAACCTTAGATTACGGTAATTGCTTATTTTTTTTTGGAAGTTTATTTGACTTATTGGTTTTCGCCCAATTAAGAGGGTAAGGATTTTATCTGAAAATCCCGCAGACTTGCTTTTCGGTATTTTTGCTGCGTCGAATCAGGCTCCGCTCTTTTTACGTGCATGTGTACACAACCTTTTCAGGCGTCTGGTAGCAATATCTACTACTACGCACACTTTACCTACTTTACATGAAAGGGGGTGAGCTATTGACATTTATCTTACTCTGTTGGGAAACCTTATCGGCATCTTTGAATATCATGGCATGGCTCCAGACTCCTAATCACGAAGATCGAGGCAATCTAGCTCCATTCCTTATAAAAGTGCTCAAGGACTGAAAAACCAATAGAAACAGCTCTTGTACCAGAGCTAGATTGCTAGTGTAGCTCAAGGAATGGCACCGATCCAAGACCGGTAACCATAGCACACAGCTTAGCCCGAACAACACAATAGGAAAATGTGTCGTCGGGCCACCCTAGGCTGGGTATAATTGGTTAATCAAAAATATTTTTCAGCAGTAGTTTCCATATTAATAATATTTAAGTATATATTTGCCTAAGTACTAGCTTAACGGTATAAACTATTAGTTTAACTATTATAATTAGATCTATTCTAACTGATGGGATTAAAATTCTAGTTACGGAAACAACTTGATTATAAAAATGCATAAGCAAAATAACGCAAATTAAAAAAACACTTTAACAATTAGGTCTATTTCACTAAGACAAATGAGGCATTTCAACTGGCTAGTCAAGCAACTGAGACACGTCGCTATGTGGCAGCACGGAGCATACAAGTGGGATGCATTTACGCAAAGACAAATTTTGCAGGTAACTAGGTGCTTGAGTCTTCTGATTTTCTTAGTTAAGGCAAAATTATGATCAGCTTTGTCTCTAGGAAGTTCTGGGTGAAAACTTGAGCTCATCTGAAAACTAGTTTNTAAGGCAAAATTATGATCAGCTTTGTCTCTAGGAAGTTCTGGGTGAAAACTTGAGCTCATCTGAAAACTAGTTTCATTAATATGCAAATTGAGAGCCAACAAATACTATCTCTGCTTCAATTTCTTACTGAGCTTTTTGACACTTGNTAAGGCAAAATTATGATCAGCTTTGTCTCTAGGAAGTTCTGGGTGAAAACTTGAGCTCATCTGAAAACTAGTTCATTAATATGCAAATTGAGAGCCAACAAATACTATCTCTGCTTCAATTTCTTACTGAGCTTTTTGACACTTGNTTCATTAATATGCAAATTGAGAGCCAACAAATACTATCTCTGCTTCAATTTCTTACTGAGCTTTTTGACACTTGTACCTTGTCTGTGGTATATTGCTCAGGAGGAGCAGACCAAATTATGGAGAAAGCTTAAGAATAATTTTATTAAAGTTATACTTAATACTTCAAGTAATATTCCTTGATAACTTTGGACTCGTTTTTGAAAGGTGCAGAACATAGGGAAGGCAGATCCTTTCTTCACAATGATAGCAAAACTCGTCAACTTCTGTGGTATATCTTGTACTTCCATCTTATCAAATCAAATAGATTTGCTAGTTTGATGATGGAATGTCACTAATTAGGAATCAGCATTTGATACCCAACCAATTCCCGTGGCTGTATTGAACTTAGAAGCTTCGGGAACAGAACCGTAATCCGCATTTGCATTGGGGGCGATAATTTTGCGTTGCTTCAATGTACTTAGTATATGTGATGATATCCTGTATCGCAAACTCAAACCCATAATGGTATTTGGAACCGCCGATTTTTTTAGTTTATACAGAAACGTATTTGCTTCGGGAGGAGAAGCAATGTTCTTCACCGCAGATCTTAATACAGTAGAGAGCAAATTTATAGGATTTGCCCCCTTTTTGTGGATTCCGTTAAATAGGAACTCCTGATTCATCTCATGCAATTTCTTGATTATCTTTCTTTAGCATTGTCATAATATACATATTGTGGCACGGTGCCGATTTTTCCCATATTAAAGTTTATTCTTTAAATTGTCATTCCGATGGGGTTCGTCTTTTTCCTAATTATTATTATTTAACTCTTTCGGGTTTATTCCGTGTGGGAAAGATTCTGTATGTTGGGATTGGTTTTGGGTAACATAATTTATCTCGTCTTCCGAGATTAATCCAACTTTTCAGATGGAATGTCTGGTTGCCAGATGTTTCCGAGTTCTGGATCTTTGGATGNTGGAATGTCTGGTTGCCAGATGTTTCCGAGTTCTGGATCTTTGGATGTTCCGCGGATCTCAGATGATCTACGGGTAATATAGATCCCGACTGACCTAAGGATCTCACAGACCTGAGATGATCTGCGGATTTCAGAGAACCGGGATGACCTGCGGGTCGTCGAGATCCGAGGTGTTCTGCAGGTAGTACAGAATTGGGATGATCTGCGGATCACAATGATCCGGGATGATCTGCGGATCCCACAGATCTGAGATGATCTGAGGATCTCACAGATCCGGCATGATCTGCGGATCACAATGATCCGCGGATCACAATGATCTGCGGATCACGATGATCCGGGATGATCTGCGGGTAGTACAGATCTGGGATGATCTGCGGATCTCACAGATCTGAGATGATCTGCGGATCTCACAGATCCGGGATGATCTGCGCACCACAATGATCCGCGGATCACAATGATCTGCGAATGACGATGATCCGGGATGATCTGCGGGTAGTACAGATCTGGGATGATCTGCGGATCTCACAGATCCGGGATGATCTGCGGATCACAATGATCCGGAATAATCTGCGGATCACGCAGATCTAGGATGATCTGCAGATCACACAGATCTTAGGCGCTCAGCGGGTTGGATCGATCTATTACAATAGGGACTATGGGTACCGGACCCGTTCAGAGTCTGGATCTAGTTATCGGACTCGTCCCAAACTTTGGGACAGTAACTACTCTACTCGGAGGTCTAGTACTGTAGCCGAACTCTCCGGTGGGGGATGTGATAATCCTGAAGGGAATATCGAAATCGGTTCCCCAGACTGTGAGAACTCTTTTCCCTGTCTCTGGGGAAGTTGAACAATAGCTTTAATCTGGGGACTCCTATTGTCCTTATCTACGGGGGATCCGGAATCCCCTCTTTCTGAGATCCCTGGAACTTGCCGATCCGCGGGTGAACTGGGTTCTAACCGGATTCTCTGGGATCTCCTCATCACCTGATCCGCGGGTGAACCAGATTCTCCCCGGATACTCTGGGATCTCCGGATCACTTGATCCTCAAGTGAACTAGGTTCTCCCCGGATACTCTGGGATCTCCGCATCACTTGATCCGCGGGTGAACCAGGTTNGATCACTTGATCCTCAAGTGAACTAGGTTCTCCCCGGATACTCTGGGATCTCCGCATCACTTGATCCGCGGGTGAACCAGGTTCTCCACGGACTCTCTAGGATCTCCTGACTACTCGATCCGCGGGTGAACTGGGACCTCCCCGGACTCTTCGGGGGTTCTTCTGTTCAACTAATCCAAGTCTAAGGAACTTACCGGTGGACCGAAATCCACATCTTCCCGATACCNGATCACTTGATCCTCAAGTGAACTAGGTTCTCCCCGGATACTCTGGGATCTCCGCATCACTTGATCCGCGGGTAAACCAGGTTCTCCACGGACTCTCTAGGATCTCCTGACTACTCGATCCGCGGGTGAACTGGGATCTCCCCGGACTCTTTGGGGGTTCTTCTGTTCAACTAATCCAAGTCTAAGGAACTTACCGGTGGACCGAAATCCACATCTTCCCGATACCTTTAGGTCGGGTTGCACTCTCCCGTTCTGGGGGATTCCGTGAGGGATCAATGAAGTATTGGGCACTGATGTCCCGAGTGTGACCAGAGTGTCCGGGCCTCCGTTTCCTAACTCCAGGTGCTCCATCCAGCCCAGCCACAACGGAGGTATCGGAAACCGAGATTACCGAAGATAATGTGTGATGTCAAGGGGAACTCGAAGAACTAGGGTCGCTCGCTGAAATGGAGTTTTGTAACGCGGGACTTCTGACTCTGAGCAGGGATGGAGCCCTGCCGAGTCCACGGCCTCAGAATAGATGGGGAACCTTTAACACTACACATACACTTACTGTTCCGACGGGAAAAACCTTGTATTTCTCTCTCTCTCTCCTTTTCCCAACGGACCGAATTGACACCAACTAACCCAACACTAAAACAATGAAATAAACTCCAATTTCTCTCACACGATGTCAATACAGAATTAGTTAAAGATTTATTATTTCATTAACGACAAGAACAGTAAAGAAACAACTATTAGAAACAAAGTGGAATGAACTTCTCGGACGAGAGACAAAAACAGACTGCACCCCTCCCTCCTCGAACGAGAGACAAAAACGTAATGGCCACCTTCCTCCTCGAACGAGAGACAAAAACGTAATGGCCACCCCCCTCCTTCTCGAACGAGAGACAAAAACGTAATGGCCACCTCCCTCCCCGAAGCGAGCGCTCAGCCTCTATTTATGCTGTCGGAAACCCTACCACAAGGAGTGTTCACTTCCTTCCTTTTGAGTATTTGTATGAGTCAACTCCCCAGTCTTTAAGACAAAAGAATTGGCTCATAGAAACCTCATCCGTTCAACATGCTAAAATTCTAAGAATCAGAATACCCGGATGCCTAAATAACAACCGGATTTTCCGCCATGCCACAATAACTGCTTACCGTAATCTTGGAGGTTGCATCTCGTTTAGCCAATGAAGTAAAGAATGATCATCGTTTTCTGTAGTATTCATAATTGGAATTTGTTTAATTGTAATAGTGCTAGGAGTAACTGCGGAAGTAGAAATCACTTCAACCGGAAATGATCTTTAAGCTCATAGAAATGTTTTTTTAATCCCTTCATGGTGATGTTGAATAAAGCAAGTTTGATATCATAACTTAGACTGCCCAAATTAAGAATTTCGGCAGATGCCGCATTCCGCCGATTAAATGACTGAACGGATGCTGTCTTATGAATAGTGATTGCAATTTCCGGGAAAATTACCCTAGTAACGGGAAACGAGAAACTCCCGAAATTCGGAAGATTCTCGGGTTTCCCAAAACAAGAAAAAAACAAAGGTAACTATGCAAAAATTAATAATTAATCATAACCTATGATTATTAACTTTTTGATTTCTTTTTACTTAAGTAGAAGAAAAAATTCTTTTTACGATAAAAGAATTGATAGAAAATGGTACAAAATGAATCGAGTATATCACAAAAAGTAAGAAATAACTGAAGATAAATGATGTTATTTCTGAGATTTATTCTTTATTTCTGAGATTTTTCTGATGTTATTTTAAGGTGCCAAGTCAAATGACTTGTTCAACTTAATTTATTATTATTATTGGTGTTTGAGAGTAAGGTTTACTTCTTTTATGAAATAATTCGTTGCTTGTAAACCTTCTGTTTTTGTGATCTCAATTTAACGCATATGAAATAAAAATTGATTTAGGAATAATTAAAAAATTTTGATAATAAATTAAGGCAACAGAATGTGACCTTGTAAGACAAAAAAAATTTTTTATTCATACAGCATTTCACTGTGCTTTGTAAAATACAAAATAGGATGTATTATGGAAATGTTCATGTCATGCTTTCACGTGTACTTTAATTGAAGGTATGTTTCGATTATATGACATTTTACAGGGTATTAACTCTATGTCTGTACTCATCTAATTTACGCCAAAAATTTTGAAACCTGTGCCAAATTGTTTAAAATTTGCGCGAAATTTTTTTAAATTGGTGCTATTATGATGTAAAATAGATGATTTAGTTAAATTCGCAGAACATGGCAATCTGGAATGAAGAATAGATATAAGAATTTTTATATCAGTGATCAATTGGAACCTAAGAGCAATATCATTGGCTCCTGCGTCCACGCCATCCATTTCAATTGATATTGGTACAAAGTACACATTTAGTTTTGCAATATGTTAACACTACATGTAGTATATATAGTATTAACACCGTATATATGTATGTTTATATCAAAATACTGATTGTAAAATTAATTTTTCTACTTAGTCCAGTCTAGATTTAAAAAAATTATTTATTTATATCCCGAACGGGATTCTCGTGGTTACCTCGGAAAACAATTTCCCAAATTTTTCGAAATTTCCCGTTTAGTTTCTCGGGATATGCAATTTCTACTTATGAAGTAACTGACTGGCATGGTTTGATCCAATCAACTTGTACTCTAATTGTTGGATTAGCTTAATTTTGTCAACATTATAGTCCAGCTGTGACTAATTACATTCGCAGCAAGTCAACTGAGATATACTGAGTATAGACAGTATTGGTGCAATGGGTAAAACAAGAAACCCACCTTTCTGGACAAGAAGTTCTTTTTTTCTCTTTAGGAACACTTTCTTTATAGTTAAATTTCGGATGACCTTCTTATGACGATTGATTTCTTCTTTTGTAGCTCACTCGCAGAGACGTTTCCTCTTAAGGTATTTAGGCTAACTCTGACAAAGCGTCAACGTTATCTCTAGAAGATTTTTTGATAATATGATCTCTATGCCTGGCTATGCTTGTTCTAACTAATTCTTAAAAATTTTGTTTCTCTGGATCCGTCTTGTCATAATTGGGAAACTAGTTTAGTTATGAAAGTAAATGATATGGTCTTNGAAACTAGTTTAGTTATGAAAGTAAATGATATGGTCTTTGTTAGGTAGAATACCAGACTGGATACTCAAATGATCATGACAATTTGGATGTAAATTGAGGAAAAACGATGGGTACGGTTTCACAGTTGCTTGCTGGTAGGCTTATGNTTTGTTAGGTAGAATACCAGACTGGATACTCAAATGATCATGACAATTTGGATGTAAATTGAGGAAAAACGATGTGTACGGTTTCACAGTTGCTTGCTGGTAGGCTTCGAAAATTATACTATGTTTCTGAAGCTTCAACTGACTGTTCAAATGCAGTATTTGTAAGAAAAATGAGGGTGTTTNGAAAATTATACTATGTTTCTGAAGCTTCAACTGACTGTTCAAATGCAGTATTTGTAAGAAAAATGAGGGTGTTTTGCAAATTGTGATATAATAATTGCTGAGTCGAATATCTTGCACATTGGCCTTGAGGAAACATATTCGGAGAGAGGAAGATCACAGATCACTGACACCTATAGCAATCAAAATCGTTGTGTTCACTGAACAGATTATATTGAAAAATTGTTTTCTTACGGATGATGTACTCCGCATGTGAATAACTCTTGAATCATTTTGTCCTTCAATGAGTCAGTCATTTGATCGTCAATTATAATTACAGTGTTATTGGCATCAACTAATTTTAGATTGAGCCCTTCCACACATCTAGCTTTCTTGTCAAAAACTTTCATTAAATCGCAGCCTGATTGGTATTCCGTGTAGAAAATAATATCTATTCGTATTTTAACAAACGAGTCCAGATGTTGAATCAAGTTGCTCACAAAGGTAGTTTTGCCAGATTGGGTTCCACCGGCAATGTTGTATGTAAATGTATGATTTAACTAGGTAGATTCAAATTCGTAGCACTGATGAATCATAGTGCTTAGATTTTTCTGATATTTAGTGTCAAGGTTGCCTGTCCTTTACCAATTGGAAGTTCCTCCTTAAATCCGTCACACAAAATAGTGATCACATTAAACTCACTTCTGCACTGTGGGATATAAACAAAATTAGTAAACGTTTATGTGGCGCAACTGTAAATCCAACAATTTGTGGTTGAATATATGAACATATGATATCTTCTAGTAAACAAATCTGCCGCAAACTTTCTAGGAAACAGTTTTGCTAGATCCTTAAATTTATTTGTGAATTCAATTTTTCCATCAAATCCTAGCACGTCAAACAGTTTTTCACTGATTGCTATTGTCCACCCTGCACCAGTCTCAAGGCTTACTCTTCTCTTCGATTCACTATAAACAAATCGAGTCTACTTTCTATTTTTAGACCCATAATGTAGATGATTCAGAGTATTATCTTCTTGCATTACTGAGCAAACTCAAGTCATCGTTTTGTCCAGTCAATGTGAAAATAGACCAGATATAAGTCACTTCACAAAGTGCTAATTCGTATTGACAATGCTCCAGTTCAACTTTGTTTGGTAGTTTCATCTTATAATTCGCAATTCTGTTTGAAGGAAATTATTTCTGTGGGCCATTGGATGAGAGAGTTAAGTAAAATGATGACATGAATTATTCTGGTGCTGATTCGCAGTACTCCAACACTCGACTGAACTCTTGTCAGTAAAAAATACCGCTAATCACATCTCCATTGATGTCTCTTATACGATAAGTAATGGGAACTGATTCGATAATTTCACATACTTCAAAAACTTCTGGAGTAAACGCAGGGCAATAACCTGTCTTAAAGTTCCTTTAATTTTGGNTAATTTCACATACTTCAAAAACTTCTGGAGTAAACGCAGGGCAATAACCTGTCTTAAAGTTCCTTTAATTTTGACAATGCTAACTCGATTGTATAATATGAACTTTGCTTACTCAATATGGTGACTGTGAAGTTCCTTATAGGATTCCATCCAAACATGCATTTAATTTTCTTTGTTGACGTCAATTGGGNTAATTTCACATACTTCAAAAACTTCTGGAGTAAACGCAGGGCAATAACCTGTCTTAAAGTTCCTTTAATTTTGGCAATGCTAACTCGATTGTATAATATGAACTTTGCTTACTCAGTATGGTGACTGTGAAGTTCCTTATAGGATTCCATCCAAACATGCATTTAATTTTCTTTGTTGACGTCAATTGGGCGAACTATCGTCCTTGAGTGGTTTGGCTCATTGTAAAATTTCATCAAAGATGGAAGAATATCGATATATTTCTGTTTACGACTCATCGTTAGATATTCACCTATTCGAGAACATAATGTCCGATTGAACCGCTCAATAACGCTGGATCCAAAATCTGAGTAGTTATGGTAAATTTATATAGAATATCTCTTTAGCCAGCCAGCAAATTTCTTGTTCCAGGACACTGTCTTTTAATAGCAATCGAGAAACTTTGCTCGCTTGTTGGATGACTATAGAATTGACTCAAATGCTGTAATGACGTCTAGAAGTCGCTTTGATTTCATTGAAACCGCAAATGCATATTTGGAAAATACATCGATCACAGTAAATAGACAGGAACATCCTCTGTTTCTTTTGACGTATTTTGGAAGGAATACAAATTTCGCTTGCCATAAATAGTTCATTCGCGGAACAGTAACTCTTCTTCGTCTAAATTGGTCCTACGTGGTTTGTCGACTATAGGAATCATGAATTAGCAGATAGTCTTGCTTTCCTCATCGATATACCGAAAATTGCACTTAATGTAGTGATGCAGCTAAGAACCCCCTTCCCCCCCCCCCCCCCCCCCCCCCCCCCCCCCCCCCCCCCCCCCCCCCCCCCCCCCCCCCCCCCCCCCCCCCCCCNCAAGCGTAACAATAGTAGAACAGCAAATTTACTTCTGCGATGACAATGCCTTGCTAAGAACCTGACAACACTGAATAATAGCTACAAGATTTTCTGTCTCCGACGCTCTGACGGTTTCATCTAACCCTTTTGAAAAATTCAGACAAAAGTTCTTCCTTACAAAGTTTAATACCAGAGAATCATTGCTACTTAACTCATTCTGACTAAATCGAGTAAAAATATTTTCATAAGTTAATCCATTAGTTCGATGCAAAAGGTATTAAAGGCAAAATTGTCCACAAGTATCGCTGAACCCATATTGAACTCGGGTCGTGATTGAGAGAATAACGCTGGCTTTAGACTTCAAAAATGCTGCAATAAATTTTTTGTAAAAGGAAAGCGCCATTGCACAACTACCAAAAAATTCAACTTCATTGAAGTTTTTGTTCTTAAATATTGCTACCCAATGTAATCCAGGCTCAGCAGAGTTGTCACAATAAGAACCAACTTTTTCTCATTGAGGTTTCTCAGCTGATCGCATGAATTTACAGCTGTGTGATAGTGCTTTATATCAATCCTGGTTTGTAGAACCTGAAGATCAATAGTATTCACAATGAAACAACAGATTGGCGAAACCGATCAATTTCCACCATTCCGTGTTGTTTGGACAGCACAATACAATGAATAGATTTTTCCAGTGGTTTACTAAGTTCAATTTCTAACTTTATACCAATATGCAACAAAACAAACCAAGTGGTTTTAACATTGGTTAAAAACTTTTTGCAATAGATTTTCAATTTTTTTGCGAAGGCAGCAGACGGATTGAGGGAAAGGTCTTTTAATTTAGTATAATTTTTATCTTCGTAACAAAAAAAAACAGTTAGTTTGGATGTACCCAGATGACTAGGATTTTGAGACAGACAGTAACAATTTTTTTTACTTATTCTTGGAAATAAGTTGTTTATAACTTTGGTTGGTTGGTTATTTTTTGAATTTCGAAGATCTTTATAATGGAACAGAGTATACTCTAGTCAGGTTAGGCCTAACCCGTTAGAGGTCTTTGCACTTACCAACCTTGATAATATCAACGAAAAATGGCCCGATGACGCCGTCTGAATAGTAATGCCCAGACATTGGTTTTTCGCGAGGTTTGTGATTTTGAGTCTTTCATCCGTCGGATTATTTCTTGCGCAGTATCGGAAATTTTGATAGTTTATACCACCTTCAAAGAACAAGTAGCTTTATCAGTAAGAAATATTTTGTTGGCAAAGCAGGATCTTGATGATACATCTCAATTAACGCCTGACAAGATATTATCCGACTAAGAAAATCTTGCAAATGTCACTTTATAAGGATGGTATTCTTATTCTTCAAAATTCTGAGATTTGATGATTTACTCATCCAAGTGTTGCATTACATCAAGCTCGGTTGAGTAAGGATTTTGTTCAACAGCAGCCATGACCTATGCGTTATTGAAGGAGTTTGCACTCGATTTTCCATTTGTCGTACTCCGTTATGATTTCCATGTTTCCTGCTCATTCTTAGTGCCAAAAGCACGCTCTTTTTATCAGGTATTTAAATCCTTGGGTGGGCAATTAAAAAAAAATTTCGGCTTTTGCGTTGCTACTTTTTTGTTAGAATCAAAACTCCACTAATTGTGCTCTTTTGTATTTACTTTACTGCAGCAATGTTTTAAATAAAGAAACAATATTAAATAAACATAAACTAATGTTGCGTTAACGCCGGTATTATGTTTCATTCTCATTCGCTAATCATCCGGATTATTATTCGCATTTTCAACGAAATAAGCTATTCCACTTTCTTCGAGCGTTGTCAGGGTATTAAAGTAGTATTACTCACGTATAAATTAAATTGTTTTGTAAAAGCTACTCAACATAATTCGTAAATACTATTCCTTTTGTCATGTTGNCGAGCGTTGTCAGGGTATTAAAGTAGACTCACGTATAAATTAAATTGTTTTGTAAAAGCTACTCAACATAATTCGTAAATACTATTCCTTTTGTCATGTTGTTCTCAAAGTATCATTGGCAAGTCATTTTAGTTTTGTTATATTTAATTTTTATTTATTTTAATATGTATATATTGTGGCGAAACCAAGGATTGGGGATAGGTTCAAGTTCCGTATTGGGTTAAACTCAACCAGTTTTGACAAGGGACGGTTCCCACTCCTCAGAAATAGCAAATAAAACCATGTAGACCTAGGAGATGTGGTTCTCCGACGGCAAAAACAACCGAGTCTATAAAAAAANACTCACGTATAAATTAAATTGTTTTGTAAAAGCTACTCAACATAATTCGTAAATACTATTCCTTTTGTCATGTTGTTCTCAAAGTATCATTGGCAAGTCATTTTAGTTTTGTTATATTTAATTTTTATTTATTTTAATATGTATATATTGTGGCGAAACCAAGGATTGGGGATAGGTTCAAGTTCCGTATTGGGTTAAACTCAACCAGTTTTGACAAGGGACGGTTCCCACTCCTCAGAAATAGCAAATAAAACCATGTAGACCTAGGGGATGTGGTTCTCCGACGGCAAAAACAACCGAGTCTATAAAAAAACCTGACTTCCGGTACCTCGAGAGAGGTACCGNACCTGACTTCCGGTACCTCGAGAGAGGTACCGGACAGTAAACTATTAGAAAAGTTGGTAATACACAACCCACCGCTACTCACTAAAAAGGTAAGGACAATAGCTTTTTAAAGTTAGGTCCATTGGAAAGAGAGAGTGACAGACAAAATTCCTCCCCGGAAAAGTAAGTGTTGTAAGTAACCATTTCATTTTTGGGAAACCGTAGACTCGGTGAGACTCCATTCTCACCTAGGGTCAAAAACCCCGCGTGGCACCCACCATTTTTTTAGCGAGCATCGGATTTCTCGTTAGTTACAGCACTTCACTAGGATCACTCCTGTCTNCGGACAGTAAACTATTAGAAAAGTTGGTAATACACAACCCACCGCTATTCACTAAAAAGGTAAGGACAATAGCTTTTTAAAGTTAGGTCCATTGGAAAGAGAGAGTGACAGACAAAATCCCTCCCCGGAAAAGTAAGTGTTGTAAGTAACCATTTCATTTTTGGGAAATCGTAGACTCGGTGAGACTCCATTCTCACCTAGGGTCAAAAACCCCGGTGGCACCCACCATTTTTTTAGCGAGCATCGGATTTCTCGTTAGTTACAGCACTTCACTAGGATCACTCCTGTCTCA
This sequence comes from Holacanthella duospinosa, assembly GCA_002738285.1. Taxonomy (NCBI): domain Eukaryota; kingdom Metazoa; phylum Arthropoda; class Collembola; order Poduromorpha; family Neanuridae; genus Holacanthella; species Holacanthella duospinosa. The sequence continues at coordinate 132,098 of NIPM01000294.1, forward strand.
CCATATACACCGGTGTCACTGAGGAGTTCTGCTACGTTGCAAGACTCCGGTGACCCCAAGGTTCCGGTGCCGAAGAACACATCAGTATTCCCCATCCTTCCCTTCATGGAAGACACCGTTACTAGAAAATACATCACACTTGGTAGATAAAACCATCGGTCAATAGTCAGAGCACTTTAGAAACTGTAGGAAGAGAGGGGTAGTCCCTATAGGAAGATAAGCTCCTGTAGGAAGAAAAGAGTGTTCCTGTTAGAGAATAAGTTCCTATAGAAAAGATAGTTAATACAGAAACAGAACTCTTAGTCACAGACCAGGTCCTATAGAAAAGTAACATCCACTCCCAAAGTCTAATATAGTCTCGGTGAGACATTGCAATAGAACCAAGAGTACAAGTAACAGACTTGTCCCGAAGATAGAGAAGGCCCATAAAAGTTAAGCACAGGAATACAAGAGTTTTTAGGTAGAAGAGTGTCCCGCCTTGTAGAAGAGATAGAGTCAGGAGAAACCGGCCTGTATAACACCAGTTCCTATAGTAGCCTTTATACGTAGGAAACATTAGACAGTAACAGGGTTGGATTACTCAGCCCAGACCTAACTCAAACCAATCCCATCCATTTCACTCCAGGCTCATCCTAGTTCATTAGAGTATGGACGACGCTTTAGATAGAGAACACAAAGAGTCTCGAGAGAAGATAAACCCAATACTCTAGGAGTCCAACCCTAAGGAGCCATTCCCATTCCCGTCCTATAGGAATTACCCAGTACTGTAGTGTACTCCCTGTGCAACCAAGTTCAACTCACTATCTCATTCATCCGAACCAATCCCTTTAATGATTACCCTTTTTGTTTCCCTAAATTAATTCATCAAATCAATGTTGCAACGATCAAAGCAACGATTCGCCGCGCGACAATATTATCACACTTGAGAAAAATAATATATTTATTTTTACCTAAAAAAATATTTTTTATCTGAGAAAAATATTATTGATTTTTAGTTAAAATTAATTTCTATGCAGAATAACTTGATTTTGCTCTAAGCACGAGAGTAGTCGATAAAAGCTCGACCGGTGTTTACGGAGTTTTTGGGGAAACAACCCAAAACCCAGATATTCAAAAAACAAATAGAGTGGGCTAGGGTACCGTCCAAAAACCCAAAGGATGATGTCAAATGTAGTAACATAAATAGTTGTTTTATGTTGAATGCCACAAAAGAAAAGAAACTTGACATGTAAAAGACAACTTCATCTGTGTTGAATCTGATTGGTTGCCGTTCATAAAGCGACGTATACGGGGGAAAATCACAAATAAAGTTGTTTTTGGAATCAGTAAATATGTAGTACTAGTTGATGAAGGTTCTAATATTTAGGTTATTAAACCCGTATTTTTAAGGAAAATAATAAAAATTATACATAAAAGATATACAGTAGAACTGCTGTGTGTCTACAGCATCTGGGAGCGTTACGCTCTCCGATAGTGGAATTAGTATTTTCTCATGATGATGTCAAAACTGTTTGGGGTTTCTATGTGATGCCCAAGCTTCCAGAATTCTTGTTGTTAGAGACAGACTAAAAACATGGTTGAGAAAAATGACAATCAGAAAACTGGAAAAGGTAAGGAACAGGTGTGGAGTTTGAAAACTCAACTTCAAATCCAGAGACTTCACAATTTTCAAAAGGACCTGTGTCACTTGACTATTTTTCTGAGTCAAATCCAAAGGTGTAGAAGTCTTCGTTGGTTAACACTACGAATACCACCAAAGATAGCGGTAAGAGTCAAGGTAAAGATACCTGATATCTTATCCGGATCTCCGATTTTATGTCCAAATCGTGAATAAGAGTTTTCCAAAACTGTAATCCAACCATGTCTATGCTGTCGTAGTCGACTGTGAGACAGAGATTACAAATATTGGCGTTGGTTCAATTATGTTGAGGAAATATACTACGATTGCTTCGGTGCAGTAGTGCCCCGGAGGAGCAGACATTTTACTCGTTAGTGAAAATAACATAGTTGCTGCTGGGAGCGCTGAGCTCTCTAACATTCAAGATTCTAAGCAAAAATTAGGGGTTAAATTTGGAGAAAATTTGACAGTATTTGAGCAGACTCAAATATTGATAATCGTAGCGTTTTCCGATGTTTTTGTAACAAAAAAATCCCAAGTGAAAAAAACAGATTTGTTTAAACAAAATTAAGACAGGGGATCAACTCCCGATTAGGTTTCATCCCTACTGCGCATCTTTTGTAGAGCGTGGGAAAATCAAGTTAAAAGTTAGTGAACTCCTTCAAGTAGGGATTGTTGAAGAATCGAGCTCGCCATGAGCGGCTCATGTCGTATTAGTTCCTAAAAAGGAAGCGGTTATCGTCTACGTCCCGACTATAGAAGATTGAACACTGTGACGAAGAAAATGCTTATCCGCTCGCTAGAATAAAAGACACGATAATAGATTAGGATCTGCAAAATTCTTCACAATGTTTCATTTTATTTCTGGCTTCTATCAAATAGAAGTTGATGAAAAGGATCAATAAAAGACGGCGTTTGTCACGCCTGATGGTTTGTACCAATTCAAACTGTTACCGATGACGTTTGACTTGATGTAAGCACCATCAAGTTTTCAGTATATCACGGATGTGGTACTATCAGGCTTAAAATGGACTATGGTCGTAGTATACCTAAACGATATCGTAGTCTTTGAGAGAAATTTTAAGGAGCATCAAGAAAGGCTGAGATCTGCTCTTCAGTGCCTTAAAAATGCTAATTTGACTTTAAACACTACCGCAAAAGTAAATTTGCGGCGTCTAAAATTGAGTAGTTAGGACACATAATTTCAAGTGAGGGAGTTGAGGCTAACCCAGGGAAAGTAACGTCAGTTATCAAGTTTCCAGTGCCACCGACTCTAACTCAAATTCGATCATTCGAATGGTATTATAGGCGATTTGTGAAAATTTTCGGCAAAATCACAATGCCCCTCTAAGAAAAGTCCAACCCTTCTTACGGGAAACGACCAACAAAGCTTTTGCAAAATTGAAAATAGCATTAGTTGCTAATCCAATTTTGGCCTATCCGTTAGAAAAAGCTGAAACCGAAATACACTGATTGTAGTGGCTATGGTTTAGGCGCCACTCTTGTACAGATACAAGATGGAATGCCGCGCATAGTTGCGTACGCAAGCCGCTTTATGACACACACGACAGTTATACCGCTAGTGAGCAAGAGTGCCTAGCAGTTGTGTACGCTGTACAGAAGTTAAGACCCTGTGTATTAGATTCACTGTACTGTTTTTACTGATCACCATTCATTAAAATGGTTGATCTCAGTAAAACACCTGCATGGAAGGCTCGAGATAATCGTCTGCTTTGTAAACACAGGATATGGTGATCCAGAACCGTCCAGGGAAATTGGCGAATGATGTTGATTCAGTGAGTGTATTCTTAGTTGGACCCCCCAAATCAATGGATTCGGCGGAAGTTCTAACCCTTGATGGTATAGATTTTAAGGGAAACAGTTGAAAGCTCTTTGGGTGGGAAAATCTTAAAGTACATCGGGAACCCTGCGAATAGACGCTCAAGCAAGGAAAATATTTGTTCTTTGCCGGTTCCTTACATGGTAGACTTTAGTGTCCAAAACGGAATTTTGTATTTCGCATGTTATAAACCAGAAAGCAGGTCTTGGAAATTAGTTATTCCAAAAGAACTTCGTCGAGAAATTCTTGATAATATACACACCGCTGAGTTCAGTGGTCATTTCGGTATGACAAGGACATGGGCGATTCTACTGGAAAAGTATCTATCAAAATACTCTTAGATTTCTGCTAGATTGCGCCAAATGTCAAATTCATAGAGTTTGCGGAAGTCCATGACAAAGGCTAATGCAAGACTATGAGGAAGTCAGAAGTCCTTACAAAAAAGTAGTGATCGACTTAGTATGTCCGCTTACGTACCTCCATGAAAAATTGTAATAAGTATGCCGTGATTTTTGTTGATCATTTTAGTCGCTTTGTGGAGTCAGTAGGAATTAAAGAGGCTACGGCTGAAAGTGTCGTTGAAACTATATTAGACAATATTTTATTGCGGCACTCGATGCCTAAGAAATCTGTTACTGACAGACGTCGCCAATTTATTTCTACACTTGCTAAGGAATCGAGCGAAAAATCTAGATTTAAGTTGAGATTACGGCACCTTATCATCCACAGAATAACGGCGTGACAGAAAGATGTAACCAAACTCTGAAAAAAATAGTTGCCAAATTCATCAGGAAAGATCAAAAACATTGGGACTTTCGTTTAGCATCAGCGACTTTTGGATATAATGCAATTAAAAATGAGTCCACAGGTGTTTCGCAATTTTATTTAGTATATGGACGTGAGCCTAGGTTACTGATTGTTAGATCTCCTGCTTCCCTCAGAACCGGAGATAGAAGTTTTCCAACAGATTTTGAAATAACTCGGTTTAGGACAAAACGTAATTCAAACAAGGCTCATGAAAAATACAAAAGAGGACTTTGGCAAGAAAGGGTTCCTACAAATTTTTTCGTTGGTGAAAAAGTTTTGAAAATTCTTCCTGCAAGAAAAAAAAGGTCTTATTAAAGCATATTTAGCTCAAAAGTTAGGACCCTACGAGATAATTGGACAAGTTGGTCATGTCGATTGTAAAAATAAACTTCTTGGATCTAAAAAAATCGATAAATTGCAGTGCATGTTAACGATTTAAGTCAATTTCATGATGAATTTGAGTTAGTCGCAAAGTCCGCCGTGAATGAAACACTACAAAAGAATTCAAGACGTAGTTTAAGTCAGTCCTCATCCAATCCCAAAAATTCGATGACGAATCCTGTCAGTAAAATGACAGTCAAAGATCATATGCAAATTAGAAGTCACACTTACAGCGGAAATCAAAACCGGCAGGAAATGCAAACAAAGACATTGGCACGGATTAATAAGTCTAACTTGCCAACGGACAAAGTAAAAATATCCAACGTCAGTGGTTCAGAGTCAGAATCAGCAGCTATAAATAAGGAAAGACGCTCATCAAGACCCTTCTGACCACCAAAGTCTATTTTTTGCGTTGTTTGTCTTCAAGTAATTTTTTTCTCCCATTTTAAGCATTATGGAAGGTAAGTCTCATTCCACAAATTTTATTTTATTTTATTTAAAGTCCTATAATGTGTGAATGCTCTGTGTGTCAGAACTGTAAACTTGTTTGTCAGGTTGTCATGGTAATGTATATTTATATTGTCACGAGTGCAAAAAATAGTCCATAAAAATTTGCACACGTTTCTTGTTTATTGTTACATTATTTTATGCTGTTGTTAGATTTATTCATAATTAGTTATTATGAAACAGAAATTTCTATTATTATGCTTTTGGTGAAGGTTTAACCAGATAAGGTTTATTGGACAGGTGATTACTGCGAAGAAACAAATCAAATAGGAAGCTCAAGAATGAGTTCTCAATTTTATGATCCTGCGTCCGTAAGCAAGGAAGCGAAACAGGCGGCAAGCAAGATTCTACTCGTAGACAGCAAGTCTGCCAAGGAATGTTTCAAATAAGTTTGGATACTTTGGGATTATCGACCCAAATATGCCCCCACAAAAATAAAATGACGAGTTGATCAAAAGTTTCCCTCCTTCGCTTCGGGACATAATGCATTGTTCCGAAACTAGAAATGCAAATTAGACCTGAGCCGTTCAAAAGGACAGCTCTAAAGGCTGAGCCTGACGATAGGCGTCAGACTCAGCCTCAGAGCAGGATTTAAGGCCAAGCAGTTCTACTCAGACTGGGTATGTTCAGCCTCAGGGTTCTTAAAAACCCCTCCCTGAGCGTAGATGCTACTATTGTAGGAAGACGGGACATTTCATTCGAGATTGTCCTAAGGCTCCCCAACGAGTTGTAAAGAGCCCCACCGTTCATGGTGTCTTTGTGGACTTGGTGGAAACGAGATTTTCCAAAAAAAACTTCTAAGGTGGGCAAGAGGAACGTCTAAAACCCAAAGAGCTTTTTGTTATGTGCAAAACGTTAAACAATTTATAGATATTAGTGTGATAGATAAGTTCCATACGAGTGTAGAATGTCAGCGAATGCCTGTTCCGTTTGGACCTAAAACAACAATAAGTTTATTATTTGGAAACCTCACATATGTTGTGAGGATTGATGAAGGGTCTAGAATTTCTGTAGTCCGTCCTAAGTTCTTACAGCAAGCGAGACAGTGTACATAATATGTATACAATACCCCACTGTCAGTAAGAACTGCGTCAGGGAAAGTTATACTCTCTAATTATGTGGAATTAATTTTCACATATGAGGGTAGGAAGTCAACTTGTCGATTTTATGCAGGGTTGAGTTTATTATGTATTTTTGGGGAAAATACGTATTATATGTATTATACCGTATTATACGTATTATACTGTATTATACGTATTATACGTACTATACATGATGTATAATACAGTATTTTTTGTATTCTTTGCAAATCATCTAGTTTTTTTACAAATGTATATTTTTAAACAAAAAAGATTGCGAGATCATAAAGTTAAAGTCAATTTAATTAAGTCATTTTAGTTGTTTCCAGTACGCGTAGGCGTAAATNCAACAATAAGTTTATTATTTGGAAACCTCACATATGTTGTGAGGATTGATGAAGGGTCTAGAATTTCTGTAGTCCGTCCTAAGTTCTTACAGCAAGCGAGACAGTGTACATAATATGTATACAATACCCCACTGTCAGTAAGAACTGCGTCAGGGAAAGTTATACTCTCTAATTATGTGGAATTAATTTTCACATATGAGGGTAGGAAGTCAACTTGTCGATTTTATGCAGGGTTGAGTTTATTATGTATTTTTGGGGAAAATACGTATTATATGTATTATACATTGAGATAACCCTGATTTTATGTAATGCCCAAGTTGCCTGATTTTCTATTGTTGGCAGGGTGTCGGGTTTTTTTGGTTTTTTTTTTTAAACCAAAAAACCTGGTTTTTTGGTTTAAACCAGGTTTTTTTGGTTTTTTGGTTTAAACCAGGTTTNTAGTTGTTTCCAGTACGCGTAGGCGTAAATATGATTATAAATGAAACTGACAAGCTCCTTGTCCTATTCTGAGTGGCGGTGAACTTAGTAAACTGACAATAATGTTTCCTTTTTTAGAAATACTAAAAATACGAAAAATACGAAAAATACAACGTATTTTTCATCCATGTATAATACGTATTATACAGGTATGTATTATACATTGAGATAACCCTGATTTTATGTAATGCCCAAGTTGCCTGAGTTTCTATTGTTGGCAGGGTGTCGGGTTTTTTTGTTTTTTTTTAAACCAAAAAACCTGGTTTTTTGGTTTAAACCAGGTTTTTTTGGTTTTTTGGTTTAAACCAGGTTTTTTTGGTTTTTTCGTTTACACCAGGTTTTTTTTGTTTTTTTTTGTTGTTTTTTTTTTAAGTTTTTTTTTAGTTTTTTTGATTTTCAATCAATTTAAATGAAAAATCGAAGAGCAAGAATATCTAAATAATTTATTTAACACAGTATAAGCTAAATATATCAGTTAGTTCGAAGACGCTGTAGAATGAACACTAATTTGGACGCCTTTTCTATCCCCAATCTATTTCTCAGCTCAGAGTGGACTAATCCAAAAGTTGAAAAAATCCGTTCCAGTTGTGCAGTGGACGACGAAGCTGACAAATTTAGTAATTATGGAAATTATAGTGGGGTCCACTTGGCCAGACAGGAATTTCCAGCATTAGATAGGTCTAACGTCCATTGAAGTAGTTGGAAGAAATCGCGCTGGTAGAAATGGACCTGATTTTGCTTGATATTTAAGCATAATTGGAAGTAGTTATGTAGATACTTTTTGTCACTTCCTACAAGTATGAGGATGATGTCGCTCTTATTATTAGGATCATTAAATGAAAAGGAAATAATTGGAATAATCATCGTGATGACGATTTGTTGGTATTTTTCCTCAACTATGCATATTCATTAAAAAAAACAATGTTTGATTTAAACCAATGTTTTTTTTTAAACCACTTGGTTTAAACCAACTTTTTTGTACGAAAGCCGACCTACATACACACTATAAAAACCCACATGGGACGACCTTAGAGCATTGCGTTAAAAAGACCATGGTTTAAATCAGTTGATTTAAACCACGACATCCTGATTGTTAGAGACTGATTGGACTAGGTGTCCTTCGTCGCTATGTATGAATGAAAAGATGCCTGAGAAATTAGAAGAAACACAAAGCTAAGTAATAGCCAAGGCGAAGTAATTTCGCATATGGAAAATCTAAGTGAAACCAGTAAACTACTCTTAAAGACCATTCTTTGTGGGGAGTAAATCTTTCGGTTCACTATGCCTGCGTCTGTGAGAAAGAGAGTAAGATTTATAAATGTTCCCTGAAGAGGGATACCCGCTCTTTGTTCAATTTGATTATTATAAAGATTCGACTGTCCCCATGTACTTTTGGGTACTGAGTACGATGGTGAGTTCAAATTTGCATAGAGAAACTTGCTTCTGCTATAAGTATGAGTTTTAAGTTTTCATACTTTCGTTAAGTATGATAAAAATGCAGTTGACTTCAATTAGTTGGTGTCAAAAGAGGTATGAGTGTAGAAGTCCGAAGGTGCAGTCGCGGGTTGGATTCCTATTTAATTCTTTTGATTTTTTTTGTCTTTTTTTTTATTCTAAATTCTCCTTTATCTTTAAATCCTAAAACTTGTTCAGTATAATTGCTCTGAAAATAACTTCTGAATTTATAAAGTAATTTCTTACTTTGTTTACAAATCTTCAGATTTTATATAATTAATGACATGTTAATTATGACATGTTAATTAATTAATGACTAACAAAAACGTGATTTCCTTGAATCATAGGAAATCATCATACTTGTCAATAGGAAATGAAAAATTCGTAAGCTTTATTTGTAAAATTATTCCATTGCAAATTTTTACAAAACGATCTTATTGTACCCACATGGTTGTTAGGTTGCATGTCATTAATACAAAACACGTTACATAACACAAAACATAATATTCATATATATACATTATTCATAACATGTTTACATGTGATTGATACATGTCATTAATACTTGTCATTAATTACAACTTTGTATAAAAACTGAAGATTTGTAAAAAAAAACTAGGGAATTACTTTATAAATTCAGTAGTTATTGTCTGAGCAATTACACTGAAAACGTTTGGGATTTAAAGCAGTATAATTGTTAGGATGGATAAAGAAGTCAAATTTAAAAGGAAAAAAAAAGACAGGAAAAAAATCAAAAGAAATAAGTAGGAATCGAACCCGGGACTGCACCATCGGACTCCTTGACTCATGCCTCTTCTCCACACCAACTAATTGAAGTGAACGCATTTTCTATCATACTTAACGCAAGTATGAAAATTTAAAACTNAGACAGGAAAAAAATCAAAAGAAATAAGTAGGAATCGAACCCGGGACTGCACCATCGGACTCCTTGACTCATACCTCTTCTCCACACCAACTAATTGAAGTGAACGCATTTTCTATCATACTTAACGCAAGTATGAAAATTTAAAACTTATATTTATAGCAGAAGCAAGTTTCCGTTTGCAAATTTGAATTCACCATCGTACTCNCTTATATTTATAGCAGAAGCAAGTTTCCGTTTGCAAATTTGAATTCACCATCGTACTCAGCAACCAAAAGTACATGGGAACAGTCGAATCTTTATAAAATCCTTTTAGGACAAAGAGCGGGTATCCCTCTTAAGTAACACTGAGAATTCCACCAAGGAATTCTGTGAGAGTTCAGGTCAAGACACCTTATATCTATTCGGGATCAGTTATACTGTTTCCAAATCTAAGTTTACAGTTCGAAAAGAATATAACTTAACGCTATGTGAACGCTATACGTAGTAGCAAACCTTTTAACTGAGGTATGGATCACAAATGTGGCTCGTACCCCAGTAACGTTGATAAAGAGCACGACAATTGCGACCACAGAACTTTGTGAAAATGGTGCAAATATGTTTCTTTTCAACTAAAATAATTCAGCCTCTGAGCAAAGAAGTAGTCAGGCGAAAAGCTAAATGACTACAGGGACACCTGGAATTATACTTGGTGATAATTTGACCATTGTTGAGTAGGTTCAAATCCTCAAAATCGTAGATGAATTTTCGAACGTTTTTGTAACAAACAAACTAGAAGTTGGAAACTCAGATCTATCAAACATAAGATAGAAACAAAGAATCAAAAGCCGGTTACACCTCTACCGCGCATTTTTTGTTGAGCGCGGAAAAATTAAGGGAAAAGCAAACTAGCTATTGGAAGCTGGGAGTATCGAAGGATCCATTTCCCCATGGGTTGCACAAGTAATCTTAGAGCCGAAAAAGAAAGGCGGTTCTCTATTATGTATCGACTATCGTAAATTAATTTCGGTAAACAAGAAAAATGCGTATCCCCTTCAAGGAGTGGAAGACCCTCTAGATCGCCAAGGTGGTGCCAAGTATTTTACTGTACTTGACTTGATTTCAGGCTTTTATCAAATAGAAGTCAACGAAAAAGATCAAGAAAAAACGGTTTTTGTAACGCCAGATGGCCTTCATCAGTTTTACTCTCAAATTGGCGCCTTTGGGTCTTAAAAGACCAAGCTATTTCTAGCCCAAATTACAAAAAAAATACTCAACCTCCATCGTTGGGATTTTACAGTTATGTTCCCAATCGTCGTCTTTGTGCAAATTGATATATAGTTGCAGGTATAGGGCTCTCGGTTGACGCTTGGGAAGATCGCATTGGTGGTGCAAAGTGTTTCACTGTACTTGACTTGATCTCAGGCTTCTATCAAATAGAAGTCAACGAGAAAGATGAAGAGGAAACAGCTTTTGTAACGCCGGATGGTCTATGTCAGTTTAGAAGACTACCGATGAGCATTTGTAATGCGTCATCTAGTTTTGAATACCTGATGGACATGGTTTTATCTGGTCATAAGTGGACCATGTTTTTAGTTTACCTAGACGACCTAATATTGTTTGCGAAAACATTTAAAGAGCATCATCAGAGGCTAAAGCCCGTCTTCCAATGTCTTCAGAATGCAAACCTAAGGTTGAAAAGAAGTAAATGTCGCTTTGGAGCACACAAACTTGAGTATCTAGGTCATATAATATCCAGTGAAGGAGTTAACATAATTTCAAAAAAAGTGACAGCGATTACTAAGTTTCCGATACTCTCAACTCAAACAGATATAAGATCCTTTGTGAATATGTGTGGTTATTACAGACGCTTTGTGAAAATTTTTGGGAAGATTGCAATGCTCCTTAATTTGTTGTTAAAGAAAGATCAAACTTTTGTATGGGGTGAAAACCAACAAGAGACCTTCGATAAGTTACAACTTGCCTTAATGACAAGTCCTATTTTGGGATATCGCATGGAAAATAGTGAAACTGAAATTCACTTTGCCAGTTGTAGTCGTGGCTTAGGCGCTACATTGGAACAAATTAAGGAAGGAAAGCGTAATCGCTTATGCGAGTAGAACATGACAGAAACTAAAAAGGCTACACAGCTAGCGAACAAGAATGTTTGGCTGTTGTGTATGCAGTTCAGAAATTTAGACCTTATATTTATGGTATCTATTTCACTGTACTAATAGATAACAGTGCGTAGATCAATTTTTTACGAATGCGTTTGATACAAATCATTCACAAGATGGACTGGTTTCGATTGTTTTTCACCATTATAATAATTTAAATTCTATTTTACTTCTTTAAAAAGTTGACCTAGAGTTTACTNTTTCGATTGTTTTTCACCATTATAATAATTTAAATTCTATTTTACTTCTTTAAAAAGTTGACCTAGAGTTTACTTCACGAATGATAGAAAAGGGAAACTACGATTGTTCAAACAGTTCAAATTTTTCAATTATATTGTCCCTGGTAAGGTAAAGAGGAGGATAGGATCAGAAGATCGTATATATTTCGTTAATCTAAAGGTCCACTTGCGCCACTTGGCACCCCCNAAGAGGAGGATAGGATCAGAAGATCGTATATATTTCGTTAATCTAAAGGTCCACTTGCGCCACTTGGCACCCCCGCAAACCCATTTCATATATGGGCACTATTTCTAATTTTTACTTTGTTTTCCTATTTTNCGCCACTTGGCACCCCCGCAAACCCATTTCATATATGGGCACTATTTCTAATTTTTACTTTGTTTTCCTATTTTTTTTAATGCTTTGATAGACTAAAAATAGTCAGATTATTGACTCAATGAGTCAATGACCCTATTTTCCAACAAAACTGAGTCTGAAAATTTTGACACCCCATTCCAAAGAGGCTGTGTGGAGTAGGGTTCCCATGACTCAGAGTCATGACTCACGGTCTCCCGTTTTCACAGAGTCANCCAAAGAGGCTGTGTGGAGTAGGGTTCCCATGACTCAGAGTCATGACTCACGGTCTCCCGTTTTCACAGAGTCAGAGTCATGAATTTTAATGACTCAGCGAACCTAACTCAGTGATTCTTATAAAATTACTCCTGAAGCTTGAGTCGGAGTCAGGTGATTCAGAGTCATGACTCAGTGACTCAGATTCACAGAAATTTTATAGTTTTCTTTTGACAGTAAAGTGAGCATAATGCGTATTCAAAGTTCAAATGAGTGATACAAAAACGCTAAATTTTCGGTTAGACTCTTAAATAAATTTTTGAAATTCTTCTTTATTTTTGATCCGATTTAAAATTAAATTATCTCACTTGTAGTATTTACACTGATCCTTCGTGTCAACTCTATCAAAATAATCGATGATTGAACGAATCGAAATGATTTGAACTTTTGTTATTTTATTGACTTTGTTCAATTAACTCATTTTTTACTGCGTAATTATCAAACCGCACTTCTAAATTAGCTCGAAATATTAGTTCAAAATTTCGAATGACTGAAAAGTTTTGGGTATCGATTTCGAATGATTAATGTTGAATTTCGATTTAGCTTACAGTTTGTACTGAGACTTAAACTTCGTTTTCAATTTCGACTGAAAAGTTGAATTAAATTTCGATTTTGATTTCGATCTTCTTCGAATAACTGATTTCAAATTCGAGTACCTTAAAATTATGAATTTTTAGTTTTTTTAAGTATAAAACTTTGTCTACTTTAAAAAAACTCGTTTTATTATAAATGCTTTAAACTTATCTCCAGATCTTAGTATATTTCAATTTCAATGGCCTGTAATGTTATGGATTTCGATTTTGAAACTTAAAACCGTGAATTTAAATCTAAACTGTTTACATATATGAATTACGGTTTAGATTTCGTGGTCCTTTAAAATCAATGATTTCGACTTACATTTCTATTTCAAACGGTTATTGTCTACTTCGATTCTGTGGTTGGAATTTTTAGAAGCGTTGAATTTAGATTTTTATTAAAATCTGGAGTTCGGTTTCGATGCGTAGTGGTGTAAGTTACAAGTCTGCTTCAAACTAAACACGAGTTGCGCGGCAGCAAACTCCCACTCTCAGATTTGTTGTGGGTTGCGGGAGTTGAAAAGAATTGGGTAAAAGAAAAGAATATTTTCAAAATGAGAACCTTTTAAATTAATACCTTAATAAATAAAATTTAAATGATACTTTAATGAATTGTATTCATTTATTTTTTTATGAATCTCGCCATGAGTTAAATTTTCAAACACTGATATTCCTAGTGATCGAAATATCAGTGTTCGATTTTGTGTTAATAATATAAATAATAACGTTATCAACAGACAGCCGATTATTGGTTTCTGAAGTCAAACAACCTTATCACACACAATATTATTTTTATTCAGTAATTATCTTTCACTTGAATTTCCAAGGTTGCAAAATTCTGTTTTCATGTGTTATGAAAAGTTGAGCGGGAGGATATTATTACTTCCAGCCTACTCCAACCCTCCAGCGAAGTATGGAGTGCGTTTGAGCTCAACCAGTTAGTGGAAATTGTGGGAATTTTTTTGATTCAAAGACAGGTACCCTACTTCTGCAGCTTAGGGTAGTACAAAAATGGCGAGATGTAAGCAGTAACGCTTTGATGCTTGGGAGTCATGACTCTTCGTAGTGAGTCACGACTCAGAGTCACTTAGGAAAAGCAAGAGTCACGAGTCATGTGACTCAGAGTCACGAGTCAGGTGACTCAGAGTCACGACTCAGTGATTCCCATTTCTATATTGAGTTAGAGTCACCAAAAACCAGTGCCTCCGAGCAATCGATTACTCAGAGTCACTGAGACAGAGTCATTCGACACCCTATGCAGGCCAATTCAACTTCCAAAATTTCAAGTGCCACATTTCAAATTGCCAGTCTTATGATTTCAAACTTTCAAAGCATTAGAAATAAGAATTTCATGTTTTTCAATTGGGTATTCCTCATTTCTTTTGACTGATTACGAATTATTATGAAAAGAAGTAATTTATTTGCTCTTCAATTGCAACTACTTTTGGTGCCCATAGTAGTGGGTGATTGGTAGTAGTCTACGAATCTCTAGCCAGCCACTAAATGTCCTCTCTGTATGCCCTTCATGGTGGTCAACAAATTTCTACGTTTAAAATAAATAAAAAATTTATTTTTTATTTTTTATTTTTTGCATGTTTCAAGACCCATGACATTTGAAAATGATTTATAGTCTTTCAAAAAAATATCGAAAATTTTTTTCAAAATACTTTATTTATAATTGTTAGGTTGTTGGTTTGAACACAAATTAACAACTTAAAAAACGTCTTGAGTTAAATAAAAAAAATAAAAAAATAAAAAAAAAATCCAGAAAAAAAAATAAAACAAAACTTGGAAATGTTTCGACCACCCTTATAACTTATATAGTGTCATCTTAGGTAGTGTAAAGTTTTAAAAAATTGTGTAGTTTAAACTTTTCAGACTTTTTTCAAATACAGTTCCGCAGCACGATTGCAAAGTTGGACACTTTAACTGCTGGATTCATTGCAAGTCTTTAAGCTTCTGTCAACCGATAGACTAGAAGTACTAGATTGACTTTCCAATCACAAATTATTAATTAATCGAATTCCNAAAAAAAAATAAAACAAAACTTGGAAATGTTTCGACCACCCTTATAACTTATATAGTGTCATCTTAGGTAGTGTAAAGTTTTAAAAAATTGTGTAGTTTAAACTTTTCAGACTTTTTTCAAATACAGTTCCGCAGCACTATTGCAAAGTTGGACACTTTAACTGCTGGATTCATTGCAAGTTTTTAAGCTTCTGTCAACCGATAGACTAGAAGTACTAGATTGGCTTTCCAATCACAAATTATTAATTAATCGAATTTCACAATTACCACACAAAAATCATCAAATGTGTGGCAATTGTGAAATTTTAAATCACAATGTTATGGGTAGGAGTTGAACCACTTGAATTTTATACTCAAAATTCTCAAGAATGCAAGAGACCAAACACATGGTGAGAAAGGTGACGCCCCTCCAGATGAGTTGCTACAACTTTGTGACGCGGCAGACAAAAAACTGCGTGTAACGCACTCACACATAGAGACAACTTTTTTGCTGCGGCAGCAGAAAACTGCACATTTACAGTAAGGAGTTTTTCTCTTCTCGTAGTAAAAAAACGTTATGCGCATCACTTTTTTTCCAGCTTCGTCCGACCAAGCTGTTTTTCTTAACGGAAAAAGTTGCTTCTTCTTGATTGGTTGACTTTTGAAAGGAGGGAGCTTAGCCGCGTCAAAAGTTTGGTTGTGTCTGCAAAGGAAACTTTCTCTCGAAATTATTTCTGTGTGTGAACTCACAACACTTCATGTGTGAACACTCATCAAAAAAGTCGTCTAGTGCTGCGCCAAAACGTAAAGGCAACACGCAGCACAAAGTTGCCTGAAAGTGTGGCGTTACCTAAGGTGACGCCCCACCAGACGAGTTGCTACAACTTTTGTGACACGTCAGGCAAAAAACTGCGTATAACGCATTCATACATAGTGACAACTCCCTGTCACAACTCCCTGTTACAACTCTCCAAAAGTTGCAACAACATTTTTGCTGCGGCAACACAAAACTGCACATTCACACTAAGGAGCTACTTCTGCTTCCGCAGNCACACTAAGGAGCTATTTCTGCTTCCGCAGTAAAAAAAAACGTGATGCGATTAACTTTTTTTGCAGCTTC
The DNA here is from genome assembly GCA_002738285.1 of Holacanthella duospinosa. Lineage (NCBI taxonomy): Eukaryota > Metazoa > Arthropoda > Collembola > Poduromorpha > Neanuridae > Holacanthella > Holacanthella duospinosa. The sequence goes on from NIPM01000294.1 coordinate 148,199, forward strand.
GTCCGACCAAGCTGTTTTTCGAAACGAAAAATTTGCTTCTTCTTGATTGGTTGATTTTTGAAAGTAGGGAGCTTAGCCGCATCAAAAGTTGGTGTGTCTGAAAAGGCAACTTTCTCTCGAAATTATTTCTACGTGTGAACTCACAACACTTTACGTGTGAATTCGCAACAAGAAAGTTGTCTGGTGCTGCGGCAAATGTTAAACGCAACAAACAGCACAAAGTTGCCTGCAAGTGTGGCGTCATGGTTCCAAAATAATTAAATCATTAACTTCTGGAGCCTCCAATAAATAGCCATAATCTGATCTTTATTCTAATTTTCACTATCAACGTCAGTCTGAAGTCTTCGATCACCTTATGAATATAGTGTAAGTTAGAATGACCGTAAATTAATTTTATCTAACTTTTCACAATTACCACACCTAGTTTTTACAATTACCACACTTTTTTTGGTAATTGTGAAAAGTAGTTTGGCGAATGCAAATTCGCTCCAGGAGTTCGAACAGAGAAATTACAGAATAAAAAGCATACAACGATAGACAATTGTATTTTGAATAAGTATTGTGAAAAAACTTCTTTAGGAAAAATTTCACCCCATAATGTGTAAACTATGGTCGACGATTTTTAATCTATGGTACGTACCATGGATTTAAATCCATTGGTGGCGTTTTATAATCTATGGCGATGACGTCGTACCATAGATTATAATCCCAAACCATGTATTATAATATATGGTATTTCTGCGCAATTGCGCTAGTGACCCAGTGACCCCTGACCTCCGAATGTTTTAAATGAAACTTTGAGCATTTATCTACAATTTGGTCTTTGCAGAATTGAAATAAACCCTTCCGTTCTCGAGATATTCCAGTTTAAAAACACACCATGATGGGTAACCTTTACCTCAAGCCCGTCTGCATCATGAATTACCTACGTAAAAAATTAAATACAAAAACTTCCGGGTTGAATCACCCATAGTGAGGGCAGAATTTTCTAAGTTCACCATAGATTATAAAACGCCACCAATGGATTTAAATCCATGGTACGTACCATTGATTATAAATCGTCGACCATAGATTTAAATCCCGTTTAAGGCTAGCCTGCCATATATTTGTTGGGTCAAACTCGGAAAAGTGAAAAAAATTGCACAATTAGCTAAGACGTCCCTAATTCAGAATTTTACTTTACCTCTGGATTATCACGAACTTGAACAAATTGTTTCACCATCCCCTCTTTTACGGATTCACGGTACCTCATTATTCCACGTAATATTCTGTCCATGCTACGCGTTGAATTATCTAGTAAGATTCACCGAGTAAAACAACATCTACGGCAGGACTAAGGCAGAGATAACTGACGCCTGGTGGTACCCGTTAAAGAGTAGACGGTTACATTGGCAAACTAATACGTGGCTGGCAGGGGCAGGATTTCTAAGTACAGCAAAACCTCTCATTCGGAAACTATCTCTCACTGGCTGCATAAAATTCACTCCACCCTTTCTTCCATTCAGGTACCGTAAAGTTTCACATATTTCACATAATTCACAAATTGTTTATACACACTTACCCTCCACATTATTTGAATGTTTACGGTAACCGTCACGTGAGGTGAGACGGGGTGGAGAGATTTAGTTCCCGAATGAGAGGTTTTGCTGTATCGGTATCGTCCTAATACCCGATACTTCGTGTATCAACCCGATATCGATATGTATACAGACGGTTGGATTCGGCGATACGGTGGCCACAAAAAATTTCCAAGTTTTTTAACGTATTCCCCATCTCGAAATTTTTCTAAGTTTTTCTCCATAAGGTTATATACAAAAATAATTTTCAAAGTAAAGAATTTTTTCATGTACTATATGACCGTTAATATGACCTATACAAAAGTTGTTAAACATGTTCAACTTGAATAACTTTTCTCTGTGACTTTTTTTTTCTGTGATGACACCTTGAGGTCAGATGGCAAGGTCAAACCCCATGTCTCCCGTAAGCGACAAAATTACCCATAAAAAAGTTATTAACCAGGTTTAAGTGAATAACTTTACCTTGTGACTTTTTTTTTCTGTGATGACCCTTTGAGGTCAGAGAGCAAGGTCAAACCCCATGTCTCCCGTAAGCGACAAAATTACCCTTATTAGTAGTTTGATATTTTGAACAAGTTCCTATAAATCATTTTGTCGCTTACGAGAGACATGGGGTTGACCTTGCCCTCTGACCTCAAGGGGTCATCACAGAAAAAAAAGTCACAGGGTAAAGTTAGTCAGCTGAACATGTTTAACAACTTTTGTATGGGTAATTTTGTCGCTTACGGTAGACATGGGGTTTGACCATGCCCTCTGACCTCAAGGTGTCATCACAGAAAAAAAAGTCCCAGATGAAAGTTACTCAGTTGAACATGCTTAGTAACTTTTATATGAGTCATTATTATCGGTCATATAGTACATGAAAAAATTTTCTGTGCTTTGAAACAATTTTTTGTATATAACCTTATGGAGAAAAACTTAGAAGTTTTTTGCCTAATCCAACCTATACAGACACTATTTACAGAATGGACCCCAATACCTACCACTAATTTTTCAAAAATATACCGATAGTATTTCCAATAAGAATACCAATACCTATATTCATACATTTTTCCGAACAAAACCCTATACCGACACCTAAAAAATGAACTTTCAAATTCATAAATTTCATTTATAAAAATGAAATTTATAAATTTGGAAGTTTTTTTTATGATTTATTATCACTCAACTTGACGTCTTTTTCATTGAAATACATGATCAGCCTCGTTTACAACTGTTTATTATAAGTATAAAATTAATTTTACCGTACTAGGTCATTAGTAGTAAAGAGAATATTTGGAAACAAGAATGGAGTAATTTTTGTATACTCTTGAACCAAATAGCATTGAGCCCACGAAGTTCTCGCCGCGAGATTTTCTGTTTTTAATTTAGAGATGTGCGCGTCTTCTCATTTCAATTTTTAGGCGTTGAAGTTACAAAGTTTAATTTGAGATTCAGATAAGTCTTTATACTTTGACTTGCTTTTAGCTTGCCACCAAAAATTCAAGTAGACAGTGTACCAAAAGTGAAACAGTTTCTAATTATGTTGAAGGAGAGTGTATACAAGGAATTGGGCGGGAGACACCCAAGAAATTTCTGGGAAAAACTCTCTGGAATGTTGTCACCTAAACACTTTTGGTGCAAGTTTTCATTGTAGAATACGCATGACTTTCATAAAAACGATGAGAGATTTGTCTGATTAAAGAGATTGTAAACGATTCAATTTGTTTTGTGTGATTATCAGCTGTATCGTTTTCAGTTTTTGGTGGTAGAACTGTGAATGACCTTTTTACCGTAGATACGTTAACACCACATGCTANTCTGGAATGTTGTCACCTTCTAAACACTTTTGGTGCAAGTTTTCATTGTAGAATACGCATGACTTTCATAAAAACGATGAGAGATTTGTCGGATTAAAGAGATTGTAAACGATTCAATTTGTTTTGTGTGATTATCAGCTGTATCGTTTTCAGTTTTTGGTGGTAGAACTGTGAATGACCTTTTCACCGTAGATACGTTAACACCACATGCTATAGCATTGCCTGATTCACAATTCTAATTTCAATTTTTTCCAGAAATNACCGTAGATACGTTAACACCACATGCTATAGCATTGCCTGATTCACAATTCTAATTTCAATTTTTTCCAGAAATTTCTTTGGTGTCTCCAGCCCAATTCCTTGTATACACTCTCTTTCAACATAATTAGAAACTGTTTCACCTTTGGTACACTGTCTATTTGAATTTTTGGTGGCAGCTAAAAGTAAATCAAAGAATAAAGACTTATCTGAATCACAAATTTAACTTAACTTCAACGCCTAAAAATTTAAATAAGAAGGCGAGCACATCTCTAAATTAAAAACAGAAAATCTCGCGGCGAGAACTTAGTGGGCTCAATGTTATTTGGTTCGAGGGTACACAGGAGTATTTTCAATAAATGAAAGTTCATTATATTCACTAAAATACGATGAATTATTTCTTTTGTTTATATTAGTAGGTCTAAAACATTAAATATTTTATTAAATTTCTGGAAGGACAAGATAAGGAGAAAGGCATAAATAAAGTCAAGTTTACGGACCATTTACAGCGTTATCCTCTCATTTTACATTTACTTATTGAATAAATTGCATTATTTTATAAAATCTGTTTTTTTTCAGTAGGCATAATTCATATAATAAGTTATAAGTAAGGGATAGTTTCGCCGATACCTTTGGTATCGAGTTTTTATTTGAAAAGAGAATTGGTATAGGTATTGGTATCGAGTTTTATTTGGAAAAATGTAAGAATATAGATATCGGTATTTTTATTGCAAACACGATGGGCATATTTTTTGAAAAATTATGGGTCAGAGGCTCGAATGGTCTGGGTTAACCCATGATGGTCCTAGCCCAGCCTAGCCCACTGGGCTGTGGGCTGAACTGGGCTGGGTTTGTGAGTATTAATTTCTTATGCGCTGAGCTGAGCTGGGCTGAAATTTGAAACTTTCAATCTCGCGCAGTTGAAAGTTTCACCTTAAAAGTGAAACTGTCAAGGTGACTAAGCTGAGAATTTTGAAAAATATTTAAAGCAATAAGAAAGTGTCGATGGTTTTTCTGGGGTGGGCTGAGCTGGGTTATGGAAATTTATTTTTTGGTGTACTGGGCTGGGCTGGGTCGAAGGCCCAGTGGGTCTGTGGGCCGTGGGCTAAAATAATGGATTTCTTAATGGGCTGGGCTGGGCTTTCGTAAAGTCAGCCCATTCTCACCCCTGGTAGAGGTATCGGGTTCCATTCTGTAAAAAGTATCTGTATACGTATACGTATCGGGATTTTGTTGGCAAAAAGTATCTCGGTATCGGTGTGAAACACAAAGTATCGGGTATCAGGACGATACCAATAGTTAGACACTGCCCCTGTCAGCCTAAGATTAGTTTGCCATGTAACCGCCTAGACTTTAACGGGTACCATCAGGCATCAGCTATCTCTGCTTAGTCCTGACGTAGATTTTCTTTATTCAGTGAATCTTCCTAATTCAATGCTTAGGATGGACAGAATATTACGTGGAATAATGAGGTGATAGTGAGTCCGTAAAAGGGGGAATGGTGAAACAACTTCTTAATTTTTACGGTCGATAAGAATCTAAAGATAGAAGGAAAGGAACTGACTAATAGTCTGACTCATTATTTACATCATTAGATTCTTATGTGTGTAAAAATTTAGTTCCCTTTGGTTAAATCCAACCCTCCTTCGGGGTGTTGTAGAATTTGTTCCTTGTGCTCGTGGTCTTTTGATTATGCACTCTTCGACTCTATTCGGACTCTTTTACGGTTTTGCGCGATTGGATTCGTCCAAATGGGTGCAGTAAGTTATCTAACATTAAATTTCTCGTCTCAAAACTATTGTTTTGTTACGATTTTCGTTCCACCAGAAGGGGCAAAATGACCTGTACAAAATTTGTTTCAAATATTTACTAACATGATGTGGGAGTTCTGTATCGTCTAGATGTGTAGGTGGATGTGAGGAGACTCGTAATCTTACAGTAGCCAAGCGAAGTTCTAATCCCCAAAGTCAATAAGTATGCGTTAAAGCTCTCCTATGTGATAAGGAGACCCATGGTCCAGTGTAGAAATACACCGGCTACTCTACTTTTTGATTCATTTCCCAAACCCTCTGTCGACCATGATTAAATAGTTGATTTCGGCTATTGCTGATCTGTCATATTTAGTGTGCGGATCTGCTAACTTCAGGAATCAGGTTGCGCATCTACTAAACTTTAGGGTGAGGATCTGCTAACTTTATGGTCCTTTTTCTGCTTGACGGCTAACTTTATGATTTTAGCCTAGTATTCTGCTAACTTTGCGGTCTGATTTGCTGTTCTGCTAACTTAATGCAGACTGGAGATCGCTTGTTGTCGCTTCGCTTTACCGGGTTGGACAATTTTGGAATTTTGCATGGGAAGATTTTTGGCAGGGTTGTAAGCAACTCAATATGCTCTTGCCATAAAGAACAAAAATATTAGTGAGCAGACGCTTCTATATTTTTCCCAAAAATCTCAAATCCCAATTACCAGTTAAAGAGAATCTACTACAACCGGTCTCCATGGACCCTGGTACAATCAACCTGCAGTTCGAGCAAGTGACAAGCAGATTTATTCACAGGCAGTGGGAGGAAACACTACAGAACTCTGTTCTGTACCATACAGACTTCTGTATGGTAAAGNGATTTATTCACAGGCAGTGGGAGGAAACACTACAGAACTCTGTTCTGTACCATACAGACTTCTGTATGGTAAAGGACAGAGTTCTGTATGCTACGTCATGCGGACGAAGGACAAGTTTGGTTACTGTGAGGGGATAATAGAAGTGAAANATGCTACGTCATGCGGACGAAGGACAAGTTTGGTTACTGTGAGGGGATAATAGAAGTGAAATGCTCTCGGGTAGTAGAAGTGAAATGCTCGCGGATAAAAATCACTGTTTGTTGCTCGACATCTCACACATTAGCAACAACGAATAAATTGAAATTAATAAATTATTGTTCGAACTGTTTCAAGACTGATTGCCTAAGGAATAAATCCGTACTGTATCTGTTTATTTAAGAAGTAATAAATTTTTAATCCGATTTATTAAAAAAAAATGATACAAAATTAACACTAATAAACAAATCAGGCAAACCTTCGTTAATATTCTAACGTCATAGTTTGTTAGTTAGAAAATTGTAGTTAGTGGAGACGCTGTCTAAAATAATTTGTAACAAAAATCAGAGCTACAAACGCGTTAAAGGCAGATTGGAGTATTAACAGATATAATTGGAAGGTTTTTAGATCTGGTAGAAATTTGGCAACTTCTGTCAATATATCGTTTTCCTTAATCTCAACTATTTCCATGCGTTTTAAGAACTCTGTGTGTAGTCAAATACAAAGTAGTAAAATATAAATTTAACAACTGCGTTGTGTTCACTGCTGCTATAATTATTTTTAGAGGTTTGTTGAAACCACCTGCGGATATATAGGTTCTATAAATACGATAGTATTTATGAAATGAAGTGAAAGGAGCCAAAATATTGCCCAAAAGTCACCTCCACGGGCCAAAGAAATTTTAAAATAACAGTATTCAAAGTTTCATATTGAATCTAACAAATGCCTAACTTTTTACACGTCAAAATTATTTTTCAATAATTTGTACTATTATTATGCTATTATACCTACCCTATTATAATTATTATGCTGTCCCTAATGATTTGCTGAAATATAAATAATTATTGCTGTTTTAAGCGATCTTATAATTCTATGTTGTTTTCGGGATGTATTTTTTCACAATTCTCCCCTCACAATTGTGTAAAATCATCATTTCCTGGTTTCTGACATGCGCTATAAAACCATACAGACTTCTGTCTTTTACCATACAGAGTTCTGTATGGTACCTCACTACACTACAGAACTCTGTCTTTTACCATACAGAGGTCTGTATGGTATACCATACAGACCTCTGTATGGTAGAAAGCAGAGTTCTGTAGTGTTTCCTCCCACTGACAGGCATAAGCAGCTTTGTTCACATGTAAAAATAAATTTATTCATAATTAGTAAGAAATTAGGGATATCGCGAATAGGTTTTTTTTGGATATTCGCGAACTCGAATACTCGCTTCGCCAAAATGCATTATGAGCGAGTAATGCTAATATTCGCCAGCGAATACACATGGGAAGGAAACACTTCACGTAGATAGCAACATGTGAGAAG
>NIPM01000294.1:156066-167017 GCA_002738285.1 Holacanthella duospinosa
TGGCGGGGCTGACCCGCCACTTTGAGTTTGAGACAGGGATTGCCACAAAAATTTGGTCTCTGGTGGGGTATGACCCCACGTCTTGGGTATTCCGGACCCAACGCACTAACCATTTGTGCTACAGTGCCTAGTTGGGCAATCCTGTTCTCAAACTCAATACAACTCCGAACTCTCCTTCCTGGTCATTCATTGCCAGGTAAGGTGTCTACTGTCTCATTTATGAGTACAGTAGTGGGGATTGAGTCTTATGCTCAAATCCCCACAGCTTTACACTGTTATCATATTTCGATTGAAAATAAAGTCTCACTTTTTCATTACCCATTCATAAACCACGGCTTATTTGTAGAATAGCCCCCCAGAAGGGAATTCAGGTAAGTTATACATTAATCGACTGAAAATTTAGTGTAGATTACGGATGTGACATCTATTGTTGGCGGTCAAGTCAAATTTTTTCAAAAAATTTGCAAATTTGTGCAAAAAAAAATTTTTTTTTTCTTTGCTGACTTACCTAATGTCACAAGTCCGGTAAATGATCCATCAATCGATTGTAAATTTTCTGCAGATCACTAATTTAACATTTATTTGTACGGTAAAGTAAAATTTTGTGAACATGTGCGAAAAAAAATTTTTTTTTCTCGCCTGTCCGCCTCAATGAAGAATGATCGGTTTCTAGTAATTCTAACTACTCACGCTGGTAGAATTTAAGCAGCGGTCGCTACGTATTATTTCCGTTTAGGTTATAAAATTCCGTGAAGTTTTTCCAAAACTTGTCACATTTAATTTGTTATTCGTAATTTTTTTTTGCATTAATATTTTCATTGAGTCAACCAAAACGGTTATTTGAATTGAAATTTAATCTAACAGTAAAGAAACAGTATAATATAAACCTAATCCTTGTGTGAAAAATTAAAGTTTGAGTTACAGTACAGTGCACATCAGACTTACAGCTAGACCATCATCCAAAGCAAAACTATCATGTTTACTATACGCACCGGTGCGTCTCTGTAATCATATGTGATGAGGTGTAACCCTGCAGATCCCAACAACCGAAAGGCGTACCCTACCCCAATGCAGGATATCATTTTGGACTGATAGTATTGCAGTACGGAAGCAGTCCAGATTTCTGAAATGGTAAGAATTTTTCTGCCCCGGTGCATGCTGTGTTCTATTTCTTTTAGGACCAAAATTAGAGTATTAAAAGTAATGGTATCCATGACTCTGACTCCGGAATCATGACTGACTCTAACTGACTCATGACTCTGACTCTGACTCATGACACTAATTTCAGGGTCTTTGTGACGCCTTTATGGTTGGGAGTCATGACTTTCGTAACATTCAAGAATGAGCATATCGGCTTTATTTACCTTATTTTTTTATCTACATCCATTACTAAATAATAATAATACAGTGGAACACGTTTATAAGACCCTCGATTTTGCACGGAAATATTGGTCTTATAGCCGTCATGATCTTATAATGGATATAAGACCAATTTGGTCTTATATAAAAGCTATGACATTTTTCAATGAAATAACCGGGTGTTTAATTTTTCGATAGGAACTTAAGTAGTTAAATGGAGAAGCAATGTAAGATGTAAAGGCACTATTACTTCAATTAATCTGTAAATTTATAATAATCTTTAAAATCGAATTTTTAATAGCGTAAACATGATACAGTGGTTTTAGTTTAATGTCGCACGTCGCTTATTGTCAACCTGTTGGCTTTCCCCCCGCTAAACTCCATGTTCTCATGTACTAAATATTCTGCCTATTGTCACACCTCTTATAGTCAATCTCCGACTATTGTCATCATATTTGAAGAGCATGCATGAAACACAACCGCATTTTAATGGCAACTTTCGGTTCTCAGAACCAGAATATACTCAAGATTGTTTAAATGGTGTGCGCAATCAGAGACCCTTGGGGGAACTGTTTAATTAATCTATTTGTTGTATTCTACTCGATCGTGAAAGTTTTTTTTTAAGAGTAACCCGCAGTCGCGGGCTTATTCCAACCGCGAACATGCCAACCTTAGATGGTCGCATGGTTAGGATTGATAAATTTAAAGTTTAATATAATAAGCAACACTGGAAGTGAAGAACTTTGCAAACAAGTAACGATCGTTTGGAAGTTTCTGACAGATAATAGCTTAAAGCCATTTCTGTGGCATATTGCAAAAAAGCTTGCTGATTACTTTAAGAAGTAATTTGCTTTTAGAGTATTCCAAATTCAGGTAATAACTTCAAAAGCTGTAAAATAAATCGAAAAAGATATGGTATTATAAAATGTGCCTCTAACACCAGGAACTTCGGTTTATGTCACCTAAGCTTTGAGTTAGTTGCCATTATCGGCTATAGTCAACTCCGCCTCATGTCAACCTATTTTTTTGGCTCCTTCGGAAGTGACATTAAGCTGAAACCAATGTATTGAAGATCCAGATGTATTATTGCAATTGTTAATCAATTTCTACAAAAATTATAACTATATTCCTGGAGTGATTCGGACTTCTTTAACCTAAACTATCTTCGGCTCTCCCTTTGGGAAGAATTGAAACTTAAATCTTAACTCGAAGAATTTTTCCACTTAAATCTTAAGAAGAGCTTAAGAAGCGGACGAGTACTGCCAGATTGACACTTTCGATGAACTGACATCGATATTTGATCGTNTAAGAAGAGCTTAAGAAGCGGACGAGTACTGCCAGATTGACACTTTCGATGAACTGACATCGATATTTGATCGCAAAGCGGAAAATACTTTGTTTTCTACATACAGCTTATAAAATCAACAAAAATTCTAAGATTTCCTACGATTGCTAAAGCTGAATTTACTTCGAATGACTAGAACGCNTAAGAAGAGCTTAAGAAGCGGACGAGTACTGCCAGATTGACACTTTCGATGAACTGACATCGATATTTGATCGTAAAGTGGAAAATACTTTGTTTTCTACATACAACTTATAAAATCAACAAAAATTCTAAGATTTCCTACGATTGCTAAAGCTGAATTTACTTCGAATGACTAGAACGCNCTTATAAAATCAACAAAAATTCTAAGATTTCCTACGATTGCTAAAGCTGAATTTACTTCGAATGACTAGAACGCATAAGTGTTTGAACTAACCTATGGTTAATACATGCTCACCTGCAACTTCCTTTTTTTCAAGGTTTCAGAAGGTCAGTCAATTGGGACCAATATTGTAGGATATCAAATAAGAATAATTGCACTTATTTACATTATCAATTTTGAAAAACAATTACTTTGCATATTTAAACGTTAAAAGTATAAAATAACTTTGTGGAAGCCATTTAGTAAACACTAGTGCATGTTTAGATTCCAACAATAAAAATTATTAGTAAAATGTCGAGATTACGCATGTTTTGTCTTATATAAGTTCAATCTGGCACGAACTTGGGCTTTGAATTCAGGTATTATAATCGTTGGTCTAAAAGGGTGATATTTCCCCATGCCAAATACATTGGGACTTGGGGGTAAGAGAAGGGATGTGGGCAGTATGAATACTTTTATGAAAACCTAAATTGACAACATGCGTGTGATTTTTTAAATTGTTGACAGATGGCATCTACTTCCTATAATGGAAAGACGGTGAATCGATTTGTCATCGATGTCGATGTGACGTCAAGAATAGCCGAATCTTAAAGGTTAAGACTCCGTCCTGCTTAAAAGAAAACTTGAAAGAATAAATAGAGTGATTGCGCATGACAAACATTTCAGTTTACTTTTACTTTTCAACTAACTGCGGAATATGGTACAGTAGGTTAACGAACTTGGATCAACACTCTACCTTTTCACTTTTCCAAAACAGAAAAGTGTGAAGTTGAAAAGCTGAAAAGTCAAAATATTTTGAATCAACAGACCCCAGCTTTATCCAAAATTGGCAAAATGTAGCCGACGTACAATTGAGAAAACAAAAAATCAGTAGTGTTAGATTGACGCAACCTTTTGCTGTATTGATATGATAAGAGAATAAGTATGAAACCTTGAGTGGGTCAGTTTTACACTTTACAATTTTTACTTTTATTTCGGATTATTCGGGCTCTGAATTTAATCTATCTTCCCCTAGCTCATTTTGGAGAAAGTTACTTTCACATGAGGAAAAACTTTGGATAGCCCTGTAATTAATTACTAATTCAAAGTCCCGATTGTCGAGTAGAGAAATCTCAATTTACTAAAACTATACCATTGTATCTTCATAGATATAATAAAAAAGTTTTTCTTAGTGGCTCACTGCTCTGGTCCCTTCTAGAAAATACAATTACGGTAGGTTGTGTTGGAATGTACATCAAATTGAGAACATAGAGTAGAATTAGATCATATCCGTATAATTTGGATGAACCCCAAGTCTTCGCATAGACTCCCATTTTCCGTTAACCATGCTGATATTCACAACTAAATAAGCGTAAAGATTAATTCTCACCCATGAGACTTTACCTCTGCGTTTTCTGATATGTCTGATAGTATTTTTATTCCAAAATCCATCTGTATTCGTTTGCATGACACCCGTGCAGTTACATGAAGTCGATTAAACGATTTTGGTCTAAAGTTTGATAAGTACTTGCACCCAGGTGTGATTTATAAGCAAATCAAAAATTGGTGATCTGAATTTACTTGTCTCCAAAATGTGTCATAAATTGGTGATGTCGAAGAGCGTACAGATAGTGTCTCTGGAAATAGAAATGCGTTTCGGAAGGTCAAGTAGTACCATGAACCACAATTTGACCTTGAAAAGCTTGCGTATAGTAACTTAGTTTTTTCTCTGAGTCGTGTATCTATAATCGAAAAAATACAATTAATTACAGCTGTCAATATCATTAATCAAACTTACGATTTATAACTTCTATGGGTTCATGTTTCTGCTTCATCGGATTCTAACGTATCATTGTGTAAAATCGAAGCCTCTAGAATGTCAATAGCAAGGTTTCGTTTTTATGGATTNTCGGATTCTAACGTATCATTGTGTAAAATCGAAGCCTCTAGAATGTCAATAGCAAGGTTTCGTTTTTATGGATTTTTTTCTGGGTGATGACGTGTGTAGCGCAAATACCATAGCACCTTCATGTAAGAATTAGTATTAGTTTTATTCCTTCAACGTTACAATTAGNATCGGATTCTAACGTATCATTGTGTAAAATCGAAGCCTCTAGAATGTCAATAGCAAGGTTTCGTTTTTATGGATGTTTTTCTGGGTGATGACGTGTGTAGCGCAAATACCATAGCACCTTCATGTAAGAATTAGTATTAGTTTTATTCCTTCAACGTTACAATTTGACTAAAAAGTCACTGAAGTTATATGAGCGCAAGCTCCAACCGTCCGAGACTCAGATTTTTATTTACGGTAGTAGGCTGAAATAGCTTCTCCACCTAACTTTTCCTCTTCAAATTGAATACACATATCTTTTGATTTAGTTGTAAACTGTGACTGAATTTTTGCTTGTATTAGACACAACTCCTTATTGACCAGAATTTCATAATTAGAGTTCTGCCTCGAATGCTGCTGGATTAGTTGTCTATTTTCAACTGGTATGAGCCGAGAGTAACAAGTTTTATTTCTTCCTTTGTCAATTTAGAAAAGTTTGGTTAAGTAGCACTGCTTGCATGTATCCAAATGCTCCCTTTTTATCCAATCCTTCTGCTTTGATTTTGAATTTCAATTGGTTCTCCATGTTACTATGTTGTAAAGTTTTGCTAATCTNTTGGTTAAGTAGCACTGCTTGCATGTATCCAAATGCTCCCTTTTTATCCAATCCTTCTGCTTTGATTTTGAATTGCAATTGGTTCTCCATGTCACTATGTTGTAAAGTTTTGCTAATCATAATTTCGTGATTTTCGTAGTCAAAGGAATGTGGTGGCGAGAACGTATTTATCACAGCACACACTATCTTAAGANTAATTTCGTGATTTTCGTAGTCAAAGGAATGTGGTGGCGAGAACGTATTTATCACAGCACACACTATCTTAAGATAAATAATCAGATTTGGGACATGAGAATTGTATATGCCTCCCTCGAAGAATTTGTATTTGTTTTTAAAGCGACCATTGAATCATAATTTCATGATTTTTGAAGTCCATGAAAAGTGGTGGCGAAAACGCTTTTATTACAGCACACACTGTCTCAAAATAAATCATNTGATTTTTGAAGTCCATGAAAAGTGGTGGCGAAAACGCTTTTATTACAGCACACACTGTCTCAAAATAAATCATAGGTTTTTGGATATGAGAATTTTTGACTCGAAGAATTTGTATTTGTTTTCAAAGCGGCCATTCACCGCCTCTACTAACCAGCNGATTTTTGAAGTCCATGAAAAGTGGTGGCGAAAACGCTTTTATTACAGCACACACTGTCTCAAAATAAATCATCAGATTTTGGGATATGAGAATTTTTGACTCGAAGAATTTGTATTTGTTTTCAAAGCGGCCATTCACCGCCTCTACTAACCAGCGAGCCAGCATAATTTTCCTAAATTCGTTTGGTTCCAATGTTNCGAGCCAGCATAATTTTCCTAAATTCGTTTGGTTCCAATGTTGTAAATTGACTGTTTCTTATTCAAAAGATTTGGCATAAGTGGTGTTAAATTGCTGTTTCAGTGTTTGAATAACACGGTCCAAAATCAAAACATCGTTTTCTTTGAGGAATGATTTGATTGAGTCATCAGAAATCATCATTTGTATTAGTATTTTATTTCCACCATCTGCAGTATACAATCCCCCCACAGCCAAAATGTACCCGCTTGTTGTGATCATCATTGGCTTCAGCAGATTTCGCATCTTCTGCATTGAATATGTCTTCCCTTTGAGTTGCAAGTCTGTTGCTTCTTGTATGTACAAATAAGTACCATCCAGAATTAGAATTGGTTGTTCTTCAATGGCATTCTATAAATTCCTAAAAAGTTTCACAGACTTCTATTGAAGAATTTCTTCTCTTGTGATGTGCTTGTAACCCAAGTATTTGGTTATAAAATTCTTTTGCAAAGCTTTAGAAACAGTGTCGATGGTTTCGGCTATAGTAGATATGTTATCGATACCAAACAAAATCGGATAACCTTGTGGATGAAATTAAGTCACATCTTCACTATAAATATTGCCAGGGCATTTTGAAGGCTTCGGTTTTTACTTGATCTTACTTCCGACCCGAAACTTCCGAACATGACTTCAAAATTCAGTTTGGATAAACCTGTTAATAGTTGATCATTCTCATCCCCCAAATCTGAGAACATCATTTTTCATTAAATTATAGTAAAATACGCTCTTCCTGTGATGACAAATAGATACTTATATTGAAAATCTAGTAAATAGTTGAGCGACTCAAAATAAGCCACTAATAATATTCGCATTGGGACTCGGAATTTTGATTTCGCATGAGATGGTAATTTGGATTTCGATTCACACTAGTCTAAGTTAAAAAGTAGTTATATCCAAAAATTTAGGGGTAAAAGTGGTTTGCATTGGTACAGTCATCATCAGGATCAAAGAGTAGCGTAGCAATTGTACTGTAACTGATGTTTCAAAAATCCACATTTGGAACTTAGACCAATCGAAATTATTTTTTCATTCGAATTCGAAAGCGAAATCCAATTTTCCACACAAACCCGAAAGCGAAATCAAAATTCAATTCTCCGTTCGATAATTCTCCATTCGAAATCGAAACCCATAACTTTAAATCCAACACTAGGAACGCGAAATCGAAATATAACGATAAATTTTACTATACAACAATAAATTAGATTTGAAAATGTTTAATTTATGGATAATGGAATATAATTTCATTGCAAAAAAAGTACGGGGCGGGGAAGATTTTATTTCAAGCCAGGACAGAGTAACCAATTTTAGAAAATGGGGACGGGAATGTATTAATTCTTTTAAGCAAGGATAGGGACGGGACGGGGACGGGAAAGTAGTTTTTTCTGAAGTGATGGGGAAGTCCTTTTTTTTTGAAGACGTGATGGGCAAGCCTTTTATTGTGAAAAGACGGGGTAAAAATTTAAAAAATTTTTTCACCCGTCCCCGTCCCCATACCAAAGATGGTATGGGGACGGGGAAGGGTGAGTGTTGTGCCTAACTAAAACCCTGGGAGGGCAGAGTCATGGAGAACACTAAAAGTGAGTTGGTTTTATTGTTCCATATCTGTGTTGCCGATGCCCATAGCACAGGGTGTGCATGTCGGCATTGATGATGTCGACACTTTGGTGGTGTATTTTATTTTGCAGTAAATGAGGATACACTAGAAGTAGCAACTCTGCTGTTAGATGTAGGGGACAGTATAGAAGCTCTGCTACTATCTAGAAGTAGTGTNACACTAGAAGTAGCAACTCTGCTGTTAGATGTAGGGGACAGTATAGAAGCTCTGCTACTATCTAGAAGTAGTGCTGAAATTTCTAAGTGTTTTGCTCCTACTTCTTTGGGCTTGTNTACACTAGAAGTAGCAACTCTGCTGTTAGATGTAGGGGACAGTATAGAAGCTCTGCTACTATCTAGAAGTAGTGTAGCTGAAATTTCTAAGTGTTTTGCTCCTACTTCTTTGGGCTTATTGTATTGCCTGCCTTTCGTAATATTTGTTTAAATTCTGTAATAAAAATTATGTAAAAGAAATAAAATACAAACAATAAAATCTTACACCAAAGAAAAGGTTGCTATTTTTTTATCAATTTTTACACTGAATAACGTTCGAGATGCTATTTTCAAGGTTAGTAAGGTCAATTTCTTTTAATAAGATGTTGCCAGCGCAAATGCCGCTAGATCTACAGCGGATTTTGATATACAGCAGCATCACGATATCTAGACATGTAGCAGCAAACCCTAACAACAGAGCCTCTAGATTAACCAGCTTCACTTTTAAATTATCTTTCTAAATTCCAGTATCAATTATTGTCTACCAAGCTTTGTCTCAGTCGATAATCTATTTAATAGGGAAGAAATGAACCAGAAATGTCTAACCGTGTAATTTATAGACAAAATTTATTGAATAATTTAACCTTGCTAAGAAATTTTTGTGGCGCCGTGAGAAGTTGCTTAATTTGATTTACTATCGATTAAAAATAGTGGCTAAACTCGTCAAGACCATATATATTTGTGCTTTTGAAAATAAGATGGTATTGTTAGATCTAACAGAGTCAAGTGCTCAGCCCCTAGATTTAGAGGATGAGCTGCTGAATACCAAATCTAGTGGACGCTAGATCCAGCATGGGGCTGCTACTTTTCGTATATCCGACATTACTGCCAATGCAATCAGAATGAAATGAAATTTTGACCAAATTATTTTCACTTGAATTCTAGATGTATACATGTGCTAAGCTCAAGGTGTGCTTCTATAATATTGTTCCCTATTCTCTCTGACCGCTTCGGGAAAAACAGTTTAATTACTTATTTGGTAGACTATACTAATTAGTTGGCAACAAAAAGATNAGGTGTGCTTCTATAATATTGTTCCCTATTCTCTCTGACCGCTTCGGGAAAAACAGTTTAATTACTTATTTGGTGGACTATACTAATTAGTTGGCAACAAAAAGATTTTTTTTTCCTACATTATATTCCCGTCTAAATAGTTTTCAAAGTTCTTGTGAAATTTTTTTTCGGATACCGGCATCAATCAAGATACTTGGAGACTTAGGTAAGGTTACTTCGGGCTAAGGTTACTTACTGAACCTTCCAAACCAATAATCCATTTTTGATTGAATGTGTCGGAGTTTTTTTTCCGCCAATAACTTACCGTACAACAATTATGGCGGTCGAGTCAGCATTTTTTTGTGTGTGTGGCGTGCCTCTGGTTCCATTTATGTCACACATCTGAAGAACAATCATGACAATTATTGTTATTTATATTTACCTAAAGTTAATAATATAAATAAAATAAATTGTAGCAACGGTAAAGTCACCCGTGGACTACTCCAATTCATGAAATTACTACAGTTAATATCTGAGGTATAATGGTATGGTGTATATCTGCCGTAATCGGCGGTTGCAGCTGAGGCCAGACATGGAATAGTTACCATATCGTTGTATCCAGAATACCGCAAAAAACTTCGTTGTCAGGGGAAGTAGACGATACAGTGCGTGATATAAATCATGATATAAATTAAACTTATCTATTGGTGATAATTTAATAGTGGAAAAGTTTTCGGGCAAAATAACTTTAGTGAAAAATGTAACAAACTGAAATTCAAAGTATGTAAAGTGGAGATTTGAAAGAAAGAATAAACTATTTTCATTGAATTTTTAGTTCCCTCCAAGTCATTCTTATAAAATTAGTTAACTTGTCAGTTTTAATTACCTGGTTATAAAGCATAGTTTGTAAGTAAACGTTTTTATAAAAAGTCTGGCTAGTTCTTTGTTTAGTACAATTTTATTTTGTAATTTGTAATTTTGTACAATGACAAAAAAATTTTAGGAATTTTCGGAAAATTTTGAATGCTGATTTTAATAACATACGACATTGGTAATATGGTACTGAATGACCAAGTGTCCAAAATCCTGGGCACAAAATTTTAACTGCTGTTCTTGTGTCCAAATTTATGGACATCAAGAGAAGGGCACTCTCATGTCTAGGATTATAGACATTTAGTGGGGTTTAAATAACGTCACAACAGCGTCGATAACAAACCTGTCCACGGTCCTTCCATTAGACGAAATAGATGTCATTTGTCCACAATTTAAGAAATCACTTGGTTGTTGTCAATTTAGGTTTTAATAAAAGTATCCTTTATTCCCTACATAGAGGAAAACCCCAATGCTCGTCAATGCACAGGGACCCCTCCGGCAAAAGTTTTTTCTGGGACCACCCCAGGAAAATTTGCAGACGCGAAGCGTTTGCAAATTTTTCTGGGGTGGTCCCAGAAAACCCAAAATTATCATGAGCTCGCACACGGCGTGGGACAAAGCCCTATTTATATTTTGAAGTTTTGTTTGGCTTATTTGTCGAATAGCTCCTTAGGTAGTTCTTC
>NIPM01000294.1:168397-252008 GCA_002738285.1 Holacanthella duospinosa
ACACTCCGAATACTGGAGCAAATAGGCATAAAGCCCAAATAACCAGCCCATACGAAAATCAACTAATTTTGTTTTACCAACAGTTCGAACCACCCCACTAATTTTTTTGATATTTGACCAAAAGGACCCCCCCCCCCCCGGGGAACAGGTAGGGTTTTCCTCTATGATTCCCAAGTTCCTTCCGCTCACATCCCTCTCGTCCACGTCCCTTCCCTCTCCCATATTCCTTTGCCGACTAGTGTTTTGACTAAATTAGGTCCCTAACGGTGTGAGGTACGATTAGATAGAGATTTTCATAAAGATGAGCATAAAACCTGCGAAAAAATTGGCGGGAAAAATTGCACTGTTGCAATTTTACAAATTTTCATATTGTTTACATCTCACTTTGCTGAGCGTTTATATAGCATAAGGAATAAGACAAGTAAAATTTCGCAACAATAGAAAGTGTTACGCTACCTCACTCGCGTAGCTACGTTGTATATGCTAACCTCACACGCGTAGTTGTACTGGCGCCGCCCAAATTCTCCCATCTAAACGATTTTCTTGTTCCATTGAAATTTACATACACAGACCCGGCGATGAGGCCTGCGGGAATGGTTTTTGGCAAGGAGTATGGAAATCCCATCCCAAGTCGAACTGCATTAGCCGTTTCACGATTAATAATAATATTTTTTATTAGGGTGCCTAGCAAAAAGGTGTTATGATTCCTCACAAGCTAAGTCCGTACGGGGATATACCTTTCGCCTATATCCCTTCCACCCACAACCCTCCCTCTCAGTCAGTTAATAGTTTGGAAAAATTTCCGAATATGGTGCCCACTATAATTTCGAGAAATTTTTTACTAGTTATCTGTGCACCCTCGAATAACAAAAGTAAAAAAAAGAACCAGAAGTAATAATTGATACGAAAAAGTAATAAATTTTTGAAAATTGTGCAAACATCCGAGAGTTGCAGAAAAAAAAATGACATTATAAGAACATAACTTCCATAAATAGAAAATTTGGGAGTCATAACGTGGTTAGGGGGTTTAGGGGGTTATAAGTTGATTAGAATGAATGGGGAGTTATAGTTAAAAAAGCTTGGATTCTTGGACTTTTCTCTGGTTGCTGTGTTGCACAAAGTTTACTGCATACACGGCGCCCAACACAGTTGAGACAACAGGGACGGGCACTTAACCTACATCAGCCTGCGCCTGCGGATTTGAATACATGTGATTTTAAAACCAGTGGAAAAGTCACTCCGCATTGAATGATTGTTAAATCCGTCCATCATTTCGTTGCCAAATATTCAGTTTACAAGAAAATATCTGCGATGACGGTTTCGGCAATATTGGATGATCTCCAATTGCCAAAAGAAATTTAAACTACAGGGTAATCCCATACCGACAATTATTTTCCGAGTCGCACCCATATTCTAAATGTTAGATTAAAATTACTAAAATAGTAGTCTTGTTTGCCATAATCAAGAATCCGTTGCCAAATTTCAAAAAATTTTATGCGAAATGGTTCAAAAATATTTTTAAAGAAACAATAAATGCTTGCAATATTGGGTAGAAAAAATTGGTTATATGGTATTCAAATGGGGAGGGATGGGAATTTTTATCTTTTCTGAGTCCCACCCCCATGTGTTGCGGCTTGATGCCGAGAGTTATAGATTATACTGTATATTATATATACTATATACAGTGGTTTTAGTTTAATGTCACTACCCCTCAATGTCACACTTCGCTTTATTGTCAACCTGTTGACCTTCCCCCGGCTAAACTCCATGCTCTCATGTACTAAATACTTTGCCTTTCGTCACACCTCTTCTTGTCAATCTCTGCCTATTGTCATCACATTTGAAGAGCATAAATGGGTCATAACCGTATTTTAATGACAACTTTCGGTTCTCGGGACCAGAATATACTAATGTCTGTTTGAAAAGTGTGGANTCATAACCGTATTTTAATGACAACTTTCGGTTCTCGGGACCAGAATATACTAATGTCTGTTTGAAAAGTGTGGGCAATCAGAGACCCTTGGTCAATCAGAGACTGTTTCAGTAACCTATTTGTTGTATTTTACTATGTGATACTCGATTGTGAAATTTTTTAAGACTCACCCGCAGTCGCGGACATATTCCACCCACGAGTATGCCAACCTTAGATGGTCACATGGTTAGGATTGAGAAATTTAAAGTTTAAAATAATAAGCAAAATTGGAAGTGAAGAACTTTACAAACAAGTAACGGTCTTTTGGAAGTTTCTCATAAGATAATATCTCAAAGCCATTTATGTGGCATATTGCAAAAAAGCTTGCTGATTACTTTAATAACTAATTTGCTTTTAGACCAATCCAAATTCACGTAACAACTTCAAAAACTGTAAAATAAATCGAAAAAGATATGGTATTATAAAATGCTCGTCTAACACCAGGAACTTCGGTTTATGTCACCTAATCTTTGAGTTATCAGTCAATTGACAATATCGGCTAATGCCAACTCCGGCGACAGTCAACCGATTTTTTGGCTCCCTCGGATCTAAAACCACTATTAGATTATATCTGTCACTTCAACATGTAATTAAGATAATGTTCGGCACTTTCGCGCAACATGTTTCAAATTAATTTAGAAAATAAGGGTATTTAGCGAAATGTGATAAAGTTACCCAGAAACCTAGTGTATGAGCATTCCATAGCGTTCCAAGTAATGCAACATCAGATCCCAGACCCGAAAGTCTTTGGAGCGTGTCTCTGTTTAGGCATTTTTGTGTTTTCGCGAGTTTCTTTTCCCAAACTAATAAGTCCAAATCAGTAAGTGACATGGATACAATTTCGGGTAAATCATCAAGAAATTAAGCAATTTGGGTGCCTGGCTAAATTAAAAGAGAGGCTCAAGAATAAAAATGAGCTTTCTTCCAAGAATTAACCTTTTCTTTTAACTCCAATCACACACCATTGAAATTTGGCCCACTAACTTCGTAATAGCTGGGGTATCTTTCCAACTACAGTTGTACACCATTTTCATACCCAGGAGTTGAGAAATTTATATAACCCCTAAAAAGTGGTTGACAATTTGCGTTTTGTCGTATCGACTGAAATTTCTATTTCTTTCACTTTTTGAACTCCTTTTTTTCCCGCCAGTTGAGGTTTAAGTTATGGTTCCAAAACACCCACCTCGGCTGTTATTCATAGTTGGGCAAATCCTACGTAAGGGGTAGGGAGGACAGAGAAATGGTTTTGCATGTATTATTTTAATTGACTTAATACTCGGTCAAGTCTCTCAACAAGTTACTCCAAGTTACATGTCAAGAGGTAATTAATTATAGAATTAATTATCAATAAAAATAAACAGAATCTAACGCTCAAAGGTTTTCATTAATTTCATTAAACGATCTCGAGTTCAAAATTTCTGTTCGTATTTTTTGGCCTCTGTTATGCAAGCTTTGATTACCTATGATAACCTGAATTTAAAGTGTTTATGAAGCCAATTGCGAAAAGGTTTATGGCAAATCCTTGGGAAATTTGGATCTTCCAAACACTTGCTCTAAAGTTTCTTTACAGTGGGGTATTCCCTTTGCTCATAAAATCGGTAGCAAACTGGACGAATTACACCCACCGTAAAGGAATCGCACAAAATTTTTGGACGACCTTCGAAGTTTAACATTGTTAATTAGGTGAATTTTGTTGTTTAGTTTAGAAAACATTTTCCTGGGCAGGAAGATAGGAACAAATTATAAAGCTAAATGGCCATACTGGTATAGAACACACCATACCAAGACATCCTTGCTAATTAAAAGCTACACTAACTGAGTGACTGTCATTCAAGTTTCAAATCAACTATTGGAAACGTGAATTTTGCTTCAAGTGTTTAATTTTTATCTTCACTTGCTACGAACTAAATCTTCACCTCGGAAATGTTTCTGAGCAACAAGCCTTCACGACTTGGTCCAGCATCTAAAGCAAGTAAGGTAACAGTTCAAGAATGCTTATATTTATGTACCCATTATTAATCATGAATGACTCAAGCTGGTGTGAGTGTTGGGAATTAAGTTCAATTCAGTTCAGTATTTTCCAGTTCAGTATTTTGGACTGCACTGAACTGAACTTAACCTCCCAGTTTCCAACTACAGTGTTGCGAATGCACAAACATGCGAGGCAGAAACATGGTTGCATGGTAGTAAAGAGATTGAAATGGGAGGATTTTTTCAACGTTCTTTTACAACGTACCCATGTTTATGCTTCTCAGGGCATATACAGCACAACTAATGTATTTCTATACATTAATTTAAAATTTGTTTGCTCATTCTCATCGACATGCTCTCGTTTCTATTTCTTCTATAAAATTAAAATTTGACTCATGTTGCTTAAAATTATATTTAAAAAAAAATTATAATTCGGGGTTTATTGGTTTTTATTATTTGGTTTAAATCACATGGTTAAAAAAAACAAGTCGTTTAAATAAAAAACAAAAAAATAGCAACACTGGTTTAAATCAACTTCATTTTTATAAGCCGGCAGTTATGGGGTTAAATCTAAAACACCCTGCTTCCAACTACTGTCGCATAGATGTAAGTATCATTCTGCCTTTGTTGATCATCCGGTCTACAGGAGCTGAAGAAGAATTGACCTTTAAACACGGATATGGCTGTAGATAGCAGTTTAGTATGGTGATTCGTATCAGGGTTTTGAAAAAATTGCAGAACTCCAATTCAAATGAAATGCCGTAATCGATTTGCATAGGTTCATCATTTGAAGGAAATTTGAAAATGAGATGTATAAGATGTAGACTGCACAACTTGTTTATCGTATTTGAGCGCTTCTTCCAGAAAGAAGTTCTTGAATTCACTATTTATACTGTGGAGTTAGGGTGCTGGATGAATCGCAATGTCTTCTGAGTCAGAGTCAAGTAACTGAGTCATGACTCGCTGACTCCCATTTTCCCACAGAGATACACACCCAATGTCCGTCTAGATTTTGATAAAAATTCGACTGTTTCCATGTACTTTTGGGTGCATGATTGTGATTTTGAATTTTATCAATGAGCCTTGCTTCTGTTCTGAAAATGCTTTTGAAACTTGTATACTTGCGTTAAGTATGACAAAAAATATATGAGAATCAAATTAGGGTTGGAGTAAGGCAGAGGGTCTTGACGCATACCGCCCAGCAAAAAATTTCCCATGCCTACCGCCCAGCAAAAAATCTCAAGCCTAACGTCCCTTCAAAAGTATAGGTTGGATTTAGGCAGCGGTTTCCAAATGCTACATTCCAAAGCTACATCCTAACGCTACATCATAGTGTAGGGTGTTGATGTTGCATCCCAACGCCGCATCCCAATGCTACATCCCTGCATAAGTTATATAAAGCTTTGGCAACCGCTGCATAAATCTAACCTAGAAGTATTCACGCAAACACGGATTGGTAACATGCACAATCGTGACTGGGCTAAGCTGAATTAGCAAAAATATGTGGACATTGTAAAATTCATGGTTTCATTGACCCATATGTTTCTTGAGCATCTTCAGCATTACAAACAATTGAGCCTTGTAATCTGAAATTTGTAGCGACAGTTTTTGTGGAAATGTTAAAGCGAAACATTTAGATTTCCCACTCTAAGCCAACTGAAAAAAATGTGATGGCAGCCCAAAAACTCTACTTCCAATTTCTAAACATGTTTGATGATTACATGTTCATGAACAAAACTCATAATTTGAATGATGACTCCACAACGGAACATAGCGAAACAAGTAACTGTGTAATAGAAAAGTTCTATGCTACCAACAAGCTAGCCAATTATATAAATTAAATTTATTTAGATGTTGGTTATTACNTAATAGAAAAGTTCTATGCTACCAACAAGCTAGCCAATTATATAAATTAAATTTATTTAGATGTTGGTTATTACGCTGAAGTGGATTTGGATACCGATGTAGAGAAGGAAGGACAATTGGAAATTTCTATTTCCGAAAAGAAAAAAATGCTTGAAATCTGTGAAACCAATCCGAATTGGTAATTGAAAACACTACAAACACCTGGATGTAAAAAATGAAAACATGNCAAACACCTGGATGTAAAAAATGAAAACATGAAATAAAATTCTAAAACGAAGTATTCGGACAGAAATCTATAAGTTAATTAACAATCATTTTTTAGAAAACTTTAGAGCAAGCAGAGGTATTTGTAATATTGTAAAAACTAGAAATTTAAAGCAATGGGCCATAGAGAAAGCAAGAGTTAGGCGCAAAGCGATATTTTATAGCCGGAAAAATATGGGCATATTAATTCAAATTAAGAAAATTATTCACTCTCCACTTATACCTATGGTACTGAGGCGGAGTTGTTCGCCCATATTTGTACTCACTTAGTTTATTGAAAAATGTTTATTAACTATTCATCAAATATTAGCAATTAATTTAACTATTAAATTGTTGTAACCAGCTAACGGGAAATACAGTTTCACTAAATTTGAAAAAAATATCAAAAGAAATTGAAAATTTATATGGTAATAAATTTACAAAATGCTGTCTGATGAAACGAATAAAGACGAAGATATAACTTAACTAAATCAATCAGAGTGTCAATGAACCGAGGACAAGCGGGCAGAGGCGGGATTTTGAAATCAATCAGCTGTATGGACTGAAGAAAGTCGTCAGCAGCAAGTGGTGGACAGACTTCAACTTATGTAAGGAAGTTGGAGAGTTTGACTGAAATCATCCTAATTTTATAAAAGAATCATCCAAGACAGTCATCCTACCATGTCAAGTTACCAATCCAACTATAACTCCTGATTTCTATAAAGGAATTTCAGTTTCCGGCTAACAACCCAACCTTTTTTACATATGATTCACAAATTGGATTCATAATGGACTTACAGAAAATTCCAAAAAGTATTTGATACTTACAAATGTGATCGAGGAGGGTCAGTCTATGTCACTGTCAAACCCACACCAGCTCTTCTTTTGTTTACCTCCAACTAATTATTCATACTTGACGAGACCTAGTACCACCAACATCAACAACATCCAACTCTTACACATTTGACCTCGACTACCACAATCAGCTCAATCCAATTCCTAAAGAAACAGCAGGACTAAACTACCAAACAAACACCCACCTAGGGTTCCGAATGACTCCCACTTTCTTCAGAGTCAGAGTCAGGTGACTCAGAGTCATGACTCACTGACTCCCAATTTTACACTGAGTCAGTCATGAATTTTAATGACTCAGTGAACCTGACTCAGTGACTCTTATAGAATCACTCCTGAAGCTTGAGTCAGCCAGGTGACTCGGAGTCATGACTCTGTGACTCTGAGTCGTGACTCAGTGACTCAGATTCACAGAAATTTTATATTTTTCTTTTTACAGTAAAATGAGCATAATGCGTATTCAAAGCTCAAAATGAGTGATAGTAAGACGCTAAGTTACCTGCTCTTTTCGATTAAAGACTTAAATAAATTTTTGAAATTTTTCTTTCTTTTTGATCCGATTTAAAATTAAATTACCTTACGTGCAATATTTANCTTAAATAAATTTTTGAAATTTTTCTTTCTTTTTGATCCGATTTAAAATTAAATTACCTTACGTGCAATATTTATACTTATCATTTGTGTCAACTCTATCAAAATAATCGATGATTGAACACATCGGAATGTTTTTGAGCTTTTATTATTTTATTGACTTTGTTGAATTAACTCATTTTTTTTACTGCTTTATTATCAAACAGTGCACTTCTAAATTAGCTTGAAATCTAAATTGAAAATTTTGAATGACTGAATAGTTTTGGGTTTCGATTTCGAATGATTAACGTTGAATTTCGATTTAGCTTACAGTTTGTACAGTGACTTAAACTTCGATTTCAATTTCGACTGAAAAGTTGAATTAAATTTGGATATGGATCTTCTTCGAATAACGGATTTCGAATTCGAGCACATTAAAATTATGAATTTTATTTTTTTTNATGGATCTTCTTCGAATAACGGATTTCGAATTCGAGCACATTAAAATTATGAATTTTATTTTTTTTTAAGTATAAAACTTTGTCTATCTTAAGAAAACTTCGTTTTATTATAATGCTTGAAACTTATTTCCAGNTTTTTTTTAAGTATAAAACTTTGTCTATCTTAAGAAAACTTCGTTTTATTATAATGCTTGAAACTTATTTCCAGATTTTTTAGTATATTTCAATTTCTATGGCTCAAAATGTTATGGATTTCGATTTTGAGAAACTTAAAATCATAGATTTAGATCTAAACTATTTAAAATTATGAATTATGCTTTAGATTTTATGGTTCTTTAAAATCATCTATTTCGACTTACATTTCTATTTCAAATGGCTATTGTCTACTTCGATTCCGATTGTGCGTTGGAATTTTTAGAAGCGTTGAGTTTAGATTTTTATTAAAATCTGAGTCGGATTTCGATGTGTAATGGTCTAAGTTACAAGTGTGCTTCAAACTAAACACTAGCCACGCGGCAGCAAACTCCCACTCAGATTTGTGGAGGTGCGGGAGTTGAAAAGAATGTTTTAGTACAAAAAAGGCAAGATGTAAGCAGTAACGCTTTGTTGCTTGGGAGTCATGACTCTTCGTAGTGAGTCACGACTCAGAGTCACTTTGGAAAAGCAGAGTCACGAGTCGGGTGACTCAGAGTCACGACTCAGTGACTCCCATTTCTTAATTGAATCAGAGTCACCCAGAACCAGTGACTCCGAGAAATTGATGAGTCAGAGGCAGAGTCACGTGACTCAGTCATGACTCAGAGTCACTGAGTCAGAGTCATTCGGAACCCTAGTTGAGCACTGGAAGTTGTGGTGGGTGACCCACCACAACTTCCAGTGCTCAACTAGGGTTTTGAATGACTCTGACTCAGTGACTCTGACTGACTCATCGATTTCTCGGAGTCACTGGTTTTGGGTGACTCTGACTCAATAGAGACATGAGAGTCACTGAGTCGTGACTCTGAGTCACCTGACTCGTGACTCTGTGCCTTTCCAAAGTGACTCTGAATCGTGACTCATCAGGAAGAGTCATGACTCCCAAGCAACAAAGCTTTACTGCTTACATCTTGCTTTTTTTGTACTAAAAAATTCTTTTCAACTCCCGCAACACCATAAATCTGCGTGGGAAAGCTTAGTTTGAAGCACACTTGTAACTTACACCACTACACATCGAAATCGAACTCCAGATTTTAATAAAAATTTTAATTCAACACNTGAAGCACACTTGTAACTTACACCACTACACATCGAAATCGAACTCCAGATTTTAATAAAAATTTAAATTCAACACTTCTAAAAATTCCAACTTACAATCAGGATCGAAGTAGACAATAGCCATTTGAAATAGAAATGAAGTCGAAATCGATGATTTTAAAGAACCACGAAATCTAAAGCATAATTCATAATTTTAAATAGTTTAGGTCTAAATCCATTATTTTAAGTTTCTCAAAATCGAAATCCATGACATTTCAAGCCATCGAAATTAAAATTTACTAAAAGATCCTAGAGATAAGTTTCAAGCATGTGTAATAAAACGGAGTTTTCTTAAGATAGACAATGTTTCATACTTAAAAAAAAGTAAAATTCATAATTTTAAGGTGCTCGAATTCGAATTCCGCTATTCGAGGAAGATCGAAATCCAAATTTAATTCAGCTCTTCAGTCGAAATTGAAATCGAAGTTTAAGACTCGGTACAAACAGTAAGCTAAATCGAAATTCAACGTTAATCATTCGAAATCGAAACCTAAAACACCTTAGTCATTCAAAATTTTGAATTTAAATTTCAAGGTAATTTAGAAGTGCACGGTTTGATAATTAGGCAGTAAAAAACTGAGAGTTAATTGAACAAAGTCAATAAAATAAAAGTTCAAAACATTCCGATGTGTTCAATCATCGATTATTTTGATAGAGTTGGCAAGAAGGATCAGTGTAAATATTGCTTGTAAGGTAATTTAATTTTAAATCGGATCAAAAATAAAGAAGAATTTCANAAGAAGGATCAGTGTAAATATTGCTTGTAAGGTAATTTAATTTTAAATCGGATCAAAAATAAAGAAGAATTTCGAAAATTTATTTAAGAGTCTTTAACCGAAAAAGCAGGTAACTTAGCGTCCTTTTATCACTCATTTTGAGCTTTGAATACGTATTATGCTCATTTTACTGTCAAAAGAAAAATATAAAATTTCTGTGAATCTGAGTCACTGAGTCATGACTCTGACTCAAGTTTCAGGAGTGATTCTATAAGAGTCACTGAGTCAGGTTCACTGAATCATCAAAATTCATGACTCTGACTCAGTGTGAAAATGGGAGTTAGTGAGTTATGACTCTGAGTCACCTGACTCTGACTCTGAAGAAAGTGGGAGTCACTCTTAACCCTATGCTCAACGACTCATCAACCAATCACTCCAGCTTCAATCTCCATTTCTCCAATGAGTTCAGTTTTTGCAGCTCTACTTGAGGTTTCTAGTGTCAACAATTACCAAATCATCGAAGCTCAAAATTGTTCAAAATAAGTTTTGCTATTTGTTTGGTGACGAGGTTCTGATTACCTCCAGTATGAGGAGCATTAGCAGTTTGAATATTGTAAGAGAAAAATGGTCGGTATTGTTACTTTGTAGTTTAACAACCTTCCTTAGAGAGAAATAGAATGCTACTAGCTTTTAATTCGTAAGTAAAGTTTTAGAACAAGAAATAAGTATGAATCATAAGTGTTTGATTTGTTCCATGTAGATGACTCAAGGGTTTACAATTCCTTAAGTCCAAGGACGAAAATAAATCTAAAACAGAAAGGCTCACAACGTTCACCATGCTTTGAACTCGTGATTATAACATGTTCTCATAATATCGTGCAGCGCTACGTACATCGCGCCAGGTGGAGAAGAAAGCAGTCTGCATCAGTCNTAACATGTTCTCATAATATCGTGCAGCGCTACGTACATCGCGCCAGGTGGAGAAGAAAGCAGTCTGCATCAGTCACGGGTTCACGCCATTAGATTTATTTGTCATTCATTTGTCGTCATTTTTTGGTTAATCAAATTAGTTTAGATCGCTTAGAGACAGGCTGCCTTCCATTAAGCTTTGATGTATTCAGGTTTACTATTTCTCTATGGTTAAAGCTTCTGTCAGCTAACGATTCGTACCTTCCTCTAAATGCATATACAGAGGTGACCAATAACAACTGACAGGGGATACCCAACACTTCTAACCCCCACCCTGTCCAACTTGCATACATAGGCAAACAAATCTTTACTTCAGAACTAATAATTTAATGAAAAAATTTGACTGCTCTTCATGATGGAACAGAAGTTTAATGAATGAATGCTTTGTTATAAATAAACTCAGCCCACCCTGGATGTGTGCTGGGATAGTGAGTGTGATTATTCGGCTTTGCTGAACATGAATTAAATTCTTTTAAATTTGGATTAATATGCCTTACGTTTTCTGAGCTATTTCCCACTGTTGCTTGTTTCGGTCAGGATACTACTACTGAACGTGTGACTCATTATCATAAAATACCACTACCGCTATCCTTACGACTCTTACCAAGACAATGACACGATACGATGCTCATCCTTTTACTATGAATCATCAAATATGGAGTGTAAACACGGTGAAATTTAACAAGCTGGAAACAACTTGAACCTTATTAGATGAAAAATCAAAATTTTGGTATATGAAGTCGACAATTTTTAGTGCTCCTGGAGCAATAGAGATCCGCAACTCAAGGATCGAATACAAACTTCTGTTGATAATTTAAACATCAATCTACGGATGCTGCAGAACGTAAAAAGGACATTTTATGATCGTCTTGGTCAGTGCATTGAAGTGAATGGAGGTCACTTAGAACAAATGATACACTAATAAAGAGCAGGATACTTTACAAAAGTTAACTAAACCTAAATTCCAAAATAAAAATTAATAAATAGTTTGCCCATGTATGCTAGTTTCCAGGGTGGGGGCAGGAGTGTGGGGTATCCCCTGTCAGTTGTTATTGGTTACCTCTGTATAGAACTTCAAAAAACCTCGTATAGACATCCAATCGAAAAATTCAGTTGGAAAGTAGGCTGAAATCTATAGATATGTAAGGTTTATATGAAAGAGGCTTAAGGAAAGAGTTAAATTTATCCAGAAATTTCTGCTCGCTGGGTACGAAGACCACTTGAGAAAATTTGACTTCGAATTTGCACAGCAATCCTACACTATTCCACACTATTATCAAATAAAATTCTCTGAAATTCTCGAACCATTTCTTTTGAACAAAATTTTCTCTTCGACGGCGACATGCATCCTACAAATTCGGCTAATATCCAACTCTGTCTACAATAATGGAAAATGGTTTAACATGGGACATTTTGAGGAGAAGCAATGCAAATACTGTGGAGAACAACTTTCTATCATGCTACTTGGGAATGCACCGGCACATCTCACATTCGTTTGAATTACTTTCAAGGAATGCCAATGGATCCAATTCAACTTGAACTTTTTCAGTAATTTTAACACTCATAATTTTGTTTTATTTAAATTTACTTAGGCGCGTAATTTCATTGATTGGGCAATGGCCAACGTCAAATAAACTTATTGATTCATTAAGAAAATAGAATAAGAAGTACAAAAGTAACAAATTTGGTAAGCAGGTGGGAAGTTTTAGGTATGGGCCAAATTACAACTGCCGTAAAGTATCGGTCTATAGTTCTAGAGCGGATGAAAAATTAAGCACTTAATGCAATTTTGAACACAGATCAGCGCGGATTTCAGTACTTTCTACACAAACAACCTTATCTACTCGCGGTGAGAAGTGGAGTTCTGCCTACGCACACTCACTAAAAAAACTTGCAACACTATTACACGATACAGTATTTCACCAATGCTGCTGGCAATGTTATTGAAAATGTTTATTTATGTCTCCAAAAAGCAAAAGGAAAAATTGGACCAAGGGTTGTTACATCGCTGGTTCTCACACCAAACGATATCGAGGCTGAAACTGCAAAACCTCATAAATCCACGTTGTTTTTATTTGCAGAACTTTGTAATGTCATTTGTCACAAAATTCAAAAAGCTAGTATCTCCAAAAATATCATTTTTCAAGAGAGCCTTAAAACAGTCTCAAAACTGAACCGGACCATCTAAAAATTCAAATTTAAGCCTAAGTATTCAAACACCAAGTGCTTCGTTGGATGAAAATGATATTCTTTTAAAAATTTCATAAATATGATAGATATGCAAGAAAATGTAAATACGTGGTTTTACAAAAAATCAAATTTTACTTTATGGAAGGAGATGCGTAGTTATTCCAGAGTAATTATACTATGTACTTGGTATAAGAAATTTTGTCGTAAAAATATGACAATTCGAAGTTAGGAAAGCATTCAGGCTCTGCAAGTCATTGCACTTCTTGAGAGTTATTGGTTGTCTTTGAGTGTAGAGTTGAGGGAAGCAATATTTGTCGTCAACTTGTTTTGATCTTCGTGGTAATTCTGACCAAGCGTCGTCAAATGCCAATTTGTATAAATTTACTCCACGTGGTTCGTATTGGAAGCAATGAATATCAGTGAGAATAGTATCTCCAACTTTCTTGCCTGGTCGAACTAAATTGTAATTAATCCCCTTAAAAAAAGTCATGTGTGAGGTATTTTACCTCATATATTTGTGCTTGTGTCCTAGCTTCTTGATAAACTTTCATGTAACCACTAGGCAGGCGAATGGCTTGATTTTGTAACTAAGTCTCAAAGGCAGCATGCACTGAGTCACATTCCAATCGAGAGTGCCCTTTTCAAAGTATTTTTGAGTAATTTGTTTTTGGTATTAACGGAGCAGTTCAGCAAAGCGTTTGAAAGAATTGCATTTCTATTCTTAGCCATGCCGCCATCGCTATACACAATTATTTGCTTCTGTTTGACACAGGTTTTTTTGATAATCAATTAAACAAGATGGATAAAGAGAAGCAACTAGGTCCCCTTCTGTTTCCTTCCACAAATAACATGAAGCATAATGAGTTTCCAAATCTTAAATCGTGAAGGAAAGGGAACTGTCCTTTAACAGAGAACAAATTTTGACATATTAAATCCATTGCAACCATAAGGCTTTTCAGCGGAAAAATTTTTGCCAAAGAGTTTTTCGTCTCTTGCTAGTTTTTTCTTTGCTGAGTTGCTTCCAATCTTCCTCTGGAATTTGTTTTGTCTCGTAACCACAAAATGTGTCGCATTGATGATTTTAAACAAAAATAAACAAATTTTANTCTGGAATTTGTTTTGTCTCGTAACCACAAAATGTGTCGCATTGATGATTTTAAACAAAAATAAACAAATTTTAATTGACAAAAATCTGGTTGAAATTGGTTCAGGATCGAACGACGTTGCATATTCTGAGCAATATCGATTGTATTGGGCATAAATTAATGATATAGAATTGAATATGGTCTCCAAATACAACTTTCTAGAATCTGTACGGCAGTAGAGATTCTAGATCCTAGAGATGAAGGCATTTTAGGCAAGATTTCAATAAACTTTTGTGTAGTGANTACGGCAGTAGAGATTCTAGATCCTAGAGATGAAGGCATTTTAGGCAAGATTTCAATAAACTTTTGTGTAGTGATTAATTGGATACGTTGAATTGCATGGAGCAAAAGCTATTGGAATTTTGAGATACGTAGATTTGCAAGACAATTTTTTTAAACCATTTTCACGCAATTCAAATAAAGCAGTAAATTAATTTATTTACAGGCAGTGGAAATGCGTAGTTTTACAGGCAAGTGTAATGAATTTTTTGCTTTTTTTTGATACCAAAAAGTCATTTTCGAAAAAAATGGAGATTTGAGCTTTTTAAATTTTGTGACAAATGCCATTACAAGGTTTTGCAAATAAAAACAAAGTGGATTTATGAGGTTTTGCAATTTCACCCTCGATATAGAGACTTCTAGCAAATTTGGAAAACAATCTACCTCTCTGTTCAAAGATTTTCTACAGCGAATTCTGGTACGAGAATTGGAAGAGGATTTCCTTTTAACCTACTAACCTAGGAATCTAAGTTTTTCCAATGCCTGGCGTCTTGTGGGAGTAGAGTCCACACGTCCACGGCCAACACAGTAGAAAAATTTTCATTCAACGAGGAGGCTTCTTACCATTCATTGCATCAGCTCTACTCCCAATTCTAGAACTTGTGTAAAACTTATTCTAGCATATTGTTATGATACTAGTCTAAATCCACTAATTTACTTGAATTTAGTTGGAAATTCCCAGGAATCACTAACACTAGCCCACAAATCAATTACAAATTGAATTTTAAGTCAAAGTAAAAAAAAAAGAAATACTAGCTCAACAATGAGTTTCCCAACTTCTATTGTTGAGCATTCTGATTCCCGATTAAAGCAAGGTTCGCAAGTCGATAATTATCGAACACTGATATCACTGATAATTATTGTGATAATGATAATAATTAGGCTTGATAACTATCGTGATAATGATAACAATAATTAGGCTTGATAATTATCATGATAATAATGACTCATGGAGATGGAGCGTATGTTTTTCTTTCTGAATATCTGTATCACATCTATCGTCGTGTCATCAGACGACAGAATGACGCTTTAAAATTTTAATTTCAATACTGTACAATAATAAACAATTTCCATGTGCCGCGTAAGTTCTGTAGTCCAGCTATAACAAAGTTAAGTTGAGTCCTTCCGTTTTTAACACATTTTGATTTGTCAAATTTTTTAAACTAAATGGGTGCGAAGGGAAACCCTGTTTGGCAATTCTTTCTCAATATTACCAAATCTAATAATTCCGGTTTATGGGCAAAATGTAAATCATTGCAAACAAAAGTAATCTGTAATTGTAGGAGCAGTGGTGACTGACAATACCGGAAATGTCGCAAAAATGAGACGAGCACTTCAAGGTACTCCCAATCTTAAAACTATTCAATACGGTTGCTATGCGCATATTATCAATCTTTCGAAAAATGTACAAATTCCAAATGTGGGGAATCATATCATCAAAGGCATTAAATATTTCCGGAATACCCGTNGGCTTGATAATTATCATGATAATAATGACTCATGGAGATGGAGCGTATGTTTTTCTTTCTGAATATCTGTATCATCAAAGGCATTAAATATTTCCGGAATACCCTTTACCCGCAGCCTGGTATAAGAAGCAAGGAGGGAAAAAATTGCTCATCCCAAGCGATGATTCAGATCTAATGGTTGATAAATTAGAGTTAAGCTAGTTGAACGCTTAGTTCGTTGTTACCATTATTCATACCTTGGTCTAGCCGATCTGAATGTATTCCTATTCGTGAGCAGAAATAAACTTAAGCCTCAATTAAGTATTAAAATGTTGATTTCGTTTAACAAAAATAAGTACTAAATTCGTGCATGCGAATTCAATATTTTTATCAAAATTATCATGATAATTATCAAAATTATCATTGATAATGATAATAATCCCAAAGTATTGATAATTTCCGAACCCTGTATTAAAGCTAAGACTAAGCCACTCAAGCTTGGCAAAATCAGAATGAGTCTCTGGACTCCAGGTATTGGTTTTTTATACCCGCCAAGTCTTAGCGTGCCTCGTGCACAAAAACTATTAGTACATTATTTTAATAATAAAACAGGAAAATTATAAAAATAAGCTAAAGCTAACCTTACTAGTTTCCATAATTTGTAACAACACAAAGAAAAGAAAAAGACAAAGGTAAGTCTACAATTACAAAAATTATCTAATAATAATATATAAAAAAAATACTCCTACAGTTGACATCCCACACAAATACACTATTGAGTGGGCACTACACGTTAATTCTTTGAAAAATAAAATGAATTAAACCTTTTTATCATTTCATTGAGTTCCTTTGCATTCTATATAATTAATATATTGTGGTATGGAGGAAAATCCGGCAACTATTTATGCATCCGAGTATTCTGGTTCTTAGTAGTTAGCCTGTGTTAAATGCGTAGGGTTTTTATGAGTCTATTCCATTGTCTTATGGCTTGAGGAATGGACTCATACAAATACGTAGAAGAGAGAAAACGAACACTCGTTGCGGCGAAGTGGGCAGATAACATAAATAGAGGCTAAGCTTTTGCCTTGAGGGGAAGGTTCATTCCAATTTTGTCTCTCGTCAGGAGAGGAGTTATTTTGTTTGCCTTTTGCATAAAGTAATAAATCATTCTTAAATCAATAGTGATGTTATCTAGAAGAGATTGGTCCTTTATTCATAAGGTTATGTGATGAGTTAATCGATGCTGGTTCGATCGCCGGAGAGGGAGAGAGAGATAGAAGATTTTCCCATCGGAACAGTAAGTGTGCAGTGTCGGAGGTTCCCCCATCCATCAGAAGACCGTGGACTCGGTGAGACTCCATCCTCACTTAGGGTCAGAAGTTCCACGTGGCAAACTCCATCAATTGCGAGCAACACTTGTTTTTCGGGTTCCTTTAGACGCAGCACACCATCTCTTTGGGTATTTCGGTCTCCGATACCTCCGGTGCCGCTGCGCTGGACGGGGGGCCTGGTAATAGAGAATACATGCCTCGGACGCTCCGATGGCACTCATGATTTCGAGGCCCAGTAGAACTTTAGCTCTCTACGGAATCCTCCCGGAACGGGAGAGTACAACCCGATCTCATAGTATCGGGAAGATGTGGGTTACGGTCCACCGGTAAGTTTCCTAACCCTGGTTTTGTTGAACGGTAACCTAGAAAGCTTTTCTGGAGAGTCCGGGGAGAACACTGTTCACCCGTAGAACCAGTAGTTTCGAGAGCCCAGAAAGTGACTTCCGGTTCTCCCATAAAACGAGACGTCAGGCTTATAACCAAATAGGAATAGGCATTCAACTTCCCAGGAGACGGGAAAGAAGTTCTCCCAAACCGGTGAACACCATTGGATTATTAGGTTTCCTACCGAAGAGTCCGACTCCAACTCATAGTTAGGACCTATATTTGAGTAGTTCTCAGGAACAGGTGAGGTAACCAGAACAGTCCCAGTAGTCCCGGTAGGACAGAACAGTCTTAGTAGGAAAGAACAGTCCCAGTAGTTCCGGTAGGACAGAACAGTCCCAGTAGGACAACAGTAACAGTAGTCACGGTAGAACAGGACAGTCCCATTAATCTCGGTAGGACAAATCAGTCCCAGTAGGACAGGATATACCCAGTAGTCCCGGTGGGACAGAACGTCCTGGCATAACATCCTGGCAGAAGGTCCTTGTAGAACAGCCCAGCGGAACGTCTCGGCGGTACATCCTGCAGTGAGTAGTGTCCTGAGCTATTCGGATCCCCGTGAGACAGTCATCCCAAATATCGGCATAATCATCCGATGGTTCAATAATAAAAATTTCTCATCCTAAAAGATTGTTCCTTAAAAAGGTAGAAAAGTAACACCGTGCCAGAATATTAAGTTTGGTTTTTGGCTTATATTCCTTACCATATTAATTTTTTTTTATCACTTGCAAGTTCATAGCTGAGCATAGAACGGTTTCGTCCCATTGTTAAAAGAAAGAGTTAATTCTTGGAAGAAGGGGTATTTTTACTCTAGAGATTTTTTTTTTACTTATTTGAACCGTGGGAAATTTGGCGGGAAGCGAGCAAACCTTCCGCAATCCGTATATGTAGTAGAATTATTATTAAATTGGATTTCATGTTTGAAATTTGTATGATTTTTGTATATGGTTTATGTAGCAACAATGCAGACTTACGTCGGTGGTCGGTGAGAATACTTAGGTTCTTAGGTTCGTGCAATTTAGCAACACCGCAGACTTAAGTAGGTTGCTTTGAAGGGAGGGGTGTGTGAGGGATTTATTGTATCTAGTATGTTTAAGTCACACAAATGACGACAAAATATGGTTGTAATAATCCTTTTTTGAAACGTAGTAGGTGTAAAATGTTTTATGCTATGACTGCTTCTATCTTTAGTTTCACACAATATATTGTCCTATTCGCTTGCATCAGGCAAGTGTTTTGCGATAGCTTTATTTTACTAAAAAAATAAACTTTATTGGTAATATGTGCTCGTTTTGTAAAAACTTCAAGACTCATTTTCGCTAAGTTAAGTTTAGATTTGTTTTGCATTTAATGAATTCAGTAATTGTATTTACTTAAATTATACTCAATACGCATTTTGGATTTTATAAAACATAATTATGTTAAGTCAGGCAGATAAACAGAAAAAAATTTTGTACAAAGTAAGTAGATATCGAACCTGGTATGTGAACTCCTGAGTCATATACTCTAACAGCTCCCCCACACTAATTAGTTTGGTTCTCACTAATTTTTTGTCGTGCTTAATGACATAATGGTGGATGGTAATAGATGGAGGTTGTTTTGTCTATTTCTGATACGCAGTTGAAAAAAGGTTGGAAATGACAGCCGCACAGACAGTATCTGCGAGGTTAAAAATACATAATGCCTCTAATTATGTTGTTTTCTTGTTGAATTTAGGACTGAATGCGCATACAAATCCCCACAACACAATTGATGCAAGGAATAATAAGAAATCTCCCGATGCAAATCCACCTTCTCCGATGTCGTAAGCACAATCTATCGCTAGCCCTAATCCTAAAGCGCCGGTCACAAAAAATAATTGCCAGATTTTTTGTCAATCGTTATACTTCGGGAAAAATTCTGCACCATTTCATCTTTCGACATTTTAAATCGAAAAATTGAGTAGGTCATTCAAATATGTAAATGAAACATCAATTTGTAATGTGAATATTAAAAATCCTGTTTCCGGTTTGTATTATTGTTGCAAGTTGTTGAGGGAAAAAAAATTTCTTGATGAAATTGTTTTGAAGAGGATGCAGGGCAGGGGAAGGGGATGAACGGCAAAGGAGGGGGGGGGGGGTCGCAAAAATGGGTTCAATTTGCCAAAGTTTTAGTTTGGTATTTATTGACCGATTGAGATGAAATTTTGCATGAGCATACCCAATCGCATTTCATAGGTGAACCTTTTTTTAAATTTTTGAAAATTTCAACTTTTTTAATTTTTATAACATTTTGGGAAAAAAGAATTTAAAAAAAAATCACTTAGGTCATGTGTGGTATCAATCGACTTCTTTCGACTCCAGCATACCAATTATAATTAATTTGGATTAGACATTCCTTATTTGGAAATACCCGAATTTGGTTTTTTTTTGCTTATCTATGATTTATTCGGTTATTTGCAGGCCACTTAGGCTAAGAATAGGTAATTTATACAGAGGAGGACGGTTTGGAGGTTGACTTTTTATTAGATTTTTAGAAAAAAAATTATTTATTTTTTTTGAAAAAAAAAAAAAGTTTACAGAACGTTATTCTAATCTTCTAAATTAGTGCGACACATGGATAATTGAATAATTCTGAACTAACAATTAGGAATGAGTTAAGGAGTCATTTGATAACACAAACAACTAGGTGATTTTATTTAAAAAAAAATTTATTTTCAAAAACAAAAATTTATTTCAAAAATTTAAAAAATTGAAACTTCCAAAATCTAAAACAAGGTCCACCTGCAAACCATACTCTTCTATATGTTTACAAATTTTTAGCCCTACAAATAAACGAATACAATATAGATAAGCACAAAACACCCGAATTCGGGTATTTCCAAATTCGGAATTTTTGGTCAAAATTAATTATACGACAATAATACAACTGGAAACTGGATTTTAAAAATTATCATTGCAAATTGATTTTTCATTTACATATTTGAATGACATCTACTCAATGCATCTACCGTAGAGCAATTTTAAAGAAGAAACTTTGTTTCATTTTTCTCTATTGAAATTTCAAACGAAAAAAGTGAAACGAACATAATTCTGCGCCAATCCTTCGTGTAGTCCGATTCAAAACAAGTCGTCGACGCCACTATACAAATTTTTTAACAAGAAGTGGCAATTCAAATTAGAAATAGAGTGCAAAATGCAGAACTAATAAAAGGTAAAAAGAAAAGGAAAAAAGTTTTTGCAAAATTAAAACGAACTTCATGTTTTCGCGAGTTTTTGCAACAAACTTAAGAAACTTTTTCTGAGGCCCTTCATAAGCGGAAGCTAAGTTTTTCGAAGAAGTACTGGTATGAATATGTTTGACGGGGAAAAGGTACAGGGCCCGCCTAATTAATCCGGGCTTTCTTTTTTCGCCTTTCACCAAAAATGACTTGGGGCAGGCGATACACATTCATAAACATAAAAGTTTACCTCTGCAATGTTTGTTTGTCCGCTCTCTTTATACAATATGTATGCTTAAAAATAAGTCTGTCTCAGTGCTCATTTAGATATGTTATGTGGTTAGCAGCGAGGCTCTCCAAGTGGAGGTACTGGGTTCGATTCAGACGGTTGTGTGTGTGTGTTTTTTTTTTTTTAGGTTAAGTATTTTTGATTTACTCTCTTCATTCTATTAATTTTCCGCAGACAACCCCCTCCCCTACCCAATTGTCTACGACCCCCTAAAGTCATACACATAAAACATTACCTCTGTGGGTTTGTTTCTGGACTGAAAAAAGGGTCTGTTTCTCGACTGAAAAAATTTTCTGAGGCGACATTTTCTGGATTTCAAATTTTGACAACCCCCATTACCTAAAGGGCATGTGTGGAGTCAGAAAATATAATTTAAAAAATTCCAGAATGAAGGGGAGCAGGGGGGGGGGCTAGGTTCTGAAGTTTAAAAAATGGGTTTCAAAAACCTTCGTCAACTTTTTCATTTATTGACCGATTCCGATGAAACTTTGTATGAGCATACCTAATCGCATTCCCCAGGTGACATATTTTTTAGTTTTTCATAAATTTGATTTTTTGAATTTTTATTAAATTTTGAAAAGAGGATTTTTAAAAAAAAATTTTTTTTGATCATGTTAGGTATTGTTCAACTCCTACTACTCACAGAAGGTTTTTTCCCTATAATTTTTGGCCAAAAGTCCAAACGCTGCGAATTAGCTTTGTGTTGGCCTAATCCACTTTAGTATACGTAAATTTGAATGAAAAACGTTATCGTAAGCGAAAAAAAATTGAATTACCCACGTATTAGAATGGATGAACGTTATGTAATTTTATGCATCCGTCTGTAAAGGTTTTTCTTCACAACGTTTCTTTCTCCTACTGACGATTTTACTTAAGAACGTTATTGCATATAGTCTGATATAACTTAAATGATGTTAATCAGATTTCTAGAAATATTTAATAAAAGTTGAATATGCATATATAAATTTGAAATTATCCACGCTTCGTTTTCACAACTTACAGTAAATATGGAATGAAGAGGTAACACACATGGGTGCTAAGGTTCGGTGAACCTTGAGGTTCGGAAAAATTTCATCGAACCCTGAACCGAACCGAACATTATTCGATACAGGTTCGGCTCGGGTTCTATATTTTTTAATTAGTTACGGGTTCGGCTCGGTTCGACAGGATCTATATTCGGTTCGGGTTCGGTGCGGCCTTAAATTCTTGAATTTAGGAATCGGTTCGGTTCGGTTCGTAGCTGAACCTGGTTCGGTTCGGTTTGGAAAGTTCGACGAACCTGAATGTTTGGATATTAAATGGGGCAAGGTTCGGGATGGGTTCAGTGCGGATTCGGCTCGAGAGAGTAAAATATTAAAGTAGAGTCGGGTTCGGTTCTGTTCGACAGAGTCGAGGTTCGGTGCGAGTTCGGTGCGCTAAAGTAAAATTTGAAATTGGTTCGGGTTCGGCTCGGTTCGATATAGTCGAGGTTCGATCCGGGTACGGTGCGGCAAAATTTTTGTGGACTAGATTCGGGTTAGGAAGGTTCGGCAAACCTCAAAAGCCCATGTGTGAGCTAAAGTAAAATTCTAAAGCTGCCTTTCATAGACCGTCTTTACAAAAGTTACACTAAAAACTCCTTTCTATTTGTTTCATAATTTCAGTTGTTTATTTTCGACAAATAAATACCAGAGAAATGAGTAACCATTGGTAAAAATATACCATTCATAAAGAAAAAATAAGAATTCATTGATTCTGTAATTTTTATATTTCGTAGATTATTGATTTTAAACGGTATAAAAATACCGTAAATCGACTATACACGATATATCGAAAAAGAGCAACGCGGTTTTCATTAAGTGCACCTCTTCGACAGGTCATAACTCCTTACGGTTTTGACATGGACAGCTCGTAGCAGCTGTAATCAAATATCATGGTGTGCACATAATTGTGTAATATTCAATTACTGTCTTTGAGCCTGGGTTTTGTGGGGATTTAAATGTAAAATCAACTAATGTACTTCCATGTTAAATCTTAACTTGGAAGAGCCGTCGCTAATGGTTACTTCAACCTAACCTCACCAAATTTTATGAGTAATTTCTATTAGCCCTACTTAATAATTTGTAGTGATCAAAGCTGGAATTGATATAGATGAAAAATGACACTTTTGGCCAAAAATTATAGAAGAAAACCTGTGCTACCATAGGAATAAAAATAAAAATAATAAATTTATTTATTTTTTTTCAAAAATTAATATTTTTTATGGTTTATCATCACGGTAGTCTGAGATTCTTTGCATCCTTTGCGCCATCTGCTCTGTGATACACCAATTGAGCCAAAAATTTGCATTTGAATTTTTAAAACTAATACCAAGGTGCCATATTTTTTAGTTTTTGAAACGTTGCATCTTTCAATTTTTTTAAATAAAATAAAGTTTCTTTTTGTCATATGAACACTTGGACCATGTAGGGTCTTATTCGACACTTAATGCTTTTATATAAGTATAAACTGAACGCAACAAATAACATTTTGACGAATCATCAAATTTATTTTTATAAAAAAAATTGCTTGTTTTTCTTCTAACCATTAGTATTGCGTTACTTTGAGTTTTTATATGTTAAAAAATTTTTTTTTGAAATTTATTAAAAATCGAAAACGCAAAATTTTGAAAAACTAAAAAGTATGACACCTTGGTATTAATTTTAACTATTTAAATACAAATTTTTGTCTCAATTGGTCCATCATAAACCAAATGGCACAGAGTAAAGCGATGAATCTCAGACTAACATGTCAAAGCATAGAAAGATTTTTTTTTGAATTTTTTTTTAATATTTCTATTTTAGCTCTAAAAATAGTTGCTCTAATGCTCTAATGCGTACAGTGCTGCTCCCAAGAGTAGGAAAAGTTAAACAATACCCAACACGATCAAAATGTTTGTTTTTTACATACTCGTTTTCAAAATTTAATAAAAATTGAAATAAATAAAAATTTTAAAAAACTTAAAAATATATGGCAGCTTGGAATTAGTTTTAACAATTCAAATACAACTTTTTGGCTCAATTGGTCTATCACAGAGTAAATTGCACAGAGTAATGCGAAGAATCTCAGAAACAGAACGTCATAATAAAGCAAAAAATGAATACCGACTAATACTTTTTTCATTATTATGATACAAGTTTGACGCCCGCGGCAGCGCTAGCCGGCTCGCGAGCGCCGGCTAGTTAGTAAATAAGGGAAGTGAAGTTAATTTTATTATATCAATATAAAATATCTGTTCCGATTAGATACCATAATGCAAAGCAATGGAGCAAAGCAGAGACTGAGAAAGGGGTTGGCAGGTTCTGTTGAGTGGGTTGGATTAGATACCAAGAGATCTTATTCCATTCTTTGACTTGGTTATTTCTTTAAATTGCAGCGTACAGAATAGCGTCTGTTTACA
Source organism: Holacanthella duospinosa (assembly GCA_002738285.1). Lineage (NCBI taxonomy): Eukaryota > Metazoa > Arthropoda > Collembola > Poduromorpha > Neanuridae > Holacanthella > Holacanthella duospinosa. The sequence continues at coordinate 192,994 of NIPM01000294.1, forward strand.
AAAAATATTCAAAATCTGTTTTGATTAGAGACGTTAATGCAAAGCGCAGTGCAAAGGAAATTCGCAGAGTGGTAGAGGGGAGGGGGGTCGGTAGGTTCTCTGTTGAGGGAAGTGGAGTAGATACAAAGTGTAAGGGCCGGATTTAGGTACACCACTTGAGTAAGTGTTTGGGTCGCCTCGACTAAAATAATTGTTTGAGAGGAGAGCTGGTATTCAAGAACGAGTTTTTTCTATTGATTTGGCAGTTTGGAGTTGAGATTCGAAGCAGCTCTCACCACACTCCAGTTAAGACTCCAAATCACTCACAAATCAGTCACTTGAGTTTGAGTGACTTACTTAAATCCGGCCCTAAGACTGTCATGTCTTACTGGAGGAGAATTGGGGACTTTCGGGATTAATTTAGAGGATAATTAAGGGTTCTTATGGGCAGGAGAGTAATTTTGAAATATTGGGGTAGGGTTGGGGAAGTGGCGGGGTCTGGATTTGGATATTATTTTGTAATTGATTAAATTAAGGGAAAATTAAAGGGAAATAAGGGAAAAGGAGGGTCATAGGTCACGGGATCACTTTACTAAACATTAGACGGGGTGGTGACCAAAAATTCCCGATCAGGTAGAACGGGAGAAACAAAAAACTCCAGAAAACCAAAATCACAAAAAAGGAAAAGTAGAAGAGCAACAGGATAATAAGTCGGTTTGAGACTAACTTCTCATGCTATTTTTTTCCAAGATGGATAGAGCGCGATAGTGGACGGACTCGTCGGTGTCGGAGACTTTCTCCCAGACCGACGAGTCCATCCACTTGATGGGGAAATTTTTAAAGTAAGTGGGTAAAACCACTTAACTATCTAACATATGCCCGGGGGTGGGGGAAGCGGCGACCTCGTCGCGGTTCAATCCCGGGGTAGTGGTGTTTAAAGGAAGTGGGTAAGGGAAAGAAGAAAGGGAAAGGGGTTGAGGGGTTTCGCGGAATTGTCGGGGGGTTTGGAAGGGATAGGTTATTTAATTTTTCAAAGGGAAAGGGGGTTTAAGCTGTTTGAACCATGTTGGCACTGGGGCTTTCTTGGACGGGAGGAGTGTTCCGCAAGTACACGATTCACCTTGTGTACTAGTGATTCGTTCTCTTGTGGGAGGAGTAAGGTTTTTTGATTCCTTATCTTAGGGCGTGGGATATGGGAAGTGTACCGGTCAGGAGATAGGAGGGTATGTTTTGGGCGTAACATGCTAGCATTGGGGTTGGGGGAAATGAAATCTTTGGAGACAATGGGTTCGGGATCGGATAACAGAATAGCCGGTTCCGAAGCCTTGCCTTTCGGGGGTATTATGAAGGGTAAGGAAGCTTGAGGGGAAAGAGGAGGAATTGTATTTAAGGTGTGGGAAAGAATGTCGGAATGGTGGGATAGTTTGGCTTCTGATATCTAGGTCAGGCTCGAGGTCCGATGCTGGATCAAATTCGCTAGGGCCATCTGCTTCTGAATCGGGGTGGAGGCAGGGAAAAGAGTTGTCACTATACCATGGTTTCCCTTGGTGTACTGAAACAACCATGGTTTTTGGGAGTAAGGTTTTGAGGATGGTTTGGATCCGAATGTTACTTGGACCCGTATGTTTGATGACTTGATAGCGTCCGTCTCATCGTGGGCAGAGTTTGTTTGCAAGTTCGGGGGTATGGGAGTGTCGTCTAAGTATAAACTGTCCTGGTTGGTAGGTGACAGGTTTATGTTGGGGATTGAATAAGTATTGGGACTGTTTTTGATTTGGATGGTTTTAATTCGGGCGTCTGGTATTACTTCGTCTGTCCGCTTTTTCAGCGGAAATAGGAAGGAGGTTGTCGATGCGGAGACGAGGTTCCCAGCCATGGATAAGGAAGTATGGGGAATGACCAGTTGATACATACGGTGGCATTGATATTGAATACGACCCGGGGTATTTGAGTGTCCCAATCTTTTTGACTGGGTTCGAGATCTTTTGGTAGGGTTTGTTTAAGGGTACCATTGAATCGCTCGTCGATTCCATTTGTTTGCGGGTGGTAGGCGGAGGAACGCTTGAGCTCAATTCCGTTCTCATTTGCAAAGTCCTAAAACTCTTGGGACTGAAAATGGGTACCTTGGTCTGATAGAATCTTCTAGGGGCTACCATGTCTGAATAGGATGTTCTTTTGTAGGACTGCTATGGTTCGGGCGGAAGTACAAGCGGAAACTAGGATAGCCTTCAAGAAACGGGTGCACATACAAGTGACTGCAAGTGCGTACTCGTCGCTTCGAGCTGTTTTTGGTAAGGGGCCAATGAAATCAATCGAAATTTCCTCAAATTGTTTTAAGGGCGGGGGTTTTGGAAAACTTTGTCCTCATACTTTAGTGTTGGGACGGTTAAAAATTTGACAGGTGGGACAACTACGGAAAAATTGCATGGTTTACTTGTACATTCGGGGCCAATAGCATCGAAATCTAACGGTGTGCCATGTCTTGTAAAACTCAATATGACAACCGCTATTTATAAGGACTTCTAAGAGGACATCCTTTTGGATTTGTTGGGGAATGACTAGTCGCTATATATGTCCGAATTCAATTTTGCTACACTTGAGAACATCTTTCTCATCAAGTTTGAATTCAGCAATATTTCTGTGGTTTCGAAGAATTATACCATCTGGTGTCGGGAAAGTTAAGCAAGCAAGGATTTTCTTCAGTTTTTGGTCTTGGAACTGAAGTTCCTTGATATCTATACCAGAGAGGAAGCATAGCCGATGGATATTGGCAACCTGTAGGGAAAACAGGTGTCTTCGTGGGCAAGGCGGTCGTGAAATTTCGATTCGGGATCGACGGGATTTCGAGATAGGACTTCTACATCTGTGGGACTTTCCGGTTCGGTATTCGATGGCGAAATCGTAAGGCTGTAGGCATAAGGCCCATCTAGCCAAACGACCGTTTGGGTCTTTAAGGTTTATTAGGTCACAGGGAGTGATGGTCGGTGACAACTGAGATGGGGCGACCGTAAAGGCAAGGGCGGAATCTGTTAATGGCGAAAATTACTGCTGCACACTCTAGCTCTGATACTCTATAGTTACCCTCATGTTTTTCTAATGTACGCGAATCGAAAGCGGCACGCGAACAGTACCTTTCTGTTTTTGGGAGATGGTTGCTCCCAGACCTAATTTGGAGGCATCAGTATGGAGTATGGTGGGAGACTGGCCGTCTGGGTACACCAAAACGGACGGATGGTTAAGTTTTTTCTTCCTCGGCCTTGTCCGACCAATTGAACACTACACCCTTCTTGGAGAACTGGTGAAGTGGGTGGGCAATTTTGGCGAAATTCTTCATGAATCGACGATAATTGGAGCAGATGGCACAACGGATTCTACATGTCTAACTGTTTTAAGAGTAGGGAAGTCAGCTGCTGCGTTAATTTTTGCGGGGTTAACTGGCACACCATCCGCTGCGTGCCCAAGGAACTTTAATTCTGTAGCTGCGAAGTCACACTTGTGCGGTTTTAGGGTTAGGTTAGCTTTGCGAAGGGCTGTGATAACGATTTCGAGATGTAAAAGCTGGAAGGGAAAGTCCAGGGAATAAACCACAATGTCGTCTAGGTACACTAGAGACATTGACCACTTTACTTTTCCAAAGACTGAGTCAATGAGTCTTTGGAAGGTTGCGGGGGCATTACAAAGATCAAAGAGCATGACATTAAATTGGTAATGTCCATCGGGGGTGGTAAACACAGTTTGTTCTTGCTCTTTAGGGCTTATTTCTACCTGGTAATAAGCTTGATCACAATCCATGGAGAAAATTTTTGCTCTGATGAGGCGGTCTAGGGCATCGTCCATTTTGGGGAGAGGGTAACTGTCTGTACGTGTAACTGTGTTCAAGCGTCGGTAGTCTACGCAGAACCTCCACCTTTTTGACTAGGACGACTGTTGCACCCCAGGGACAGTTGAAAGGGATCATAACATTTGCGTCTAGCATTTTGTCGCAGCATTTGGTTATTTTGGCCGTTTCTGGGAAAGTTGCGCGGTAGGGACGTTGTCGGATGCGTGGGGCTTCACCTGTGCCCATGAAGTGTTTAGTAATAGGAGAGCAGCCAATTTTTTCGAAAGATAGCGGGAAATATTCTGATATTGGAGGAGTTTTTCGAATTGGGGACGTTCGGAGGGAGGTAGATTAGGACTAATTTTTGTTTGTGAGAGGAGATCAGGTTTTGGGAGTTTCGAATCGGTGGAAAGGGTTGAAATTTGTGGAGGTGTGGACTTAACGGATTCCAAATCGTCCATATCACACTCGATCATCGAGTCGGTTAAAGCCTCGGAAGTACCTAGGAGGTATTGATGGGGAAGCTTGGATGGTTTGAGGTGTCAAGTTTGTGACAAATGTGTATCTTTGTCCTTAAGAGACAGAAACCACACATTTGCCGAGCACAAGGTGACGGAAATGTGCGACTTGACTGCGTGGGGTGATAAGAATATCACCGGTAAATTTGGATGGGATCTCAAATTTAACTTTTTTGGATGTGTGAGTAAGACTTACTAAAATAGTTTTCCGGACTCTTAATGTGGACAGTATGGTATGGTTACCGGAATCGTCGTCGGGGATAGTTGGAAGTTCAGGATATAAGTCTGATGTAGAATGGATGGGTAGTTCCGTAAGGACAAAAATTTCGGATGTGGGTAATGGTACGTTTTCTTGGGTTAACTCTTTTGAAATTTGGACTGTTGCCAGTGATCGGTAGGGTGTTGTAATTAGGTTGCTAGGACCAATTATTTGGATAGGGAGCTCTGGGTTTGTTAGGCAGCCTTGAGCAATTGCTTCGTTTTCGCAATCGAGGATAATTTTGTTAGGTTGGAACAAATCCATACCCAAGACGATCTGATTGCTGAAGCCGGGAATTATAAAAAAGGAAGAGTTAAATATTTTTACTCCAATCCAGAATGTTAGTTGGGAGACTTCACTAATAGTGAAGACTTTGGACTTACAGATGGACAAGTGAAAGGTTAAGGGAGCTACAGTATGTTTGGAAGCTGCAGCCTCTGATAGTAAACGTAAAATGTCTTTTATTACAGTGGAGATGGAGGCACCTGAGTCTATATTATGCATTAAAACGAAAGTTTCCAATGTGAACGGGGTAACGAAAAGCAAGGGAGGAAGGACAGTTACTGAGTGGGGTTGCATCTGTCCATACGGTTGCACCGTATTCTGAGTCGGGGTAGTCCGGATGACTTCGGACCGATGACATGCTGGAAGGTGGCAGTAACATTAGGTGTTGTCATAATCGGTGGGTCTGTCTTACTAGGATTCTCTAGCACTATAGACTTGGCCTTAGTCTCATAGTCAGAGAAATCTAAACTCATTAAGTATAATGGCGGGGGGAAGATTTTCTCGGTTATGGGGTTTGAACAAACCATATCGGACTATTTTGAATGGTCCTCCGGGTCGAAACGTCAGGATGTCGGGGTATACGACGCTTCGAGTTGTTCGGATACGAGAAACGGCAGTTGCAACCTCTAACGGGAAAAATTTGCTTGCAAGTCTTGTGCTGAAAATCTGGGGAGATTGGGAACAGGGGTTGTATTGGTTTCATTGGAGGGTTTTTTTGTATTATGGAGGGGATCAAGGAATGGACGTGGGAGGGTAAGGGAAGGGTGGTTTGGGAAAGATTGGGGTTTTCTGGATGGGGTTGATTGGGATTAATTCGGATGGGTTGAGTGGGATTAGTGGGTAAGGGGGAAAGCTGTCAAGCCCGGCGCTCCTGTTTCGCCAGGTCTGTCAGTCTTCTGACGGTTTATGGAAAAGTGAATTTGGGAGGTATGGTGGATTATAGTATGGGGGTGCGTTGCATGTGTGGAGGATGTGTAGATTGACGTAAAAGTGGGGTAGGGCTAGGCATATCGGATAGAAATGTGACACCCATGTAGAAGCTCTTCTACTTTAGCTTCGTCCATTTTGGGATTGATCGCGCGGAAGAGTGTAATTTTTTTGGTGACATATGTCTCAACATTGTCACCAAGTGAGAATGTTAGTTCCTAGTTCTGTCGGCAGAATCCCGACAAACGGTACTTTGGATCGAAAAATACTTTTAAATCTCTTCCTAAAGCTCTCTATATTCCCTTAATGGATCTGTTGGGGTCTTTTAGGAGGGTTTTGTAATTAGGCCATATTGATGTAAACCAGGCGTTGGCATTTTCTTCTAACAACCTGTCGAAGTTTGAAATGATATATTTTTCGTCGTAACCCAGGATTTCCAAATCTTCATTGAGTCGGTCTAGTAATTCCTCTGGATCTCCCGACCCATCGAATTTCCGAAGTATTGTAAGGCAATGCTCACGTTCAACTCTGGGCGGCGGGGTTTTTGGGATACCATAGGAGTAAAAATGTTCGGAGGAGGTGATATAGGTAGGGGAGGGCTAGTGGATAACTGGAAGGGAAGAGTAGGTTTAAGATGCGTGCTGGGTTCTGGACTTATTGTGTCAACTACCGGGTTTCTTAATTGGGTAGGTTCAAGGGGAGGTGGAGGTGTCCGGGAAGTTTGGGTGCAAATGGAGAAGGAAGTCGGTCGGGGATGAGTAAAAGNTAGGGTTTATTCATCTGAGTGCGCTGGATGTGGTGGATTGGAATTCTCCAAGAGGTACTGAGAACACCCTCTGTTCCCTACTCATAGGATAGGGGGTTCTGTGGTACCTCACATGGAGAGTAAGGTAAACCCAATTGATCACGTTCCTCATCATTCGGTGAGGTAGGGTCGATGTGGCTTGTCGCGCAGGAAGTGGGAGATTGGTGTCATGATTAGATGATGTAAAATTAATTTATAATGTGGGGAATCAATTGGAGGGAATTTTGATGATATAGGAATTAATTTGAGGGAATTATAGAATACTTAGGAAGTTTGGGAATGAATTGTAGGGATTGGGAATAAATTTGCAGGGTAGGGAATTATTGGGATAGAATTTGGAATTAAGTGGGAGGTGTGGGAATTATTTTGTGGGAATGCGACTTAATTTGGAGGTTTCGTAATGGATTGGAGGGATTTGGGAATTATTGAGAGGTAGTTAATTAATTAATTAATTAATTAATTAATTTAATTTGAGGGAATTTTGAATTAATTTGGGAGTTTTGCGATTTTTTTTTCAAATGCCGGATGGTTGGGAGGGTGCGGGTTGTTGACAATTTGGAATATTTTGATATGCGTATGGTAAAATAGGATGGCCAAAAGTTGCCAACGCAGGGGTTCGGTCGGGGTTGTGTTTTGTAGAATTGTGATTTTCTAACTCCGAAATCGGGTTGCAAAGCCCGAAATCGGATAAAATATGCGTGAGGCGAATGCAAATTATAAGAAACGTAAAATATGCAGAAAAAATAATCAACAATAAAGAAATCCTAAAATTTTTATTTTCCTCTAAAGTGGTAATGTGAAGGTAGCCCCGAGCTACCCTTATGAAAAAACATAATTTAAAATAATTTTTTGGAAAAATCGAACATTACCAGTAGACAATTTCTCAAAAATTGTAAGATCGAAGGCCCAAGCGCTAAGCGCTAACAAATATCGGGACTTAGAAGTCCCAACAACCAATAAACCAAAAAAATAATGAAAAAAAAAATTGTTTAGTTTGTTTAGTGGAGGTAGCTGGTCGTCGTCCTCTCCAGCGTCCAAATCCAGACAAGGAACCTGGATTTGAAGATTTGAAATTTTAAAGGAAGTGGGTAAACCACTTACTTATCTAACAAAAGAGACCATACCCCATTCCTCGACTGAGTTAATTCTGTTAATTCTCTGCTGCTGTTGAATAATTAATTTTTGCAAAAGGTATGCTTTCTCAAACATACGCTAACTTCACTCCCTCCAACTTTTGGATTTCGCGCTATATATTTACTGTCTCAAATTTTGTTTGGTGGAACCTACTTTCGATGTCCCGGATTAGTTTGGCGGGCCCTGTACGAGTACGGTTATGATCAGCTGTAATTTTTTGAAAGGAAGTACAGGTATGGTACGAGTACGAAGCTCACCTGTCCGCCATATATTTACGCGTATTGTTGCGACCAGGTGCGGGTACGGTATGAGCGGCCCTTTTATTCTTTCAGAATGTACGGAGGGGACTAATATTAAATACGGGTAAGAGCGAGTCTTCTTTCGTTTAAAAACGTACGGGTGCAAATTTTCGCCGTACCACAAAACGCCCATCTGTGCTCGCAGGCATGGCGTTGCTGGTTTTTGAGTCATGGCTCAAAACTGTTACAGACTCGAGCAAGTTCATCCCTACGGTACAAAAGTTTTTATTAGACAGTTCAAGTCAGAGCCATTGTTTAAACGTCATGAGATAAGCCGTTCTTTACACTAAGGTTAACCCTTTAATATCTTGACATTTTTTTAACAGACCGTCACAACCCTCAGAGGTTTTAGTCTTCAATAACACCACTCAACATGGCTCAAGTAGAGCAGCACATTACAACCGAGTTAAACTCGTTTTACCAGTTGAATGACAATTCAGCGCCAATCATTGGCCGAGTAATTTTTAGGAAAGAATTTCTAAGAAATAACCAATGCCGTTAAATTACTTTAAATTTAACTTAAACTTCTAGGAAGGAATGAATAAAAAATAAATTTTTCTGGAGAAAGTTAAAAATACAAATTAGAATAAAGTAAGACATTAATCATTATTCATTTTTTGGTAATCCTATTTAACAGTGATACAAAACTGGAATAAGAATATAACAAATAATACTACATACTAATTATAATTTTACATAATTACAACTTAAATGAAACTAAATAATAATACTAATACATGAAAATTAAGTAAACAAATACGACAAATTACAGGGTGTTTAATCTTTTTTTGCACCCTTTTTCTCCAATTTCATCGTAGCTCCTCCCAACCCATTCTGCTGCTTAGCAATAAAGTGTAAAAAAAATGACGTCATGCTTTCTAGGGTGCAAAAAAATGTTAAACACCCTGTATAAACTACTACTATTTTGTCTGTTGCAGTATTCTCTATTAACAGATTGGCCCAATTACCGTAATTGTATAGAGCGCCTGATAGTATTAAGGCTCATAGTACTATCAGAATATAGAAACTTAAAGTAAACAAAAACTTCTCGAATGACAGAAAACCTGTGATAGAATTAACTGCTGTCTATTCCTAGCCGAAATGTGTACGAAGATATCAATGAGACAACTACCCTGTGTCGATAAAGTCACTACGCAATTGAGAAAATGAGTTACCATCCCCACAACTCCTCTCAAACAAAATTTTTATGTGTTAAGTTTGAGTGGAAAGGATTACATTGAGGGACTATAAAGAGCGGAACTGACCGTTGAAGAATTTATTTCGCTCGAAAGAATTTCTGTTCACTTCATCATTTTTGTATAACTCATCGTCACATTTGTCAGTGGAAAATAGTTCCACATATTAGAGTGGATGGAAATTCCAGCGAATCAGTTTTTCTCTCGTCTGAACTCACCGAGAGATGTGTCGCAGGAGAAAAATTCTGCTGACTTGATTGGAAAGATTTTCTTTCCATCCAATTTCCCATTTTTCTAGGCCAGACCGAAGGAAACCAATTCACTATATGACAGAATTTATTCTGAAGTTGGTTTTTTTTAGTTTAATTTTTTCAACTTCTGAATGGAAATCTTTCTACGCAAGAAATTTACATTGTTAAGCCCCACCAACAAAGTTGAAAAATTACCAACTAAATTATCATATAGCTCTGTTCCTCGTGCTGTTGTTTTAATTTTTCGTTGTTTCATCCTGTAGATTATTAATACAATGTAAACTAATTCCTCTCATGATAAACACATTTTGGAAACAAATAAAATGATTTGCTATTCCTATTTCGCTGTTTCATTAAGATCTGTCGATGGAATTTCCCTCCATCATTATGCCAGACCGAAATAAGAACTGCATTCCTTACCATCGGTGCAGTTAATGGTGTGGTTTAGCCGAAGAAAAACATAAGGATTACTTCCTTGGAAGGAATGAAAAAGGAACGTTTGTCGCTTACTTATTTGGTGAGATATAGCAACTGAAAATATTCCGCCGAAGAATTTTTTCCCACGGAATACTTTTCAAGCATAATTTCTGTCACGGTGAGTTCTACGCTTAAGGCATTTATACATGACTCTAAGGTGATTAGGATCACAGTTGCAACACTGACCCATCGATCTCGATCTTTTGGTGGCGAGATCGGTGGAAGCCGATCTCGATCTTTCACTGAGATGGTCGACTTGGTGCCGATCTCGATCTCGATTGGTTGGTACAACGATCTACTGACCCCGATCTCGATTTCGATCTTTAGTTAGAATGATCGACTCAGGGCCGATATCGATCCTTTATGTTGAGCGATCGACAAGTATCGATCTCGATCTCGATTTTGCGAACGAAACATCGATTACTGCCGATCACGATCTCGATCTTTTCGTGGAGAGATAGATCGATCTCGATCTTTTGGGTTAAAATAATCCCTTTTCAATTTAATTGTTTCGATTTATGACGATCGCAAGGATTTGACGCAGTTAAATTTAAATTGATATATGTTACATTTCTCACGGCAAAGAATACAAGGACAGCCAAATAAACCCTGGCCTTCTTTCTCCGCTTTCACCAAAATCGGCTTGAGACAGCCGCTAAACATACATTTAATATTAGACGTGAAGTTAGCCGACAAATTTTGAATTTTTTTATTTTTAATTATAAATATTCTAATGTAACATTCGTCATTCCCTACACCTTGATCTTAATCTGAAAAAAAAACAAGAAATTGACTTTAAGGTGTAGGGAACATGAAAGAAAATCTAAACTCCACAGCATTAGGGGTTATTCGTCAAATGCTGCTTTGCAAAATTTATTTTTTTGTCCTAATAGGTTAACTTGACATCTTGACAACAATTTCCTAATTACCTTTATCGATACCGGATTAATTTTTCTTTGAAGTAAAATTTTTTATTTACAAAAATTGTTTAAAACAGGATTATGTTTCATCCCTTTTACAATTTAATACCAGAAAAATGCCAAAATTAGTCTCGGATTAATTTGGCTTCACAGTATTTTTTTTTAATTTCGGAAATATTTTACGAAATAAACTCATATCACTTGGTCAGAATGTAAATACATATCCGATATCAGGAAAATGCCAAAATTAGTGGCGGATTAACTTGGCCCACAAAAAGGTGCCAAATAATCCGAGACTAATTTTGGCATTTTCCTGGTGTCAAATATGTATTTAAGCTCTGACCAAGTGATATGAGTTCATTTCGTAAAGTAATTTACGATTAAAAAATTTTTTTTTTGTTGTGGGACCAAATTAATCCGCGACTAATTTTGGCAAGTTTCTGGTATCAAATATGAAATTAAACTAACAAAACAAGTGATGTTAGTTCATTTAGTAAAGTATTTTGAAATTTTCGAAAAATATATTTGTGGGAGCAAATTAATCCGAGACTAATTTTGGTATTTTAGTTGTATTAAATTGTAAACGGGAGGAAATATGATCCTGTTTTAAACAATTTTTGTAAATAAAAAATTATGTTTCAAAGGAAAATTATCCGGGATCGATAAAGGTAATTAGGATATTGTTGTTAAGATGTCAAGTTAATTTATTAGAAAGACAAATAATAAATTTTACAAGGCAGCATTTGTCGAAAAACTCCTAATGCTGTGGAGGTTTTCTTTCATGCTCTTTACACCTTAAAGTCAATCTCTTGTTTTTTTCAGAGTGAGATCAAGGTGTCGGGAGTGACGAATGTTACATTAGAATATCTATAAAAAAAATTCAAAATTTGTAAGCTAACTTCACGTCTATTATTCACTACTTGTTTGCCGGTTAACTCTAGCCGATTTTGTGAAAGGCGGAGAAAGAAGACCCGGGTTTATTTGGATGTCCTTGTAGTAGTATTATTTTAAATTTTTATTCTATTGAAATATGTGCTATTTTCTGTAATTTTGAGAGCATTTCAGATCTTTGTTTACAATTTTATTAATCAGCGTTGAATAATCTTAAGAGCAAATTAATCATCAATATGTAGCACTGGTTTCGCATCAGAAATAGATACTATTAGTTTCATTGAATAATCTAGGCTAATTATAATAACTTTAGCTTAGAATCAACCCACTATTCGATGAATTAATTGAAAGTGGAATCTACACTGGTGTAGTATTTTTGATAATATTCTTGATCCTATATTGTAATAGTTTTCCGTTTCTTCTTGCCACGTTTCTTATACATTTTGGATATTTCATAAGTAATACTGATCGGTTATAAATGAAATGTAGTCAAAATATAAGTAATTTTTTGCTTGTTAAATTATTTATTTTTTTTTAGAAAAAAAATACCTCCGTTCATACGTTCAACAGGTAATGAAACACTCTGGAGTGTTTATACGTTAATTGAGTAACTGAGAGCATCGTGAAAATCGAGTAGACCTGAGACCTGATTTTTCATTCAGCACAAAAAAGTTAAATTAACACTAAGTATGAAGAAGCCATTTGTTGCCTCACGCTAGTAGTTAGTTAAAATTGGGTTTTATTTTGATTTACAGGCTCGCAACCAAGTACCCCATTATTTTTTCTTACATATTATCTGTTTTACTTAACTGTTACTTAAAGTTAGATAAAATTAAGCAGAGATAGAAGTACATGTTGTTCCAATATTCTTTTTGAAAATAATCGAGATTACAGCTATCGTATTGAAAGTGTTCTAGTAAATATTTACGGCGTATTATTAAAAAGGTCTTACATTTAAAAAGGTGTGACAGTGATAATGTTTCCCTACAGAAGGAACATATTTTTGTTTCAAATGTATCCAGGTTATACCAGATACGTTTGTGAGATATTGTATTTGAGTTAAGCCGTAACTGTGCTATGAGTGACGAGGTGGTATGGGAGAGACTTTACTAAATATTGTTTTGGGCAAGGATTAAAACTAAGATCCTTGTAGTGAGGTAGCGACTTAGATTTCTTCACACATGTGATATCCTCGTCGATGAAGCTCTGTCGGATCCTGTTGGGATTTTATTTCTGCAATTAAACAATTAATCGTCAGTCAAATTGTTAAGATTAATGTCAATTTTAGTGTTTTTGAAAATTTTTTCCACCAGTAAGTACCAGCTATAGGTGTTTTTAGGGAATTTATAGGATATAATTTTACTTTCTAGGAAGGCTTGATGGAGTCAGTCGGAGAGTTAAGGATCTTTTGGAGGAAATTAAATGCGAGTTTGATTACTTCTAGGGCTAAGGGGCTATTTCCAGTCTCAAGTCTTATGAAATATTTAGGGGTAGATGTTGGTATGCGAAGGATTCTTTTAAAGAATCTTTGTTGGACAATTTCAATTGTTTTTTCTTGTCCTAGTCCCCATATTCCAGCTCCATATAAAGTGGTGGCTTTGATAATTGCGTTGAACACGGTGTTTGTGCTTTTCAAGTTGAATAATTTTGTTCTGCCTAGAGTTGATAGAACAGCACCTTGTGCCATCAGCTCTTTATCTTTTGCAGATTTGGCGGCAGTTCCAAATTGGCCGTTTGAGGTGAATAGAACTCCCAAATATGAGTATTATTTTACGCTATCAATTTTTTTCTGATTTCCAGTTACATTGGTCTTCTCTTGAAAGTCTTCCTCTCTTTTTGAATACGATAACTTTTGTTTCATTTAGGTTAATTTGAAGTCCTTTTTTCTAAAAACTTGGTCAATGCATTAATTTTCAGTTGAAGAGATTCCTTTGTAGGTGCCAATATTACCATATCGTATGCATACATAAGTATATGAACCATTGTGTCCTTTAAAAAAATGCCTGAAGTACCAGTAGTTTTGAATATACTTGTTATTTCGTTTATGTAAAGGTTGAAAAGGTTTGGGCTCAGTATTTCTCCTTGTAGCATACCTTGGCTAATATTTATTTTTTCGGTTAGTCCTCCGCTTGCTTTCACCCTTACTGTAGCTTGATTGTATAAGTTTGTGAGTACTCTAACAAATTTGGAAGAGAGGCCTGTCTGTGCTAGTGTGTCCCAGAGCTGTAAGTGTGGAGGGGTATCAAATGCTTTCGACAGATCGATGAAACATGCATACAATTTCTTGTTTCTGAGTATTTGCTTTTGAATGGCTACTGTCAATACAAATACATGATCGAGAGTACTTTTTCACTTCTGAAATCCGGCTTGGAAAGGAGATAATTTTTTGTTTATGGCAATCCAGTTGGTTAATCTGTTTAGAACTGTCGTAAAGATCTTTAATATCGCGTTCAGTATGGCGATTGGACGGTAATTCGCTGGGTTTCTTTCAGTTCCTCTTTTGAAAATTGAAACAATAATTGCTGTAAACCACTCACAAGGGACTTGTTCCATTTTCATGCACAGTTGAAAAAGGTTGGTTAGAAGAAGAAATATGTTTGGTATGCTTAATTTCCAAATTTCGCTGGGGATTCTTTCGCTGCCACTTGCTTTCTTTCCTTTAAGGTTTTTCAAGGCCATAGTTACTTCTAGCGGGTTGATTTCCCTGTCTAAAATTGGGTCTGTGTTGTTATTATTTGCTAACATTTGTTTATTCAGTTGTATCGATGGCTTGTATTGATTGGTGAAGTATTCTTGCCAAGTATTCATCGGGATAGTGTTTTGGTTTCTTATATGATGTGGCTTAATATTGTTAAATGTGGACTAGAATTCAGCACTTGAGTTGACATTGTGAAATCTCTCTTCTTGTCTTGTCAGGAAATATTCTTTTTTTTAGCAGATCAATTTATTATACTCTTGGTTGGTTGTAACGAGATCTTGTTGGTCGGTAAGGTTTGGGTCTTGGTTATTTTTAAATTTTCTGACTTTACACCTTTTCTTCTTCCTTAACCGGTCGTATTCTTTGTCGTGCCACTTAGGTCTTCTGTTGTATTGTTTAGAGTTAGACATGTTTTGCGTGTTACAGCAAGCTCTGTGTATTCCATCTTTTAGCTGTTTGCTAAATTCACGCTAGTAGTAACAAACGCAAAACTGCTATAGTCAGCTGTTCGATCAAAATACACCCAAATAAAAAATAGAAAGGTTATTGAATTATTATATGAAGCATCGTTGAGCAAAATATATGAACGAATGGGTGGAAAGTGGTTGTGGTAGAGAATATTGGGTTTCCCTTGATAGTTTCTTAATAATTCTCACACATTAATTTATCAGATTAGCCGATCTCGATCTCGAACATCCTGTGAAAATATTGATTTCGAGATCGGTTGTTGTCGATTTCGATCCCGATCTTTCGACAAAAAGTAAGATAGCTTTCGATCTCGATCTTATTACCAACGATAAAAGGCGATCCCGATCTCGATCAATGTCGATCGAAGACCGAATAGTTGCAACTGTGATTACAACTATCGGTAGCCGATAGTTTTTTCAACCAATCAGAGATCTCCAAAATGAGTCACATTTCATAGTTCTTTTAATCCGATAGTCTGATAGTACTATGACGCGTTCTATACAATTATGGGAATTGGGTCATTATATAAGATTGATAAACTAAATATATTGGCCCAATTCCCGCAATTTTATAGAACGCGTCATAGTACTGTAAGACTATCAGACTATGAGATTAATATGACTATGAAACGTGACTCAGTTTGGAGGTCTCTGATTGGTTTAAAAAACTATAGGCTCCCGCTAGTTCTAATCAACTCAGAGGGATGTATAAATGTCATAGTCCCTCAATGTAATCGTCTCCACTCAAACCCAACACAAACAAATTTTGTTTGAGAGGAGTTATGGGGATGGGAACACATTTTCTTAATTGTGTAGTGATTTTATGAACACAGGCTAGTTGTCCCCTTGCTAATCTTCCTTACACATTTCGGTTAGGAATAGACAGCAGTTAATTCTATCACAACTTTTCTATCATTTTCGTTCCCGTAAATTTTCTATAATCTGAAAGTACTATGAGCCTTAATACTATCAAGCGCTCTATACAATTACGGGAATTGGGCCATTATGATTTTACATAGGTAAAACTTGAATTAAACTAAATAATACTACTAACATGAAAATTAACGTAACAGATACGACAAAATAGAAATTAGTATTATTCTATCGCTATTGCAGCATAATTGATACGTCAATTGTACGTTGTGAATTTATAAATCAAAATTTTCAAAGGGACGAAAGGAAATTTTCTACCTATGTCGTCCGTTTCCTTAGAGGGTGGCGGTTAGTCTCACGCTCAAATATTTTCAACACATGATCCAATGTGTAATGTAGCTGACCAATGAGACTGGTAAAATTGCAATTATTGAGTTGTCATTCAACTGGTAATATATCACAGAGTCTTCCTGAAGTGCCCAATTATGAAGAAATAGAAAGATTCATGAAAGATAGTAAGTTAATAGTAATACAGTGCATTTCAGTTATGAAAATTTGGTCAACGAATTGTCTGCGAACACAGGCCTAACTAGCGTATTATATAGTTGCCTCGAAGCTTCGGCCGCCGAATAATTTATTTTTACGTGTTCCGGCGTAGGCCGATGCTCCGATTCGGTGTTTCGGCCGAAACATTGGTAACTGGCTAGACTCCGTCAAATTTAATCAAACTGTTTCAGTTACCTCAATTTTATTTGTTCTTGGCGTGAAATTACTACAAATAGATTGAGGTGAGGTAACTGGGTAACATTAAATCTAGTTTTAACATTAGTGGCTAGATTGACCATCGGCGGTTAGAGAAAATTTAATCATATTTTAATTGGAGAAAACTGAGGAATTAACTTTAACCACAGATTAATTGTCGGAGGGATACTTGTCACTTGTAATCACTACATTCCCGCTTGATAGATCGGTCATCCAGATAATTAAGTTTGAAGTTAGGACTAGTTGGTATTTCAATCGACGGTTAACTAACCGACCATTAGTGCACATAAGCCTAGAACGACGTTCAATATTCAAAGTCTAATGTCTACATGCACCATACTCGGTTATCGGTTAGTTAATCGTCGGTTAAAAAGCCAACTAGTTCCAACTTCAGCCTTAATTATCTCGATGACCGCTTGATCTAGCGGCTTCGTAGTGATGACAAGTGTCAAGTATCCCTCCGCCAAATAATCTGTGGTTAAAGTTAATTTTATCCGACTAAAATATAACCAATAATGAAATTTTTTCTAACCGCCTGTTACGACTATCCGGCAGTAGTGCACCCAGCCATAAAAGAGGCAGATTTTGATTTAGTACTCTCAGTGTTTTCCCGTCATCTGATCTATTGCTAGCTTTTTCAGACGTTTCCTGTCGTTCAATAAAAATTGTGCTATCTACCAGAGGCATAAAGTGTCCCTTGTTATAATAACAGGTTGTAAAAAATGTGGGAATAGCTTAGTAGTGGGTTTATCGTAATTAAGTTAAATTAAAATATGAAATCGAATGTTACTTTTCGAAACAAAAAAAAGAAATAATTTTACGAGTTTTATTCTTAAAAAATACCCTGACGACAGCTATATTCTTCTTGGCTACTCGATTCGATAGACACGTCACACGCACGATTCGGCTGTTTCGGCCTCGCCGAAACGAGGTACACCTTTGTTTCTGTTTCGCCCGAAACGGAATGTTACTCAGTTCGGGGCAACCCTAATAATAATGACTTATAAAAGAATCGTGTGGCAAGCGCAATGCTTTCACTCGTTTTTTTCAGGCCTATTAACGAGTAACGTCTTAAATAAAATTATTATAACCGAAGTACACTGTAGAGGGAATTCGGAGATTATTCAACAACGAGATCGTTCAAAGAAAAATCAAAAGTCGGTCCTTTTCGCTCACTTTTGGTTCAGTTCATGATCGATCAGTTAACCATTTCTCCATTTGATGTAAAAAGTATCTGTAAGTATGAGTAAGTCAATTTTCAAAACAAAATTTCTAAACCAAATAATAATAAGACGATGACCGTCTTATTATTATTTGGTTTAGAAATTTTGTTTTGAATGGGCAAAGTACCCTCGTGCCCTCTCGATGAGGGCAAGTATTAGCAGGAGGGCACGAGGGCAGACATAATTCGTGATAGTGTTCCGCATGGCTCAGCTTTGGGCGTGAGCCAGAGCCTCTGGCTCAATCAGCCATGGCTCATGGCTCACCCGAGCGGTGAGCCAGCTCATGAGCCATGGCTCTAGCTCCGCACTTTTGTTGAGCTGGTTCATGAGCCAGAGCCATGGCTCATGGCTCAACAAAAACTTTTTTTTTCTCGTTAATATGCACATTTTGCTAAAAGTGAGAATGACCTAGTGAGAATAAGCCAACACAAATCATAATTATGAACTGGCTAAAGGCAAATTGACTTTCAGTGACCAAAAATTCTAAAAATAAAAAAAAAAGTGACGATTTGGAAGAAAAAAAAATTAAAACTTTAGGGGAAAAGTGGAAGAATTTAGGGGAAAAGTTGAGCCATTGAGCCATGGCTCACAAGCTTCGTTGAGCTGGCTCATGAGCCATGGCTCTGGTTCAAAATTACTACATGAGCCAGAGCCATGCACTGGCTCTGGTTCAGAAATTTTTGTGAGCCAGCTCGAGCCAGAGCCATTGAGCCAGAGCCATGCGGAACACTAATTCGTGAGGCATGAGGGCACGAGGGGTATTCCACCATTTTGAGTATATTTAGCATTTCTACCTGTGTATAAATTATTCCTCGAGTTTATTGAATGTTCCCAAGTCTATACTGTCATCTTAAATTCCGTGATTTATTGTTTCCGATTGTGAATAATTTTCCATATTATCAGTAGTTGAAATTCACAATTTTTGAAACAGTTAAACAAATCTGTATTGATAAACAACAAAAAAAAAATTATATTCAATTTTTTAAAATGTTGTCCAGCCCTTTTTCGCGCCCGTTAGTTAATTGTTGTGCCGGTTCTGAATTTCTCATGTTTCATCTTGGAACTGCCATATTGGAGTGCAAGTTATTGTTGGTTTGAAAATACCTTGCAGCAGCATCGCCCTACTAGCATGTAATTTTGCATGGAGATGCGTGGGAATAGTTCCTTAGGAACTGCATAACCTATTTTTTTTAAATTCATACATAACGATGTATATGATATGACACACCTAGGGTGTGTTGCATCTAAAAACTTTCACAATCAAACTTTTCAACTTTTCACTTTTCATTTTTGGAAAAGTGAAAGGTTGCTATGTTGCACCAAAATATTTTACGAACCTTTCCNTAATGTCATACATAACGATGTATATGATATGACACACCTAGGGTGTGTTGCATCTAAAAACTTTCACAATCAAACTTCAACTTTTCACTTTTCATTTTTGGAAAAGTGAAAGGTTGCTATGTTGCACCAAAATATTTTACGAACCTTTCCATAACCTAATTTTTTTGAAAAGTGAAAGGCAAATCTTGAAAGGTTTTTTTCATTTACGTAGCAACAGACGCTAATTATTTTTAGTTTAGACAACAAAAATTATTTTGATTCTTTTTTTTTTGTTAATTTACACTACAAACTTATGTTATTTGAAATCAATGGAATCAATTTCCCGGTAAGAGAACAACAATCAAGATTTCTACTTTCCTTGAGGTGAAAAGCAATAACCTGAGGTAGAGATTAAACTTCTGACTCCTTGCCAGTTTCTCTCTCGTTTGTTTTACTATCTTTCTGCAAATTTTAGGAAATTTGTCCCTAGTCATTTGCTCACCTGTGCAATTTTTATAAAACAAAAGATTATAACGAACCAAAGCGACAATGAAGATGATTTATAATGACTAGACGAAGATATGTTACACATGTCTAAACTTCTTTCCGGGATGTCACACCTGATGTATCACACCGGAGTCATCTCAGAGTCCAATTATTTCTGAATTTTGAGAAATTTTGAAATTCAAGCTGATCTATTATTTAGCCGAATATTCGTTCGGTCAAGTTCGCTTGGTCAAGTCATACGCCGAATACCGAATATTTGGATTCGGCTCAACTTTGTTCGAATATTCGTTGCACCTCTCGTTATGTCATACCTAATAAACAAATCACAATATTTAAAAAGTGTAAATGGGTGCCGATGGCACCCAGTGAAGAGGTCTGTTGGGCTAGTAAATGCGAAATTAACGTATAAAATCTATAATCAACCTGCAAGGCAGGGTTCGATAATTTAACAGGTGGTAAATACCAGTGGTAACAAGTGGTATTTAACGTTATGGTAAAAATGTTGGAGTGGTAAAAACAAAAGTGGTAAAACAAAAGTGATAAAATAGCGGGAGCGGAGCCCAAGGTGAAACGAGTGAGCCCAAGAGCCCTTTGTCCATATATAACAACTAAATGGAAACGCTCGTCCGTTCTTTGTTTTAGTTACTTATATTAGTAGCTGGTTTAGGGAACATTATATCTAAGTTTTTGATTGGAAATGTACGCAAGAATTTTTCAGTATGAAGACATTGATTGTGCTTCCGAGAATAGCCAGGACGTCGATACTCATCTGGTGCAAACAGATGGTGGTAGTGCTCTACAACCACAGTTGCAGAAGTGCGGTTGCGGGCCGCAACCGCCACTTTGAGTACAATATTTNTAGGGAACATTATATCTAAGTTTTTGATTGGAAATGTACGCAAGAATTTTTCAGTATGAAGACATTGATTGTGCTTCCGAGAATAGCCAGGACGTCGATACTCATCTGGTGCAAACAGATGGTGGTAGTGCTCTACAACCACAGTTGCAGAAGTGCGGTTGCGGGCCGCAACCGCCACTTTGAGTACAATATTTCGAGCCGCAACTCCGCACCCGCAACATTTGAGCTTTGATGCCCGCAACTCCGCAACCCGCACTCTTGTATTTTAATACTTCCACTAGAACGCCGCAACCGCAACTTTAAATTTTAAAATTTTTGCCGCAACGCCGCATTCGCAATTTTGGATTCAAAATTTCCCGCAACCGCAACCAACACGTAACCAGAATTCCCGCAACTTTTCCGCAACTTTTTCGCAACTTTCGACAAAATTATAAAAGAAATGTTCCTATAACATTTAAAGCGAATTTAGAGCATAAAAATAGCCTTTCAATTTTATTTATTCAATTTCAATATGCAAGAGTTAAATACAACAATCCATTAATTCAAATTTTGGTTTGCTTAGTTAAAGCAATTAATTGTAAGTGAGCGTTACACAAACTTAATTTCAGATTTGAAATTGATGTGTCAAGTTTTAACAAAATTTAAATTGAGAACGAAAAGGATTGTTTACATATTAAATAAAGCCAATTTTGAAGTTGTGCCTTACGCCAAAATAAGGAATCCTTATCTTGTCATTGCGGATTTACAGGTCATACTCAACAGGAGCGTTTGAGATTGCAAAGACAGACTCAACGCCACACCGCACATGGGACTTTTCCCCTTGATAAATAATTTGAATTTGAATGGGTCCTTTGTAACACAAGTGTTCAAGAACTAAATTTTGGTTTCAGTTTCGACAAATGACTTCAATCTAGACACCAATATGAAAGCCGCTTTACAACTTCACATATTTGACCAACACAACCGAGCTCATCCCAAGTCAGGGCATAATAGTTGCGCACAATATCAAACTACTTCCCGCAACTACTTCACAGAGATCGCAACTCCGCATTTTCAGCTGTTATTTCTGACACCCGCAACTCCGCAACCGCAACTTTTGCATTTTACGCCCCGCAACGCCGCAACCGCAACTTTTGCATTTTACGTCCCGCAACGCCGCAACCGCAACTTTTGCAAGTTCCATAATTGGCCGCAACTTTTATAATTCTCAATTTGGCCGCAACTCCGCATTCGCAATTTTCGTTTTTCTGCTCCGCAACTCCGCAACCGCAACTCGCAACCTGCCGCAACCTAGTTGCGAAATGGTTGTGATTCTGCAACTGTGTCTACAACGCACCGAGATCTTGACAGAATCAGAATCAGGCGGAGAAGTTGGAACAGGTAGTGGTACCGATTCTCCTGAAAAAACTACCGCTTGTTCTAAACGTAGTGGAAGACCAATAGATACTTGCTGGAAATTCTTCACTGATTTCACCGGTGCCAATGGAAAGAAATTCCAAAAGTGTAACTCTTGCGAAGTGATTGTAAAGCTGAAACTAGAGTTGCCTTCCCCCCATCGTGCTTCGAGGAAAGTGCGGTGCAATTCAAAACATTCAGCACCTATTTGAATACAGTTGCCTTGGGAAAAAGTGATTGTGTCATTGAAATTTGCTAATCACACCGCACTTTCTTCGTGAGCACGGTCGGGGAAAGGCAACTATAGATCCAGCTTAAGTGGGCAAGCTCCGCGTCTGACGGGTCATTTATTGAAATGTACTGGTGGAACAAAAAATGCCACAAAAGGTATCATAATTCTAGCTAGCGAATTAACTCAATTTCATTAACAATAATTTATGGTATTTTAATAGCTAAGCCTACTGTTTCATCTCCATCACTCGCGTCCCAGTTTCCGGTTCTGCGACAACCAAAAGCCTCACCTTTTACTCTCAAAACGAACCATAAAGAGACTCGACTTACGCTTGTTTTATGGTTTGAGCATGCGTTGTGTATTTTTTGTCTTAGCGTTGTCATAACGCGCTCCACCCGTTTTTGAACTTATTTGTGCTTTCTCTAATCATTTATGTACAGAATTTTTTTGTAAAAAAAAAAGTTAAAATTGTTGAACTTTCAATGGTTTACGGTAAGAATAAGCAAATAGATAGAAAGGAAACCATAAATCAATTCTTCAAACAAAGCATTAAAGAAAAAAACTCCTAGACAACGTATTCACAACGCTTAGACAACACATGCAGAAAGCATAAATTGATTCCAATTAGGTTTTCGTACAGAATTCTGTACAGAAAGTTGAAAAAAGAAAAACCATAAAACGAGTGTTAGACGAAAAGGGTGCACGGTTTTGGTATTCCGCAAATCTTTCTTTCAATTCGGCGAATTTGGGAACTTGGAAACAGTTAGTTGAAGATATGAGACCTGGATACACTCCACATTCGGATTGCCAATTGAAAGGGAGACTTCTTGACGAAACTTATCAAAGTTTATGCAAGCAGATGCAAGAAGATTTGGATGGAAAATTTATAGTACCGATGTACCATTGCTCGGCAACAACAGCTCCAATTGAACGTAATTTCTCAACATATGGTATGATTCAAACGGATGTAAGGAATAGGCTAGGTCAGGAAAAATAAGAAAAGTTAACATTTTGCTATAGAGCATTGAGGAAGACTTCTGATAATTGTCGATGTAAACATGATTTATCTTGAATACATTATACATAGCAAAAAATACTATGGATAAAGATTTTAGCGATTTTCTGGTATTTACCACTTTTTACCGTTATTTACCACTTTTTACCACTGGTATGGTAAAAACTAATTTTTACTGGTAAAAATCGAACCCTGCTGCAAGTTTGTTTCAAAAAAGCTAACTAGAAAATATTCATTCTGAATATTATATGAGTTGTTACAATCTTATCAAGAGCCGCAGTCTCTGTTGTCAAGAAAACTTGGTTACATCCATTCAACTTATACTAAAATTTTCTCATACTAAATTAATAGGTTTTCTACAAAAAGGGACGATCAGTCAATTTATCTTTTTTCATNTGAAAGTTGGAGAATGAGTATAGCCCTTATCTCTTCCTCGGCTATAGGGACACTAAAGATAACCCACCCTGTATGAGTTGTTACAATCTTATCAAGAGCCGCAGTCTCTGTTGTCAAGAAAACTTGGTTACATCCATTCAACTTCTACTAAAATTTTCTCATACTAAATTAATAGGTTTTCTACAAAAAGGGACGATCAGTCAATTTATCTTTTTTCATTCATACAAAATCGAATAAATTTTCTGAACTGAAACAAAAGTGAGAGAAAAGGAGGCTTTCTGACGTTTAATTTCTTATTTCAGCTATCTCATCGTTAATCTCAGAATAGCTCGATTATATAATTCAAAAAGTCATGGCTAGAAGTAGTAACGCACAATTAACGTTGTGCAGAGAAATCGGAAGTTCTCCTTCCAAAATTAACCTCTGACCACCAGAGGTCACCAAAGTTAGAATTACATAAACAGAAATTTGTTTCATATGCTTCAAATCTGGCAGAGACACGACGAGGCGTTGATAAATATTTTAATGCAGACCAATCTTGTCAGAATTAACCTCTGACTTCCACAGGTTACCAAATATAGTATTGTCATGAGAGAGACAACTGTTAGATTTGTCTCAAATCTGGCAGAGAGACAGATGAAATGACCCTGAAGATTATTTGAATGGAAACCAGTTTTGTCAGAATTGAACTCCAGATACCATCAAAGATTATCGGTATAGAGAACCTGCTTGGAGAAATGTTTAATTTTTTCAATAGCAAATTAATGATTTGAACATCGCTTACAAAGGAATCCTTAAACTGTCAGACAGGCATATTAACGTATCGGTTCGCTTCGTTTCCAACATGGACACGAAACGAAACGAAACGATAAACAGTTCTCAAACCGAAACGGTTACTTTTTCTATCAATCCGAAACGAAACAGAACGATAAGGAAACAATCCGAGAACGATAAGGAATTTAGTAAATTTCAAATATTACAAATTTTTCAATCTATTTGTAATGCATGTGCGATTGCAAAAATGAAAATCCTGGAACAGTTTAGTTCTGCTGATACCTGATCACTTTGATAAAGAAAATTTGGTAGATACCAATAGCTAATAAGGACCATGGGGGAAATAAGTACACAACTAAGGGTATATGCACATAGAGTCGCGACAGCGAATTTTAGAAACGCGACGACAATTTTTCTGAATCGCGGTTACAAAGACGAATGTGCAATCGTGGACTCAATCGCCCTTAATTACACAGCATCAGCTACGATTACGATTGAAATATTCCATTGGAAGAAATGAGCAATGCAAAACAATGTAACAAAGCAGAGAAGCAAAGAGAGGGGTCGGCAGGTTCTCTGTTGAGTCAGGTGGAAGCACACAGGGGTCAAAACCCTCAAGTTTTTTTTCTCAATTCACCATCTATCAGCTTTACAGAATGGCGCATCGTCAAAAAACATGTGTTTTGATTGGGCATAAGCTAATGCAAAACAATAGAGCAAAGCAGAGAAAGGAGAAAGAGGGATCGGCAGGTTCTCTGTTGAGTGAGGTGGAAACACACATAGGGGTCATACTTTG
Source organism: Holacanthella duospinosa (assembly GCA_002738285.1). Classification (NCBI taxonomy): domain Eukaryota; kingdom Metazoa; phylum Arthropoda; class Collembola; order Poduromorpha; family Neanuridae; genus Holacanthella; species Holacanthella duospinosa. The sequence continues at coordinate 218,075 of NIPM01000294.1, forward strand.
ATTTTTTTTTCAACTCACCATCTCTCATCATTACAAAATCGCGTATCGTCACAAACAATATCTGTTTCGAACAGATATGAGCGAATCGCTCCTACTGTCCCCTCCACTCAGTCGTCAGCCCGAATTCAGTCAATAACTGTCTAACTTGTTTACATGATTTTAATCGATTTCTCTATAGAAACGGTAATTCGGCTTTTCAACAAAGGGTGGTAATTTACAACGTCTAACGTCCGCCTGTTTAAAATCTATTATCGCTTTAATTTAGAATAAATTAAAACAAACGAGTCAAACATGGGCATTCAGGTTTTAGCATACACCTTACTAGACCAGAGATTCGTGAACTACTTTACTGTAATGTTGTTTTCAAATAAGAATTATCTTGATAGTAGTTCTAACTGTTCCACGCTTCATTGTCACGCAATATTAGCAAATACATTTGTATTCTATTCCGTGTTGTCCGTCTCTGAAATCTTATATGCATTTTTCGTTGAAGTGTTTCGGATTTTTCAAAGATTCTGACCTTTAGGTAATAAACCATAAAGATTCAACCGTTTGGATTGAAATGAATTTGTCTAGCTAGGTATCCATATCTAAGTGAGTTGATTTCGACAAAAGTAGTTAGATATTTTGAACTTAATCGGGAACCCAAAGGGTTTCCCACTAAGGTCAAACTCCTTTATTCATAGAATTGGCTGTATGGTTCTGCGCGACTTAACAAATGGGTGAATAGAAATGCCCTTGTTGCATAACTTGATTAACTTCATGATTTATTTCATATTGAGTAGCGATTTTCAATTAAAGTGAAAAATTTTCGACAAGACACACCACGGGGTGAGTTGTGGAATATTCTCACCGGATTTAGGGGGAATTCTCGTGTATTGAAGATCCTATAAAAAGTTCCGTTTTTGTAAATAACAAAATTTATAAATTGGTTATTCAAATTTCTCTTGCAGGAATGCTTTTAATTACCTTGGCGTAAATTACCTAATTTTTTGTTCAATATGTACTTACGGGCGCGGTTTTTTCGCAGTTTTATGTTCAAAATTTGGTTTCTATAGAGAAATTGATTAAAATCATGTAAACAAGTTAGACGGTTATCGACTGAATTCGGGCTGACGACTGAGTGGAGGGGACAGTAGGGAAGATAAAATATCTAAAAACTCACATCGCGATTGAAAAAACTCTCGTCGCGAATCTATGTGAAGACTTTTGCGTCAATCGCAACTACTAATATCGTCATCGCGTATGTAAAATTCGCTGTCGCGTCTCTATGTGCATGTAGCCTAATACGTAAGTATCTTTTCCGTTCATAATAAACACAAAAAGGTACTAATTCAGCAAACCTGAACAATTCTGACGTCAGCAACAAATTTTTCTGTGAGCGCCACCCCTCATTTTAACCTGTTGACTAGTGTACCAAATTCAGTACTTAAAATCCAGGATTCCGTGCCGTTGCATCTGACTGACAGGTTTATCTCTCCACACAATGCTAAATTTAGTGACCTGCTGGGTCAACTCTGACAAGATTGGTCTTCATTAAAATATTTATCAACGCCTCATGTTCCTGTTAGATTTGAGGAACATCACGCAGGTTCCTGTTTACGTAATACTAACTTTCGTGACCTCTGGTGGTCAAAGATCAATTTTGGAAGCGGTACTTCCGAACTAAAATTTTTTATCTAGGACAATATGTTTCAGATGAGATGTTTGAATTAAATTTCTCTGGTTTTTCTGCGCAACATTCATTGTGCAATATTATTTCAATTGACATATGAAAATATGGAGATTTTTGTCTTCTTAGGTTGGGATGAAAGGATAAGACGAATCAACGACCCATCACATAACTTAAAAGTTCTTTGGATCAAGTCATTTGCTGAAGAAGAAAGAGAGCGACTAGAAGCCGACGCAGCTACACCTAAACAACGTGTATCTAGTCAAAGCACAGTTTCACCTTCGTCTTCAACTTCACTGTCTCCGACGCCACCAAAGAAAAAGGAAAGTCCGCTTCATTTATACAAGAAATGAGTGAATGAGTAGTGCCGACCAAGGTTGCAACATACAGGCAAACCTAAGTTCCCCTTTTGTTAAAGTGAGAGTTCTCGACTTTTGCTCCCCCTAGTAAAGGGTGTCGCTATTCCCACACCCCAGCGACATACACAAAAGTTCGCAAAATCGACAACCTAAATATTCTTCTATCATTGAAAGCGAATTGAATTTATTCAAAATATTGGATTTGATTTTTGCAAGCATTTGTTTTTGAACTTTTGCAGTTAAAAATATTTTTTAATCAATAACTTTCTTCAAGGAAGGATTCCGTTACAAAATAAGGTTTGACCAAGTCTGGGTTAGGCTGTGCGAAGTATTCTCAGCGCGTGTACTTCGAAAAACCTGCTTTTCGAAATCTTTTAATCAAAAATTTAAAATTATACAATATTAATGATACTTTGATACTGATACTTCTTGATACTTTTCAAATCTTTTTATCTTCAAATCAAACCTTTTGCAGCACCTGAGAACCATATCCTAAAGCCAAAGACCTCGTGCATTCAACGATATTGCGTAAGTCTCGGAATACTTCTGCCGCCACAAAGGTATTCGTCGGAAAGAATATATTCTTACTCACTCACTACGAATCATAAAAATGAACAGGATTGATAAAGTGTAATGTTTGGGATCTGCTAAATTATATGAGTTGGTTGTATCAGCTAGTTCTAGAAGATATTCTATAAATCGGCCGCTGTGCCGATATTCATAAGGTTGTCGATCAAAAACTAATTAAACATTTATTGTATGCAAAGAGCTCATGAGAGCAGCAACTTTTTTTACTTGCAACAAAAGCTGATAACTTTCACTTTCACAAAAGCGGAACTTAGGTTTGCCTGTATTATGAGGAATTAATCTAAAAGAATTAGCTTTTGTAGATTAACTTCTCATAGCAACCTTGGTGCAGACCAAGGTTGCTGAGAAATAAATCTAAAAAAGTAATAGAATGTTAGCCAGTAGTTTTTTTTAATAACAATTTTCAAATTCAAACAAACATGGACAATCAAAATTGAGAAACAATATTAAAATTTCTGGTAAGACTTCTGACAATTGAACGAATATTGTATTCTGTGTTGTCGTCGTGCGACAATAACTTTCAGAACTTTTTTTAAAATAACATCGATGTGGGAATTATTGTGGTCAGGTGATATTGGGGTAGTATCTAGCAATGATTACTATAGAAACTTACCGAATTGTTTGTTAGGTACCTAAAAGCTGCAAAAGTTTTTTAATCCCTTTGGGAAAGTACTTTTCGGGTTTGACGCGAATTTGGGCCCGCCTAAAACTTAGGGCCGGATTTAGGTACACCACTTGAGTAAGTATTTGGGTTGACTCGACTTTTGTAATTCTTTGAGAGGAGAATCTTTGATTTTGGTATTCAAGAACGAGTTTTTTCCATTGATGTGGCTTGGGAGTTTGGAGTTGAGATTCGAAGCAGCTCTCACCACACTCCAGTTTAGACTCCAAATCACTCACAAATCAGTCACTTGAGTTTGAGTGGCTTACTTAAATCCTGTCCTTAGACTTCGAAATAAAGAATGGTATGCAAAAAAGCATACCTCATTATTTTCGCTCGGGGATTCGGTTCAATTATTGGAACTAGTGCATCTACTAATGCTACATTACGCCGTAAAAGAAATTTTCGAAAAAAAAGTTTTCGCAGAGTTGTCATTTAAAATAAAAACTCTAACACAGGGGGCATGGGGCGACTATGTGCAGATAATTTTAATTTTGGTCATGTTCCCATCTAGCTAATTTTTTCAGATTTTGCACATGACAAGTCTACTAACAGGGCATCTTTTTCCAATAAAGAAATTTAGCGGGGCTCTTCTACATTCCAAGCGCGCATGCGTATAATCTAGAGTATGAAATTTCCCAATATGCAAGGTTAAGGAGTTGACTATGGTTAGGCTTGCGTTAAAGTTGTGTTCACACGTCCCCAAAGGCTTGAGCTATTTACTCATTTAGATCACTATTAAGGTAATTCAATGCGACTCTGAGGCAAATTCCGTATTGCACCTGCAAAGTCGCTGAGAGTTAAACTAAATTACTCCAATAGACTAAAAGTTCAATAGTTTGAATGACAATTTTTATAACAGTTAAATTGAGCTCCCTTTGGTTCAATCTAACCTAGTTTGGCTACAGCAATGACCGCAGCTGCCATTTCGTCGTTAGTCGTAAGTTTCCAGACTTTTGGTCTAAAAGGAATAATTTTTCTTACACAACAATATCTTTCACAGTAGGTGCTTGACGTGTTTGATGATTTACCGCACACGGATGATTGTTATATCTGACAAGTAGCTGCTCGTATGAGACGTCTAGGTCCCGGTAGCGAAATTTGATCTAAATCAGTCGAATCATCGGCGGTACTTCCATTTAGATAAAACAACTTTCGACTAAATGATTCTTTGTTTTAAATGTAACATGTGAATGTTATAAAATAAACAAAATTCTGACGCCGATTTATGGTGGGTGACACAGAAAAGTCCGGTGAAGTGAGGATCTCTAGGTAGCCCTTATTAACTCACTCTGTACAACCTACCTGGGTCACTTGTACATGTACCGGATGCCTCAAATGGTCAATATTTGTCAAAATCAAGGCACCTTTACGCAGAATAATGCCTCATGTCACAAGAATTAGTCCTTTTTCTCTTGGAGAAAGTAAGGATTTCCGGCCGGCTTTGCATTTCTGCCTAGAATTTTTTTTTTGTTTTTAAAGCAATTTGTGATGTAGCACTCTGTTCGTCCAATTTGCGCTTCTAGTTTAGCATATGACAGCTATTTAGCGCATGTGGTTTGACCTGACCCTTTTCAAATGAAGTTATAAGCTTTCTCCTTGGTATGATCTTCTAAATTATTTAAATGACGTAAATTTTGATACGGGATAGTAGATAGCAAGACATGATAAATCCCACACAGTAGAACTAGGCCACACATCCTCCCCTACAAGACCCCACAATTTATTTTTACCGACAAACACCCTAATTCTTGGATCATTGTTGGGATGGAAGACTATATACAGGGTGCGAGAAAAGTCGATGGAGCATGGAGAAAGGTTTCCCATCCCAACCAAACCCCTAAGTGATGATCCCACTAAATATTTAGAGTGTTGCACCACGCGCTAATGGGAATGAAATGATTTCAAACCAAATGAGAAAAGAAATGTTAATATTACGGTAATCAGAACTTAATATACAAAAATTGATTAATGTGTGTAGTTGACGAGAGCAATGTTTAAGATTTAAGAGAAGTGAAAGCCCATAACATTGTCCCATCCCATAACACACATTCCTCCGTTGCCAGTGAGCGAGAATTCAAACTCCGGGTTGATAAGTCTGAAATTAGAAACAAAGTGTAAAGTTTTAATTCGGTTATGTACCAAAGCACAATGTCTCATTGGATTTACGCTTTGAAACATTTTAAAACANTTAAGATTTAAGAGAAGTGAAAGCCCATAACATTGTCCCATCCCATAACACACATTCCTCCGTTGCCAGTGAGTGAGAATTCAAACTCCGGGTTGATAAGTCTGAAATTAGAAACAAATTGTAAAGTTTTAATTCGGTTATGTACCAAAGCACAATGTCTCATTGGATTTACGCTTTGAAACATTTTAAAACAAGGGAACCTGTAATGTCTGCAATTCAATCCAAACATCGCATCTCGACCCTGAAAAACTAAATAGAAGTAATTAGTGCCTCTCCACTCAAGGGGAGCCAGACGGGTGGGGTGAAGAGGCTTTAAATAAAGTAAGCCAGGCCGCGCATGTCTGGTCCCCTCTGTCTCGACAGCTGTGTAGTATCTGTGGTCGAAGTAAAAACTTGCAAACGCATTGATATATTGAAATCATAATTTCATTTAGTTTAAGCAAACATATATTCTAAAAATTTTTAGTTAATTTAAGATAATGCTAGAACGTAAATCCTGAACATAAATGAGACATTGAATACATTTGAATTCAATCAATGAATACCTCAAATCATTTGCTCAAAGTGGGTTCCATTGGCATGCATGCAATATCCCAGACGATCATAAAATTCGTTTCTCACACGTTCAAACGTCTCTAACGGAATACGCTNTGCAATATCCCAGACGATCATAAAATTCGTTTCTCACACGTTCAAACGTCTCTAACGGAACACGCTCAATTGTACCAATGATGGCTGCCTTCAGTTGTTCTATTGTTTCAGGACGTGGATCCTGGTAAACGACTGATTTCAAATAACCCCAGAGCCAAAAGTCCAATGGTGTTAGGTCTGGCGACCTGGCTGGCCACTCCATTGGTCCACGCCTACCTATCCATCTATCTGGAAAAGTTTGGTTCAGGTATTCCCTCACTTTGCGAGCAAAATGGGGAGGAGCGCCGTCTTGCATAAACCAAATTTCATTCTGCGGAATATTTTGTTCTTCTGCAGCTTGTAACATTTCAGGAAGCGCTTCTTTCAACATTTCCAGATAATTGTGCTGATTGACATTCTCGTGGAAGAAGAAAGGGCCAATGATTTTATTTCCAAAAATGCCACACCACACGTGAACCTTTGGCGAACCCTGAGCTCTGATAGGCGAAATCCAATGGGGATTATCTTTTGACCAGTACCGATAATTATGACGATTGACTTCTCCGTTCAAGAAAAACGTACTTTCGTCAGAGAAGACGATTCGTGAAATAAATGTATCATTTTCGTTGCATTTGTTGGTCATGAGTTCCGAAAATTCCATTCGTCTATCAGGATCGTCTTCGCTCAATTCGTGTAAAGTTTGAATTTTGTAAGGGTGAAACTTATCTGAATGAAGGATTTTCAGTACCGAATATTGACTTATCCCGGAGTCCCGCGCTATTGCTCTAGAACTGACTTTCGGGTTTAGACTAATAAAGGCCAAAATGCCAGCCGATACCTTGTCATTTGTTCGCCTAAAACCAGCTGGGCTTGCAAAGCGTAGAAGGTTGGTGTACTGATTTTTAAATTTGTGAATGATTGCGATAAATTGTTTTTTTCTGATTTATTGGATGTTGGATGCCAATAGGATCTTGAAACATGGCTAGCTAATAACTCAAAACGCTAAGCAAGGTTATTCGAAAATAAAGTTCAACAACTTTCGCACGCGCTTGAAGTGGCAACTTCATTTTTGAGGTGAACAAACGACTTGAAAATAAAATAAAGTTAATTAAACTATTCAGTAAACATTTAAATAAATTGATAAAAACGTTAACTTCTTTGAAAAAATTAATTTAAAAAAAATTGATTAAAAACATTGACAAAAAATATCTTCCGGAACAAAATAAGACATACACTTTTTTTAAACTCTTTTTCTCAAGTTCATCTTTTTCTGCCCTCCAGATTTGAAATTGGAAAGCGGTGTTTATAATTCGCCGCACCCCACTTAGGGTGGGTTCGCATAGCTGGGCATATTGTTGCGATGTACTCTCTGTCCTGTCTCCTGACAGGACAAATGATAGACGAATAGACAGNTGTTGCGATGTACTCTCTGTCCTGTCTCCTGACAGGACAAATGATAGACGAATAGACAGAGTACACCACCAAAATCCGAAAACTCAACACTCTGACCCACCAAAAATCCCAAGACAAACTTACAGACTGATGAGAGGATGGACAAAGTGACGACTGATGACTGGACAAGACGACAACGACTGGACAAGACAACAACGACTGAACAAGACAACAACGACTGAACAATAAGAAAAATATTAACTTTATTTTCTAATTTTGAAAATAACAATTTTCTGAGAGAGAGAGAGAGAGAGGATGGAAGGCCAACTTATGGCCTCTAAAACTCAATCGAAACTGCTCTCCAAACTCCTCATACAGTTCCTTTTCTTTTGGTGGAACTGTATGAGGAGTTTCCTAACCAATCAGGAGACTCCTTCCCCATCCTCTCTCTCTCTTTCAATCTTACAAACCATATCAGTAAATTCATAATTTTAAATAATAATTATAAATTATAATTATAACTAAATTAAGGTGCCGCTCACCGTCTCAATATAATAAAAGAGAAATCAACAAAATTTAATTTATTGTAATTTATTTGTAGTGTTCTCCATGACGGCGTACCCCGTACTCCATCTAAAATCAATTAGGTCACTATCGAATTCCCAAAATCGTATTTCTTTATAAATGAATGACGAATAAACAAAAATTGGGAATCTCAGGGTGATTTTAGGTTGTTTGTTGTCGCGTCGCTTTATAAAGCGAAGCGACAATAAACAACCTAAAATCACCCTGGAGAATCTGTAGTATAATTGAAAATTAAATTTTTTTTATACGTTTTGTCAAGATTCCTTGACAACAAAGTTTCTTGTTGTGAAGGATTTCTTGTTGTGAAGGAACGTTGCGATTAATGATGAAAGTAGCTGAGAAAAATAAGAAACAAGTCTGAAATGATCATTTGCGCATGTTTTGAAAATATAAGACTTCCAAAAACCCTGGAATTCAGACTCATAGAATGATTCCTGATTCCCAAAAACCCTGAGAGTCAGAGTCAAGAGAGTTAAAGTCAGTCATGACTCCGGAGTCAGAGTCATGGATAACGCTAGGGCGAGTTTTGAAATTAAGGTTTTTTTGGCATTATACATGGACAAGACCATGGAAGATTAATGTTGAGTGACAATGCGTGCGGGTTGCGGTTTTTTAGAACAACCGATCGGAGAAGTTAGAAATTCAAGGATAATACAAAAAATTAAAACAGAAGTTTATATGACTTATTTTGTTTCGGAGGATAGATTTGCATACAGTACCAAAAAAATTTTCGCAAATTTTTCACGAATTAAAAAAATTCCATGTCATCGTCATGTTCCATGTCGATGTCATCGTGACAGGTGTCATGATGACATCGACCATCAAGGTTTAAATTTTTTCTAATTGATTAATTGATTAAAATATTGATTTAAAATATTAAACAAAAATGTTTTCTAATTGATAATAATTAATAATTGATTGATTAAAACATTTAAGTTGATTTCAGAAATGAATTTAATGAAAAATGTATTCAAAAGTTGTTTACAATTTAAAAAAATTGTTTCAAGAGTTCATTTTTGGTAAAGTATGAAAACCTCACATAAATCATGTCGTAATACATTGATGCGGGTTTAGTTGAACTTTAAAACAACTTGCGAATCTCAAAAACTTTTCAGCATAATCTCAAATCTAACATTCTTTTGGTTATCATAAATGTGAAGACTGATTGATAAATAAATTACAAAACACTTAGAAATGCGCCGAGCAAGTATTCAATCACCAATAATTAAATTTCAAGAGTAATATTTATCACTTACATCACCTGATTAATCCTTCCTTACGAATTCCCAAATAATTATGTGTATTCTTGATCCTAACCGAATCCAGAATCCAGAGATTTGAAAATGAGAAGTGATGGCAGGTTGATGGTCAATCAAACAATGTGTGCGTGTGTGAGATTAGCGTCAGACCAGAAAATAAAGGAGGTAAAATATTTGGGCGCGCAAATGTCTGGAGGGAATTTGAGCGAAGGAGAGTGGATTGAGGGACGAACACGACGCGTTTTTTTCTCTCGTCTTTTACTGGGAATACTTTCTCCATGCTCCATCGACTTTTCCTGTATTTCCTACAGTATAGTCATCTAAGTATTCTCATTCTACACAGTTGAACTCGGCCACACAATTTCCACTTCAAGACCCCAAAATTTATTTTGGGGTCAAACACCCTAACTCTTGTAGCATACGTGGAATGGAAGACCCTATGAATTCACATTTTCATCCACGAACCTAAGAACCTAAGTTTGTCCAGCGATGTTGCCACATCCCGCAAACTTATCCAAACATGTTTAAACCTGTCGTAACCTATGAGCCTAATAATTTACATTCTCTACCACGGACATGTGAACCTAAGTAACTCACCTACCATTGACCTAAGTCTGCGATGTTGCCACATCACACAAACTTGTCCAAACATGTTGAAACTTGTCATAACCTATGAACAAAAGTATTCTCCTTTACCACCAACACCAATCCAAGTATTCTCATTCACCACCACCATCACCACCACCACACCACCAACACCAACACAAATAATATCGTTAACACCACCAATACAAAGAATATCGTCAACAACACCAACACAAAGAATATCGTCCAAATCACGAACCTAACAACCTAAGTATTCTCATTCTCCAGAATCCTCGGACCTAAGAACCTAAGTAACTCATGCACCATGAACCTAAGTCTGCGTTGTTGCTACATCCCACAAACCTATCATGTTCAAACATGTTTACACAAGTTTTAACGTATGAACCTAAGAATTCTCATTCCCCAGAGTCCATGGAGTTTCTCTACCGGCGATATATCTTGATAAGCTATGTTGCCACATTTTACAAACCTATCATGATGAAACATGTTTATACCTGTTTTAATTTATGAATCTTCTGCGCTCCGAGCTCTAGAAAATTTGAATCACTTCTACGGCTCTTCAAATACAACGANTTGAAACATGTTTATACCTGTTTTAATTTATGAATCTTCTGCGCTCCGAGCTCTAGAAAATTTGAATCACTTCTACGGCTCTTCAAATACAACGATAGCTCCGAGCTCGGAGCTATGGAAAATTTGAATTTCTTTTTTCTTCTCCTCCTCTACCACCACCTCCTCAAACACAACAAGAGCTCCGGAGTTNAGAGTCCATGGAGTTTCTCTACCGGCGATATATCTTGATAAGCTATGTTGCCACATTTTACAAACCTATCATGATGAAACATGTTTATACCTGTTTTAATTTATGAATCTTCTGCGCTCCGAGCTCTAGAAAATTTGAATTACTTCTACGGCTCTTCAAATACAACGATAGCTCCGAGCTCGGAGCTCTGGAAAATTTGAATTTCTTTTTTCTTCTCCTCCTCTACCACCACCTCCTCAAACACAACAAGAGCTCCGGAGTTNTCCTCCCCCTCCTGCTTCTCCTTTTCTGCCTCCTTCTCCTCCTCCTTCTCCTCCTCCTCCTCCTCCTCCCCCTACTCCTCTTCCTCTTCTTCAAAAACAATGAGAGCTCAGGAGCTCCGAACTCCGGAGCTCCTGAGAATTTGTCTATTTTTATATATTTATATTATAATTGATTATGGTTGGTTTTATTGATATTTACATTGCTCAAACTGTGATTCATGTATAAACATGTTGGATGTTGTGTGAAATTTGCATATGCAAGCTATTCCGTTTTTGTCATTTGATGAGGTGAACATGAATTTTATTGTGTTCTCTTGCATTTCATTGTAAATTAATGTATTAAGTTTGTTTCTGGCGTGAGATAGACATTTATTGTTTGGTTTTTGACTTTAGAGAGGCATTTATATCTGAGATAAATGAAAATATTCCACACCATATTAATTTTATCCATAACTTTGAAGTTCATAACTGTGCGGAGAACGGTTTCGTACTTACGCCTATTTCGCCTATTATATTTTCATTTTCATTCACATATAAATTAAACAATTAATATTTAAAGCNCTGAGATAAATGAAAATATTCCACACCATATTAATTTTATCCATAACTTTGAAGTTCATAACTGTGCGGAGAAGGGTTTCGTTCCATTGTTAAAAGAAAGAGGTAATTTGGTTGAAATGGTATTATTACTTTAGAACCTTCCTTTTTTGCATCGGTTCTGTAGTACATCTATGATCTATGTAGACACGTTCAAACCTTAGAATACTATGTTGCTAGGTTGCTAAATACAGTTGTCGGGAGGACGGGCGGGAGGTCAGGGACCCCACACCCAAGTCAACAGACATTGGAAATAGGTAGAAACATGTATAGTATGAATATCTGTAAGTTTATGTGTAAAAGACTTTGGTTACTAGTTCAATGCGTTATTGCAACAATGCAGAACTTACGGTAATCGGAGGAAAAAGCTTAAGTTAATAGGTTAAAACAGGTATAAACATATTTGAACAGGTTTGTGAAATGTGACAACATTGCTTACCGGGCTTGGTGCTTGGTGAGTTACTTTGGTTCTTAGGTTTGTTGATTCTGGAGAATGAGAATACAAGTTTCTACATATTATGACAGGTTTAAACATGTTTGGACAAGTTTTCGATGTGGTGGTGGTGGTGGTGTTGACAATATTCTTTGTGTTGGTGTTGTTGGTGGTGGTGGTCGTGGTGGTGGTGGTGGTGTGGACGATATGTTTTGTGTTGGTGTTGTTGACGATATTCTTTGTGTTGGTGGTGTTGACAATATTCTTTGTGTTGGTGTTGTTGTTGATGATGGTGGTGGTGGTGGTGAATGAGAATACTTGTGTTCATAGGTTATGACAAGTTCCAACATGTTTGGACAAGTTTGTGTGATGTGGCAACATCGCAGACTTATGTCAATGGTAGGTGAGTTACTTAGGTTCACATGTCCGTGGTAGAGAATGTAAATTCTTAGGTTAATAGGTTACGACAGGTTTAAACATGTTCGGAAAAGTTTGCGGGATGTGGCAACACCGCAGACTTAACTCAATGGTAGGTGAGTTACTTAGGTTCACATGTCCGTGGTAGAGAATGTAAATTATTAGGCTCATAGGTTACGACAGGTTTAAACATGTTTGGATAAGTTTGCGGGATGTGGCAACATCGCTGGACAAACTTAGGTTCTTAGGTTCGTGGATGAAAATGTGAATTCATAGGGTCTTCCATTCCACGTATGCTACAAGAGTTAGGGTGTTTGACTGGTAAAAATAAATTATGAGGTCTTGAAGTGAAGATCGTGTGGCCGAGTTCAACTGTGTAAAATGAGAAAACTTAGGTTCTTAGGTTCTTAGGTGACTAGACTGTAGGAAATACTTAGGTTCTTCCATCCCAAGAATGATCCAAGGGTTAGGGTGTTTGTCGGTAAAAATAAATTTTGGGGTATTTTTGTAAATTCTTAGGTTCATAGGCTACCACAGGGTTAAACATGTTTGGATAAGTTTGCGGGATGTGGCAACACCGCACTTAGGTCAATGGTAGGTGAGTTACTTAGGTTCTTAGGTCCGTGGTGGAGAATGTAAATTCTTAGGTTCATAGGTTATGACAGGTTTAAACAGGTTTGAACATGTTTGAACCTGAAAGGGTGTGAGACATGACATCGCAAACTTAGGTCGGTGGCTAGTGAATTACTTAAGTTCAATTTTGACTTAGGGTCGTGGTCGGTGGAAATACTTAGGTTCGTACCCCCCGGGTTAGGGTTCTTTTTGTCCATATTTAGATTCGCCGGCCATTTTGTGGCAAACCTCACCCCGTGCTATCTTACTATAGGCACAGGTGGTAGGTAGTAGCCTCTCATTGAAACTTCCGACGGTAACCTTTCCCGCCTTTAACTTTTTTTAGTTCTAAGTTTATCATGGCCCTCGCTGTGTCTTTTACCGTTCTCATTTCTCTCAATTTTCCATTTGATTGAGGAGAATAAGCTGCTGATGTCTCATGCACTATCCCCTTTTGTTTGAAGAAAGAGGACAAATTTTTGTTTATAAATTCCGTTCCGTTGTCGGTGCGCATGGTCTTTAACTTGATGCCAGTTTGTGTTCCCATGACATTTGTATAATCTTTGATAAACTCAGCTACTTGAGATTCGTTCTGCAAGAAGTAGATTACTCGAAAGCCACAGAAATCATCCTTCACTAGCAGAAAATAGCAGGCTCCCCCAAGAGACTGGATAGGAAATTTCCCTGCAACATCGGCGTGTGCCATTTTGCCAGGTAGCGAGTTTCTTTTCTCCTCAACAGGTAGATACGATTTTCTAGCTTGTTTTCCTTCTTGACAGTTCTGACAGAAGTGAATCCCTTTCTAGATGACCCGTTGGATGCCGTTTGCAGCTTTCTTTTTAATTATATCTAGAATGTAACTCGTATTGATGTGAGCGCATCTCTCGTGCCATAGACGCATTGTGCTAGTGTCTTCAGAAGAAGCTAGAGCTTGGCGGTTTAAATTTCATTATGTAGAGACTCTGTGAAAGGTAGGCAATTGGTCCGAGTTGTTTACATTCATTGAAGAAGTTGGGGTCCTCTGCCGTACGGATGATCGTATAGCCTTTTTTGGCCATGACTGCCTCTGAAACTAGATTCACAGAACCTGGTATATGAAGCGCATCTTTGACTCTGCAATCAACCCAATTTGCGTCAATATAAGCGAGAATTCTGACATCTCTTTTTCCTATTGCTTGAATTGGTTTACCATCAGTCAAGTAAATTGGTACAGACTTCTGGAATTCTTTGTAGGTGACAAACCAATCCTTATGGCCGCAAATGTGAGAGCTGGCTCCGGAATCACTGTACCAGATGTGACAATTTTCAGCTGATTCTAGAGCCATGAAAGCCCTTCTCGAATCCATTGGTTGTCTCCCAGTATGGTTTTCTATCTTCGGGTTTGCTTGATGCATATTGGGTACTAGGATCTTGGGTTTACTTTTCCATTCTCGGACAGTTGCTCCATATTCAGACTTCGGGACAGTTGCTCCATCTCTGTGAAAGCAAGCACCAAACTCTGATCCGGCTTGACCCAGTAGTTGAGAAATGCAGAAAGTGTGTTGCTTATTGAGTGTAAAGCTGTCCAACTGAATATTTTTGCGGCGGTCAAAAATGTCTTTTGAAGTTTCGCAATCATATACAGTGGAGTATGATAATGTCTGGCAGAGAAAGGAAGGTGGTTCTTTCACTTGAAGTGTAAAACGGAAAACTTTAAAATTGAAATTAAAGTTGAGCGCCGTACTTACGCCTATTTCGCCTATTATATTTTCATTTTCATTCACATATAAATTAAACAATTAATATTTAAAGCACTTGCTATCGAAGAACTGGTTATGAATAGTTAAGCATTGTTAAATTCATAACTGTAACAGCGCATTGGGTAACCTAATAAAGTTAATACCGACAGCCGTTGGTAACCCGCACATCATACTGGTGGAACAGGGTTCTTTGGAAAAGCGCCGCAACGAAGTGAAAGAACCACCCTCCTTTCTCTGCCAGACATCATACTTCACTGTACATGATTGGTGTTAATCGAATCTAACGTGGGTACCAGGATGGCTTGGGCTTCCACATCTTTGTCATCTCATGTGGCAACATCTGAGTTGGGTCTGGGAATCTTTCCACTGACTATGTCCCATAGCTTTGCAGATTTCAGAATAAGCGTGATCTGTAGCCTCCACTGTTGGTAGTTCACATTGGTCAGCTTGACCACATTAGTTGTGTATACTTTTTTTACAGTGGCCATGTTCGTTAAACTCAGATGTCAATAAAATGGGGGTGCCGTCACACACAGTCAACTATTTGTACTTATGCACTAGCCTTTAGTTTCCGTGTACCTAGTTAGGAGACCCTGCAAACAAGGAAGCCGAATTCAAAACACCGATTGGGTGCAGCTGTCTGAATCCCTGTGCTTGAATCCTACCCTAATTTAGGGGTTGTCACTATGAGTGCTCGTACAAAATCGACTTTTGTAATAGTGACTTCAAAGTAGCTTTCGATAGTGAGAGTTTGTGAAATGAAACGAGAGAAGTTTCTATAGCTTTGATGAAAAGAATATGTAACCTTTTACTTAATCTTTGTGGCTATCCGATCGAGGACTGGTGATTCAAAGGTTGAATGGAAAATTGTCCCTGATTTGCTGTAGCACTATGGTCTGCTGTTGACCTCTGGTCTGCTGTAGCAATATGGTCTCCTGTTGACCTCTGGTCTGTTGTAGCACTATGGTCTCCTGTTGACCTCTGGTCTGCTGTAGTCATATAGTTGGCAGTTGACCTCTGCTATGCTGTAAGCACTGTGACTTTTAGAACACTGTGCTCTGCTTTTGCACTCTGTTAATTCACTTACTTCTAGTAAACTGTGTTGATTCACTTTGAGCTGGATTAGACTGTTTTCTCTGCTGCTTGGAGGGCTTGGAACCTCTCTTTGTTTTACTTTTAACACTCACATTTACGTTTATCTCTCGCTGTACTGTGATTGGTTAATTGTTTGCACTTTACCGCAAGACTGCTTAACTGTAAATGAATCAATTTGTCCTAACTTGATTCTCACTTCCAAAATTGTTCAACAATAAATTTGATGTATCAAAAAATACTAACTGACTGACTTATTGGTTCAACAATGAACCACGTCCTGCTACCATGATATAAACGTTGAATCGTTTATTGAACAATAAATCAAGACTTGTGAGTTTTATTTTCTGTAATAATTAGTTAGAACAATTAAGGAAAAATTGAGCAGAGTAACAGCCTCTCTAAATAAAAGGTGATTTCTATGTAAAATTGGGCAGAGTTTCAGACTAAAGAATAATACCCATTTAGCTCTACTTTTATAGGGTTCATTTGGAAAGTTCTTGAGAAATTTAGTTGACACAAAACTAAGTTACAGATAATCTGCTAACATTGTGCCTTAAAGGCACGAACAAACAGTGTGAAAGGAAAGCTTAGTCATAAGGATTATAGTGGCTCATTGCTTCGTCCAAAAGTTCAAGGGACACCTGTTGTATACTTTATTTGTTCTTTGTCGTTGCTACGCCATCGCTTACTCCGTTCGTTATTTTTTCAATATATACTTTGTCCATTCGTTGTCGGATGATTTTTTCTCTTAGCTTTCTTTGCTCGTCGTCACGAGAATTGCTAGGAGAAAGTATATAACGGACTTTTTAGAAATGTTTGTTTTGTCTTTGCATCATCGTTGTCTTTCGAAAAATTTGAAGCAGTGTCAACTTTTTGGAAGAAAACGGTTGTATTTTAAAATCAAAACAATTGATATTTGAATTTTTTCAACTCTGCTGGCATGTCACAAAAGTTTAAAAAAATTTTTTTTATTTTTTTTTAACTTTTTAAAACGCAAAGGCAACACATCAACTAAATAAAGTATACAACATTTTTACTTTGTCTGGTTGTTGTCGAAACAACAACCAAACAACACTGAGAAAGTATATATTGATTCTCTCTTCTTCCCTATGACAATTCTCGTGGAAAAGCACGAAAAAACCATAATATACAACAAGCAGGAGTCGTGATTGTGAGTCATCACTTCTTACAGCTACTGTCCCCTCCATTACTTCGTCAGCCATAATCGAGCCGATAACCCTGAAAGTTTTTTTCGTTGTTTGGAGGTAATTCCTATAGTAACGTTCAATTTTCACAAAAAACGAAATGCTACCGCGGACTATTTCACATTCNGAAAGTTTAAAAAAAATTTTTTTATTTTTTTTTTAACTTTTTAAAACGCAAAGGCAACACATCAACTAAATAAAGTATACAACATTTTTACTTTGTCTGGTTGTTGTCGAAACAACAACCAAACAACACTGAGAAAGTATATATTGATTCTCTCTTCTTCCCTATGACAATTCTCGTGGAAAAGCACGAAAAAACCATAATATACAACAGGCAGGAGTCGTGATTGTGAGTCATCACTTCTTCTTACAGCTACTGTCCCCTCCATTACTTCGTCAGCCATAATCGAGCCGATAACCCTGAAAGTTTTTTTCGTTGTTTGGAGGTAATTCCTATAGTAACGTTCAATTTTCACAAAAAACGAAATGCTACCGCGGACTATTTCACATTCAAAAAAAATTTTTTTTTTTCATTCATTCAGTTTTTAAATATATGCCAAATTATGACATCTTTTATCATAAATATCACGTATGCCTTAGCTTATTCCGGATTGTGTTGTCGGCGGCAAAACAGCGGGATCCATTCCTCTACACTAGACNATTTTTTTTTTCATTCATTCAGTTTTTAAATATATGCCAAATTATGACATCTTTTATCATAAACATCACGTATGCCTTAGCTTATTCCGGATTGTGTTGTCGGCGGCAAAACAGCGGGATCCATTCCTCTACACTAGACGCCAAACTGCGACGGAGGTTTCGACGACGTCGGCCATATTTTGTCCAAAAGTATGCCACTATGAAACCTGACAACAATTTTGAATTTTTTAAATTAAAATTTTTTGAAAAACCAGGGATGGTAAATATTGTGGCACGGTGTCCAATTTTCACTTCTTTAATTATTACTCTAAATTGTCATTCCAATTGGGTCTTTTTCTTAATTAATTATTATGATACCCTATAATCCGTGTGAGAAAGATTAGCAATGTTGGGACTGGGCTCGGATTACCTCATGTATCTCATCTTCCGAGATAAATCCAACTTTCCCAGATGTATGTCTGGTGGCCAGAAGTTTCCGAGTTCTGGAGCTTTGGATGTTCCGCGGATCTCAGATGATCTGCGGGTGATATGGATCATGAGTGATCTACGGATCTCACAGACCTGAGATGATCTGCGGATCACATAGAACCGGGATGATCTGCGGGTCGTCCAGATCCGGGGTGTTCTGCGGGTAGTACAGATCTGAGATGATCTGCGGATCACACAGAACCGGGATGATCTGCGGATCACAATGATCCGCGGATCACAATGATCTGTGGATCACGATGATCCGGGATGATCTGCGGGTAGTACAGATCTGGGATGATCTGCGGATCACATGATCCGGGATGATCTGCGGATCACTCAGATCTAGGATGATC
The DNA here is from genome assembly GCA_002738285.1 of Holacanthella duospinosa. Taxonomy (NCBI): domain Eukaryota; kingdom Metazoa; phylum Arthropoda; class Collembola; order Poduromorpha; family Neanuridae; genus Holacanthella; species Holacanthella duospinosa. The sequence goes on from NIPM01000294.1 coordinate 236,626, forward strand.
TGCGGATCACATAGATCTTAGGCGCTCTGCGTGTTAGACCGATCTATTACAATAGGGACTATGGGTACCGGACCCGTTCAGAGTCTGGATCTATTTGTCGATCTCGTCCCAAACTTTGGGACAGTAACTACTCTACTCCGAAGTCTGGTACTGTAGTCCGAACTCTCCGGTGGGGGATGCGATAATCCTGAAGGGAATATCGAAATCGGTTCTCCAGACTGTGAGAACTCTTTTTCCTGTCTCTGGGGAAGTTGAACAATAGCTTTAATCTTGGAACTTCTATTGTCCTGATCTACGGGGGTTCCGGAGTCCACTCTCTCTGAGATCCGCGGGTGAACTGGGTTCTCCCCGGACGGTTCTGGGATCTCCGGATCACTTGATCCGCGGGTGAACTAGGTTCTCCCCGGACTCTCTAGGATCTCCGGATCACTTGATCCGCGGGTGAACTAGGTTCTCCCCGGACTACTCTGGGATCTCCGGATCACTTGATTCGCGGGTGAACTAGGTTCTCCCCGGACTTTCTGGAGGTTCTTCCGTTCAACTAATCCAAGTCTAAGGAACTTACCGGTGGACCGAAATCCACATCTTTCCGATACTTTGAGGTCGGGTCGCACTCTCCCGTTCTGGGGGATTCCGTAGGGAATCAATGAAGTATTGGGTCCCGATGTCCCGAGTGTGACAGGGGCGTCCGGGTCTCTGTTTCCTATCTCCAGGTGCCTCGTCCAGCCCAGCCACACTGGAGGTATCGGAGACCGAAATAACTGAAGATAATGTGTGATGTCAAGGAGAACTCGAAGAACTAGTGCTGCTCATTGAGATGTTGTTTTGCCAGGCGGGACTTCTGACCCTGAGCAGGGATGGAGCCCTGCCGAGTGCACGGTTTTCGAAGGGGTGGGGGAACCTTTGGCACTACACAGACAGTTACTGTTCCGACGGGAAAAACTTTTCTCTCTCTCTCTCTTCCCCCAATGGATCGAATCAACNGTGGGGGAACCTTTGGCACTACACAGACAGTTACTGTTCCGACGGGAAAAACTTTTCTCTCTCTCTCTCTTCCCCCAATGGATCGAATCAACACCAATCAACCCAACAATTAAACACTGAAATAACTACCAATTTTTCCCATACNTGTTGTTTTGCCAGGCGGGACTTCTGACCCTGAGCAGGGATGGAGCCCTGCCGAGTGCACGGTTTTCGAAGGGATGGGGGAACCTTTGGCACTACACAGACAGTTACTGTTCCGACGGGAAAAACTTTTCTCTCTCTCTCCTCCCCCAATGGATCGAATCAACACCAATCAACCCAACAATTAAACACTGAAATAACTACCAATTTTTCCCATACNTCCCCCAATGGATCGAATCAACACCAATCAACCCAACAATTAAACACTGAAATAACTACCAATTTTTCCCATACAACTTCAATACAGAATCACTTAAGAGATTTATTATTTTACTCAAGACAAGAACAATAAAGAAACAAAATGGAATGAACTTCCTTCTTCCCTTCCTTCTCGGACGAGAGACAAAAACGTAATGGCCACCTCCCTTCTCTAGGAGAGCGTTTAGCATCTATTTATGCTCTCGAAAACCCTGCCACAAGGAGTGTTCACTTTCCTTCTTCTGAGAATTTGTATGAGTCAACTCCCCAGTCCTTAAGACAAAGGAATTGGCTCATAGAAACGTCATCCGTTCAACATGTTAAAATTCTGAGAATCAGAATGCCCGGATGCCTGAATAGCTACCGTATTTTCCGCCATGCCACAATATCTTATATTTATGATAATAATGAATAACTTCGTTGTTTACTATCTATCCGATATTATTAATACCATCACTGCCTAAAACGATTAGATACTTACTTCCGAAGGAAGCCCCTGTAGATGCAAAGACGACTGGCCATACACACGAATTTTGAGGTAGAAACGTAGAGGTGTTGTTGCATCAGTTATTACTGTTGTTGGTGCCTCATCACATCCACCCACACTAACTGCCCACCATTTATACAATTCTGCAGCTCTATTGCCAAGCTCCATCAAACAAACGTCCATTTCACTATTTTCGCTTGAAAATNATTTATACAATTCTGCAGCTCTATTGCCAAGCTCCATCAAACAAACGTCCATTTCACTATTTTCGCTTGAAAATTCATATATGCATTTTTGCGCTACGCAAGTCATGCAATTCTTAGTAGCCTCGCACACTACACACCAAATTATCTAATAATGAAATACATAAAACACAATTAGTTCAATTAACTTACCCATGTCGGATTTAAAACAAATTAGAATCAGAAAATAATCAAAATTGTCGACCAATTTGAAATCTATGAGTCACACACCTTGTAACTTCAGAGATAGTTTGCTGGCCATCTCTGAAACCAAAAGATGATAAGTAGACACTAAATACGTATTTTCCATGACTCTGGTTCCGGAGTTTTGACTGATTCTGAATGACTCCCAAGTTTGTTGGAAGTAAGGAGTCATTTGATGATTGTTTCTTCATGTTTGAAGGTTGGATTCATGACTCTTTCAACAAGCGATTGAGAGTTTGGGTCTCATTTAGCATATTTGTTTTCATCTGCGGTCACTATTAACTGAATAAAAAAATTCCAGTATTTTTATTTTAGATTTTCGTACTCGATTTTTATATTTTGTGTTACGTGTGTCGTGATTACTGGATATATTTGAGTCGACTCTCGGAGTCATGACGCCTAGAGTCAGTGACTGTGATACAGCCCAAACTTNACTCCCAAGTTTGTTGGAAGTAAGGAGTCATTTGATGACTGTTTCTTCATGTTTGAAGGTTGGATTCATGACTCTTTCAACAAGCGATTGAGAGTTTGGGTCTCATTTAGCATATTTGTTTTCATCTGCTGTCACTATTAACTGAATAAAAAAATTCCAGTATTTTTATTTTAAATTTTCGTACTCGATTTTTATATTTTGTGTTACGTGTGTCGTGATTACTGGATATATTTGAGTCGACTCTCGGAGTCATGACGCCTAGAGTCAGTGACTGTGATACAGCCCAAACTTGGGATCATGGAGAACTCTATGCTAGGTTTAAAAGTATTGTGATTTTTTAATGTTACATTAAATTTATTCCATTCCTAAATAATTTAATTAGCTCATCAGTTACAACTAGTTAGTACATTCGAATAAACGGCTACAAATTTTTATATGTATCCCATTCTTCATAATAGAGATATTAGCAGTCGATAATCTGAAGAGGGGTAGTATCTTCTGCTTCTGTAGTATCACTACGAGGCATCTTGTTCACACTATTGGTGCATGAAGGGGCATCCTGGCGATGGAACATGTCGTAGGTCAGTATCATTGCTCTGTCACTTTCATATGACCTCCCTCGTACGATTGCATGACCATAGTAATCAATTTGTGGCAGGTCTGGATCGTCATCGTCATTCAAATTGTCACCATATGCCTCGTTGGCTAGATCTGGCATCTGTTCATCATCATCATCCATTACGTCATCATTGTCATCTTCGCTGTCATTGTCAAGGCGGACCTACTCAATTTTAGTACATATTTTTAAGAACTGTCAAACTCATATGCAGTATTCCAAACTAACAATAATAGGGGTACGAGAGACTTCTTTCGGAGGCGATTCAAGCCAGCCGTCTTCCAACTTATACTTTTCGTTCAACCTAGATCACATAGAATTGCTTGTAAGAAATATTTAGTATTAATTCCAAATACCTAACTTTTTCACATGTGAATCATGCTTATTCAATTGTTCAACTGGATATTCCAGAAGAAGTTTTTTCACTACTTGTTTCAAATAAGCAGGGTTTCTGGTTTTTTTGCTTTTTTCTATAAAAACCAAAAAAACTTGGTTTATTGGTTTAAACCGGGTTTATTTGGTTTAAACCATGGTTTTTATTAAATTTTTTTTTTAATTTTTCTAAATTTAATTTTGCTGAAATCAATTTTAAAACAACCAAGAAGTATATAAATATATAGAACAAAACTAAATTCAGGATAAACAAGAAAGTTATGAAATGAATCAGTAGAGTAGAGATTCCTAGTTTCTTTTCACTAGCAAAACAATTAATATTGGTAGTATTTTTTAATATTTTAAAAATAATCGACTTATTTATTTTCGCAAGGCTTGCAGTATAAATACAAGTTTTGCAGCTTTCTCAATTCCCAATCTATTCCGCAAATCAGAATCGACCAAGCCAAAGGCTGAAAAAATCCGCTCTAAGGCCGCTGTTGAGGATGAAGCACCAAGTAAACTCAAAATAAGAGTNAAGCCAAAGGCTGAAAAAATCCGCTCTAAGGCCGCTGTTGAGGATGAAGCACCAAGTAAACTCAAAATAAGAGTTAGAACAGTTTGATCGATTTGCCCAGCTAATGATTTCCACCAATCAACGGCTGAGAGCTGTTCTAAAGTTGAATCCAAGAATCGACTTGGGAAAAATGGACTTGATTTTCCCTGATATTTTAGAAGGGTAGGAAAGAATGATGAAACGTTTTCGTTCCTTTTCTCAGCATATTCCATTGCTTGTGTCAATTCATTTTCACTCAACTTTTTGCCAAAATAAATAGGATGAAGTAAATTTNCAGCATATTCCATTGCTTGTGTCAATTCATTTTCACTCAACTTTTTGCCAAAATAAATAGGATGAAGTAAATTTACCAGATAGTGGGCAGGAGAAACGGCTTGGTTCATTCTCTTTTCAAAACAATTTAGTACTTCTTTAGGAACTTGAGCATCGATCAAATTTTTTTGTAAAATTTTCCAAGCTTGAACTGCATCTGCTATCGAGGATCCAGTGGTTTGGAGTCGATCCAATGCCACCGCTGCGGGTTTAATTCTTTTCAACAAATCTTGGGCATTTCGTTTTAAATTGAGATCTAAAATTATATTGTGGATGTCTTTGTCCATATCTTGATCCTCAGTGTTTTCTTCGCAGATTGAAAGTAGATTAGACCAATTTGTGAGATATCCCTCCAGGCAGTCAACGTAGGAATTCCAACGGACGTCGCAGGGAAGTACAAGTTTTGGTTTTTTAGTAGCCTTATATTTAGCAGAAGCCCAATGGTTGTTTCGAAAAAACTTGACCACTTGCACAATTCGAGATTTGACTTGAGGAATTTGCAAGTCCTTTATCAACAAATTCAAAATATGTGATGAGCATCCGTAAGTTACGATGTCTGGCTTTTCTTCTGATAATAATCTTCGCATTGCCTTTACGTTATTTGTATTGTCTGTAACGACACTTAGAACTTGGCAGTTGTATTCATTTTCAATTCTTTCTATTGAGTTTTTGGCCAATTTCATGAGATATTCCCCTGTGTGTGGCCTCCCGCTTGTATCAATAGTGTTGATGAGAATACAAGATCCATCTTCGGTTGTCACAGAAGTAGCGACGATTTGGTCGTTATGGACGTTACTCCATCCATCCAAACTCAAACTCACAGTCCGACCAGCAAGTTTTTCTAGTGAGCTAGACTTTTCTCGTCTCCAAACCAGGTCAAGTAGAGGTCCACCGACAGATTCGAGAGTAGGTGGCTTATAGCCTGGTCTCAACATGTCCGATAATTTTATGAATTCGTCATTTGCGACAAGTCTTTTCGCAAAAAAAAACATTCTTTAAAGTCAAATATTCTAAATCTATCGGTAAAAGCTTTATACAAAATACACTTACTAAAAGCTGAATTTGTGGCATAAATCATTTTCGCAACCTGTTCATCAATTGCTCCCTTCTCTCCACGCGTCGTCTTCACAATGAAGTCAGGTAACCCTTTTGTCTCCACTTTCTTCATTACTTTTGGCTTCTTTGGTCTGTGGAGAAGTTCCTTTTGAGATTCTAACAAAAAAAATTTGAAATATTTATTAAATGAATTTTTATTCTCAAATTTAAGCTTAAACTATCATTTTTAACTCAAAGTTTGTTTAAAATCATACCTTGGGATTGTGAAGTGCTAGGCAAAAGTTGAAGATATTCAGAATCAGAATCACGGCTTTCACAATTTTTTTCAAGGTGCATCTTCATTCTAATACCTTGTCCCTCGATGATTTTTTGACAAGTTTTACATTTCGCTCGAGATCAATTCCTATCAGGCACTTTTACTTCTTCAAAATCAATCCAGACATTATCTCGCTTTCTCCCACCTATTTTAATTTATTTTTGTTTAATATAATAAGAAGCATTGGACTTACTCCATCAATTCTTAGGCAAACAATGGGCCAAAGAATCAATGGGTGTTCTATTGTAAAAATTACTTTACCAAATAAAAAAATCTGAATCGCTAGTAAATTAAAAACGTTGTAAGCTATGATTCAATGCAAATGAGCCTGAGACACAAATGAGTTAAAGACCACCAAAGAAGTCAAGAATCAGGAAAGTGTTTAATTAAAAATATTTTATGGGCTTTTTTTATAATAAAATTTGTTTTCTCATTTTTATCGACATGCTCCCGTTTGTATTTTTTCAATAAATTTAAATTTTGATTCAAGTTTCTTCAAAATTATATTAAAAAAAAAACTATAATTTGGGGTTTATTTCGTTTTTATAATTTGGTTTAAGTCACCTGGTTTTTTTAAAAATACCAGGTGGTTTAAACCAACTTTTGGTTTTTATAAGCCGGCAGTTATGGGGATAATAAAAACCACTACCTTAACGTTTTAGTTCCAACCATTAAATAAACCATGGTTTAAACCAAATGATTAAATCAAAAATACCCTGCAAATAAGTGACAGTATTGTTGATGTTTAACTGCTTGGCATCACGCTTGATGTCGCTCCAAACATATTCGATTGGATTAAGTTCGCCTATACTTTCCAAAATTAAAAAAAATAATTACAGCTTTCTCAACCTTACAATTCCATGGTGGGGTCCGAATAATTTTGACATCATATTCCTTAGCTAAAGCCTCGCTTTTGTAATAATCTCCTGACGCCTTCAATTCCTTCACAAGCTCCCTTATTTGTGGCAACTTCATTTCCGTCATGAGAAATAATCTAGGACCTAGTTTGCTTCTTTGCTCTATTTTACTTAGCCACGCATTTAGAGCGCCTTTTTGGAGTTTAGAAGAGGTGCTGTTGACGTTGAATGGTACTACAAACATGAGTTATGAATTAAACGTTATGAACAGATGTATGTCTTGTTTACCGGGGCGTTATCCATTACTATGATAACTTTCATTCCTTTCGTTTTGAAATATCGGAAAAGATCTAGAATCCACTCCATAAACCTGTCCGAATCAACGTTATCATGGTAATCCCATGCCTTCAGGTTTTTTCTGACTTCATAAACTTTGATGGATTCCTTCATTACACCCGCAGGTCCAACTACGTAATATTTTTTTATACACCTTACCAAATTTCCTTCATATGAAGTTATTATCAACCTGCTGCCAGCACGATCAATCTGTTACCAGATAGTTGGTTGTCAAAAGCATACTCCGCAGCATCAGCGAATTTCTGAAATTGTTTGGGTTGCCAACCTTAACAAATGATTGAAATATAATCGGCTCAATTGCAAGGTATTATCTTGATTACCTTTACCAGTACGAAGTGAACGATCAATCCAAGTTTCATTCAGATAGAAAACATGCCGCGGTTGGTCTGAGTTCTCGTTTTGTTTAATTTTAGACAAGTACCAACCACGTTTAGCAATAACAGCTGGGTGTTGTACTAAAGCTGCTCTACCGTCTATTCTTTTATATCGAAAATTCATGGCGTGCAATATCTTCCGGAACGTATTTTTTCCGCATTTAAAATCAGAGCCCCAGCTAGTTTTGAAATCTTCATAAACATTATCTAGTTGTGGAGCTTGTCTCTTGTCTTTGTAATATCCATCTATTATTCTCTTTATGAAATCGATTTTGGAGCATGTTATTTCGTTTCTTACCGGACACTTTTTTTTCTGACCTCTCCTGGAAGGTGTATTCCATGGTTTGATACCTTTTCTTTCGCTGCTAATTACATGCTTTACCATATGTCTATTTACGTTCAAAGATGCAGCAACAGCTTGAGTTGCGGAACGGATTCTGTTCAAGTGGTGTGGTATGCCAGTTGTTGAATAAAAGTAATACAAGTTTACCATTAACTGCCGCGCTAGCTTTGAGTATTTNTCAAAGATGCAGCAACAGCTTGAGTTGCGGAACGGATTCTGTTCAAGTGGTGTGGTATGCCAGTTGTTGAATAAAAGTAATACAAGTTTACCATTAGCTGCCGCGCTAGCTTTGAGTATTTCGAATTTCTAAATGTGTAAGGAAATTGCACATTCAGCGGATTTGATGCCCCATGGCAGAAGTTTTCGGCGTTATGTGTTGCGAGAGAACTGTAAAAGGCTACGAGAAATCCGGGTTGATAATCTTTTCCACAACGCCACATGGATATGTATTTGACATCTGGTATCTTAGCTGTTGTGTTAGTTGGTAGTATGTCGCTTGATGGATCGAATTTTGGCCACACCTTCCTAAACTCAACCAAGGCAATTTGACTAACTCCATTATCTCCAACAACTATAATGTCAGCAATCAAACCCACACTTCGATTCAAAGAATTCTTTAAACTGCACTGGCGTTTGCTTCAATGTAATCATAAGATTGCGAAAACCTTGGAACTCACGCAAGCTCTTCCTTACCGAGTAAATAATGTAAATAGCTGTATTGATTTCAGGATAAGCGTAATCATTCTGCGAAGATATTATGGGAAATGAGTTTTGTTGCCAATGGTTACTAAGCCCGAAACAAATTTTGATGTAATAGAAGTCATTTCTAAAGTTGAAATATCGATAATGTCAACAATTATGCCTGTATTCATAGATCCGATCACAACGAAAAATCCTTCCAGAGACGGCTCTGAAGTGTTTTTTTTTCTCCACAATATTTCCAAAGCTCAAGGTATAACTGCGTTTGTCCAGCTACATAATGAATCTCATTGAAAAGGAGGTTGCAATAGTTAAAACTTTTGATTCCTCTCTTTGCACCGTAAAATATGATTCCTGTCGGATTAGTTACATCGCTATCTGATTCACTATGGGGTAGGTCACTTGCTGACTCACGTATAGGAGGAAGTTGGGTAGAGTCTTTGGGAACAACGGTGTTTCGAGAGTCAACTTCTATATCACAATCTAGGTTCCATTGTATTTCTCCTTTCCAGAAGTCATTGTATCTATGATACTCCTTACTCAAGCCACATATTTGTGCTTCTTGAGTTTGAAGTACCATATTTGTATTATAGGGATTGGTCTCATTCTGTTGAATAGAGTATTTTGCTAATACTCCGTAGGGTGAACCGACTAGTGTTTCATAAATTTTCTTCGCCTGAAATGTGGCGTAAAATAAACGAAACATTTTACTTTCTGTATGAAGCACGTCTTCCAATAACTGTTGATCGGCGTCCCAATACTGCTCAAGGAATTTTGCGTCTTCGTATAACAAGTCATGTTTGCGGCATGCTGCATCTACATTATTGGTCCACCCTCTGCGTCCATGCCAGCAACATCAGTGCCAGGGCCACAATATCTACAATGAAATATAGTTTGTGAGATGGATATAAAATTGCCACTTATTTCTATCCTAATCATGCGTAGGAGTAAAAGTCGTAAGAGCAAAAATATGACGACGACACATTATTTTCAAAGTTTTTTTATGCATAGGAGCTAAAATTTAATTCCGAAAATTTTTTTAACTCAAAGAAAGTACAAATATGGATTCTCAGCTGTAACCGTACAACGTGAAAGGCACACCTGACTGTTTCCAATGATCAGTTGTATAGTTCAGAGCCATTCGTTTTACACGAGTATTACTTTGAATTGTGGAACATGTATCCGTTGTCCAATTACTAACTAGTTGTTTAGGCTGTTGCTGAGTGCAGGAAGATTTGGGTAAGCTGAATTTGGCGTATATGAAACTTTCGACACCGAAATTTATGCACATTTTTAGATTACATACTTTTAAATTGTGACAGTTTCCTGGCAGTTTTTCATTAGTGAATATGGTAGATTCGGGGGTGCTTTCTCTCACTACCAACCTACAAGTTGACATAAAAAATTCACCTAAAACTTTTGTTTTTGTTTTTGCTTCATTCAGTTTACTTCCTAGGTGTCTGATAGGTACAGTTGAAGCGGAGAGTATACCCACATGTTCGACACGATTACCTAAAATCGATGAAAAATTTAACAGGGAAAAATAATAGACAATTGTAAAAGCCTTCATTTTCACAGATGAAATAATTGAGTTGAGAACTACATGTTAATGATAACTAACGTAGTATATTCAAAAATACAAATTCAAGGTTAGTCAATTCAATCGGCTTTATCTACAACTTTTTATTTTTAATGGGTCAAAGGACTGAGCAATAAAGCATCAAGCGAAAACAATAAACAAAAAGGGTATAAACTAGTTTCCCATTTATATCTTCACAGAGCAAACTAATCAACCAAAGGGTATACTATGTCGGGAGGATGCGTGTTTGAATTGTAAATGATAATGAATAATTCTCTCATTACCAAATTAAAAACCAATTATTAATTAATTTTGACGTATGATAAAGTTGAGTGCAGGCGGATGAATTTGGCGNAAACTAATCAACCAAAGGGTATACTATGTCGGGAGGATGCGTGTTTGAATTGTAAATGATAATGAATAATTCTCATTACCAAATTAAAAACAAATTATTAATTAATTTTGACGTATGATAAAGTTGAGTGCAGGCGGATGAATTTGGAGGGCATAACCACTTTCTCAGTGAATGAGTTTAAGTGGTTACTATAGTAATTACATCCAAACAACGAAAAAATCTTTCACTGTTATCGGCTCGATTATGGCTGACAAAGTAGTGGAGGGGACAGTATTTGGTTCGAGTAGTTTGGATGTTTTTTTTGACATTCTGGGTAATAAGTCTGATTTGTAAAATGTCTTATTTAGATTTGATTAATTATAAGCGATTGTTTCAGTAATGAATTCAGGAATGAGACACAGGAAAGGAATTCAGACGCGTTGATGATTTGTGTAAAGACATTCCTGTCGACTCGGTTGAAAGTACAATTAGTGCTAGATTAGATCAAACCCTTTCCTTCACATGTGAGACTAAGGATAAGGTTTTTACCAAGAGGGGGGTCAGTTTGGGTCAAAATGGCAAGCTGACTGGGTGTCAGTGAGAATTGGGCAACTTGGCTTTTTTGAAGTCTTCAGGGGCGAAGGCTCTTTCGAGTATCTGGCTCTCGATACCAGAAATGACAAAACCAGAGGTCAGAGGTTGAAGGTGTACGTGAGACTGATACAACTGTGGATAAAGAAACTCCAAATTGTAACCAAGATGTCGCAACCAAATCTCGTGGTCAAAAAATTATAGAAAAGCATAGTTATTAGCAGGGACGCCGCAATTATGCGCAACTTTTCGTATTTTCATGCGGCGGATTGTATCCTTTTATGCAGTGAAACCTCAAAAATATGCGTTTTATGCAATTTCGAAAAAAGCGTAATTGACATTATAATTTTATGTAACATCTACATTATATTGATTAATCGCTATCACAATCAAGCTCAGCTTCTTCTCCTGATTCACTGCCCTTATTGTAAACCACTTTTAAGCGAGTTTCGAGATTCTCTTCTGTCAGATTGGTCTGGAGATAGGTAAATATTCGTCTTAGCATTCCCTGCTTTCTATTTTTATTTAGGTTTTAAGATTTAATGTTTTCTGTTGTTTTAAAAAAAAATTTAAGATTTAAAGTTTAAAATGTGTTTAGTTTTGTTTTTGTTAGGTTTTTTATTTATTAGTTATATTTTATTATTTTATGAAGCTTTTCTATTTTTTTTTTTTAGGTTTTTTATTTTAGGTTTTTTATTCAACGTATTTTTTCATTTTTTTGTTAGGTTTTATAATTTTTTCACGTTTTAAATTATAAGTTCTTTAAAAATAAATAAATACCCTAAAAATAAATATAAAACCTTAAGAAATTTTAAAAACTTAAAAAGGAAAAAAAAACTCAAAATTAAAAATCTATAAAATATTAAAAAATCTAAATAAAAATAAATAAAATAATACAAACATAAATAAAAAATCAATACCTGCAAGAAATTAAAAACTTTAAAAACATTAAAAAACCTAAAAAATATATAGAAAGACCTAAACACAAAAGAGAAAAACCTTACAAAAATAAAAAAACCTAAAAAATAAAAAAATTTAGGTAACAGGTGAAAGGTAACACTAGGAAGTAACACTGGTTGGTAGCGGTTAACCACCGCTGCCTAAATACAACACGCAGCTGTTATAAGAAAGTTAAGAATTATATGCGAGTTGCAATGTGACCTGGTCCGTTTCGTTTATTTTCGTGGTGGTACTTGGGTTAGGAATCGGGTAGCTTAACTATGGTGCACCCAATGTGTTTTGAGAAAAGTAAAATTTTTAAAGTTTAGCGTCATACCTATTTTATGGATGAATTTATTAGTTTGAGGTTGAGACTGCTGACAGAAGAGTATAAGATAGCCCAATCTTTCTCTATTTTTGAAGTTAAACTTAAGAATTCCTTACAACTTTTGCAAATATTTAAATTTGTTAATTTTTATGCACATTGAACAAAAAATATGCGATTTCCAAGAAATTATGCGTTTTATGCGTTCTTTTATTGATATTTGGAAAAGTTTAGCGATGAATGCTTGAGAAAATCTTGTGATGAGTTGGTTGAGCCACTACTACCCCAGATTCGGCGTGGTAGTAATGACTATGTGTTATTTTTCATATTTATTTCTACCAGCGGTCAAAATGTAAAGTCAAACCAGTGGTAGAAATGCATCATACTCTTTTGAGATAGTTTGGTTTTACTTTATCATTTCTAGTATTATTTCTCATTTACATTTTTACTACGTCAAATCTGAGATAGTTTTTTTTTGTTGAAATGTAGCATACACTTTTATGAAAGTTTATTTTTAGCTTATCATATCATGTACGATTTATTCAGAATTAAGGAAAGTTAACACTATTAACTATAAATTTTTAGTATTTTTTCAATTCCATCACGACACATGGGGCAAAAATGTACTGATGTTGAGAAGGGTAAATAAGTTACAAGATGTCCGCAGGGTAAAATGACATAGGATACGGTTCTAGTCACGCATATGTTACAAAGAAGCCTTGACTGTAATTTATTTATCATTTGTTTTGCTGAAAATTTTTTAACTAATTAGAAATTTACAATTTATCACATGGTACTAAATGTATTAAAATTACCATTTTTCATATTAGATGTTACGTCTCCTGTTTTCTGGTAATCATGAGCTTCGATCTGATTTGATAAATACTTCTATTAGAATACACAATGTTAAAAAGAATATAAAAAATTACTACTTCAACATCAGTATGATTCCTTGTAGATTTGTTGAGAAGAAGAAATGCACATCTTCCATGATGCACTGCGTGTTCAGACCAAGGGTCATCCTGTGATTCTCATTTCTATAGCGCTGAAAAACAATAGAAGCATACAACACAATCTGCTATTCCTGTGTAAAAGAAACCAGCCCGTGCTAGTTTTTCAGGACTTTGAATGTCTGCATGCTTCCAGTTATTGATTGATGCTAGTCTTGATTCTTTGGTTATAGGATTAACTTTTGACTGAGCCATTTCTCTACATCTGATTCTACTGATGGATAACTAAATGAACAATGTTAAATAACTAGCTTGTTTTCTTAATCATAGATAAGTCTTCTTCTTAGCATCATAAATAAAGTTCAACCATTTGACAGGACCAGCAGGAAAAGAAGTCCAGTGCTTTGGAATTTTACTGTCATCTGCTTCTAATTCTAATCGCGATCGCTTTGATGCATCCGCAACTTGCTCCTCGGGCTGTTAAGCTTTCAAGAAGGTTATTTTGTATTCTTAATGTATATACACAGGTTAATTGAGAGAAGTTATTAAAAAGTTAATTTAATAAGAATAGAAAATTGCAAGTTTTTCAGTAGGCTAGGACTATTTTTTAAATAAATAAATCTAAAGTTTAAAAAATTAAAATTTATATTATGGGCTTTGAAGGCTCATAGTTTGATTAACATAAAACATTATAAAAATAATTTAGTAGTTATGATAATCAAACTATGATTATTGGTAATGAAATTCAAGCTATGAGAGGGATGATAATATTTAATGTTATAAATGAAATAATATTTAAATGTATTGTATGTATTATTTTTATGTTAGATATAGATTCATTTAAAAAAATAGTTAGATAAATAATCCGTGCATAAAAGTAAAAAGCTAGAAACGAAGAAATAATAAGTATAAAAATAATTATAAGATTAATTTGAGACACTATAAGGGTAGTTAAAGCTATAATTTTTATGAAGAATCCTAGAAAGGGGGGCAAGCCAGCAATCGATAGAAAATTAATTATAATAATAATTTTTTGGGAGTTAGATATATTTAAGAAATTAATCAAAATTAAGTTATCAATATTTAATATTATGAAAATAGGAGTGATAGTAAAGGGTTAAGTATATCCATCAAATTATTTCATTGACAGTAATGATAGTAATCATCCAACTAGAGTGAATAATTGATGAATAGGTAATCATTTTTTTAATATTAAATTGATTAATGCCTCCTATAAGGCCTACAATTGAGGATATAACTACAAATACTCAAACGAAAGGGCTTGTTAATAAAAACGAAACTAGGACAAAAGGGGCAAGTTTTTGTCAAGTTAAAATTAATATACATTGGAATCATTCTGATTTTTCTAAAACTTGTGGAAATCAAAAGTGTAGAGGGGCTACTCCAGCTTTTAACATCAAACATGCTATTATGATATCGGAAATAGATATAGTAAAATATAGCACATTAATTACTAGATAATTGTGAATAATAGCAAAAAACACTAAAATTGAGGAGGCAATAGCTTGTGTTAAGAAGTATGTAATTGATGCTTCAACTGATAGTTGAGATATTTTGTTAATAAGAATTGGGGCTATACTAATTAAGTTAATTTCTAAACGTATTCAAGCTATAAGTCAAGACGAGCTTGAAATAGAGAAGATTGAGCCGAACACAAGAGATGGGATAAAAATTAAGTTATTAATTTTGAATATAATTAAAAAGAAGAAAATTTAAATTATATAAGTGGGGTATGAACCCAATAGCTTGTTTAGCTTATCTTTTATTAAATGAATAACGTAAGAGTATGGTTTGTGGTATTTATAATTTAGTGTTTAGGTAAGGCATATTAATTTTTGATATTAAAGGGAATATTATAAATATATTAATTATAATAATGAAAGGTTGAGCTTTATATTTTATTCCATCAGAATAATCCTTACAATTCAGGCACATTATTAGTGTATTTTATGTATATGTGATTAGGTGTTATTTGTAGTTCTTAAAATAAAAAACTGTAGGTATAATAGATGTATA